>OU342744.1:418398340-418945973 GCA_910589775.1 Avena eriantha | reverse complement strand
TGTGGTCTCTAAAGAGAACACACATGCAATGAGTCTGGCTGTTGTTAGTAAAAATAGCTCACATGCAATGACACAAGTGGATCCATAGGTGGATTGTGAAAGAACACACATGCAATGACTCTGGTTGTTGTTAGTAAAAAAACACACATGCAATGACACTAGAGGATCCATGTGTGGTCTCTAAAGAGAACCCACATGCAATGACTCTAGCTGTGGTTAATGAGAAGAACACACATTTCAATGAAACTGGTGGATCCATATGTGGTATGTGAAAAGAACACACATGCAATGACTCTTGCTGTTGTTAGTAAAAAGAGCAGACATGCAATGCCACTGGTGGATCCATAGGTGGATTGTGAAAAGAACACACATGCAATGACTCTGGTTGTTGTTAGTAAAAAGAACACACGTGCAATGACACTGGTGGATCCATCTGTGGTCTCTTAAGAGAACACACATCCAATGACTCTGGTTGTTGTTAGTAAAAAGAACACACATGCAATGACTCTAGTTGTTGTTAGTAAAAAGAACACACATGCAATGATACTAGTGGATCCACAGGAGGATTGTAAAAAGAACACACATGCAATGCCACTAGTGGATCCATATGTGGTATGTGCAAAGAACACACATGCAATGACTCAAGTTGTTGTTAGTAAAAAAAACACATGTAATGACACTGGTGGATCCATGTGTGGTATGTGAAAATAATAGTCATGAACTGACTCCAGTTGTTGTTAGTAAAAAGAACACACATGCAATGACACTGGTGGATCCATGTGTGGTCTCTGAAGAGAACACACATGCATTGACTTTGGTTGTTAGTAAAAAGAACACGCATGCAATGACTCTGGTTGTTGTTAGTAAAAAGAACACACCTGCAATGACTATGGTTGTTGTTAGTAAAAGGAGCACACATGCAATGACACTGGTGGATCCATGTGAGGTCTTTGAAGAGAACACACATGCAATGACTCTGGTTGTTGTTAGTAAAAGAACACACATGCAATGACTATGGTTGTTGTTAGTAAAAAGAGCACACATGCAATGACACTAGTGGATCCATGTGTGGTCTCTGAAGAGAACACACATTCCAATGACACTGGTGGATCCATATGTGGTATGTGAAAAGAACACACATGCAATGACTCTGGTTGTTGTTAGTAAAAAGAACACTCATGCAATGACACTGGTGGATCCATGTGTGGTCTCTTAACAGAACACACATGCAATGACTCTAGCTATGGTTAATGAGAAGAACACACATTTCAATGACACTAGTGGATCCATATGTGGTATGTGAAAACAACACACATGCAATGACTCCAGTTGTTGTTAGTAAAAAGAGCACACATGCAATGACACTGGTGGATCCATGTGTGGTCTCTGAAGAGAACACACATTTCAATGACACCGGTGGATCCATATGTGGTATGTGAAAATAATAGTCATGAGCTTACTCCAGTTGTTGTTAGTAAAAAGAACACACATGCAATGACACTGGTGGATCCATGTGTGGTCTCTGAAGAGAACACACATGCATTGACTTTGGTTGTTAGTAAAAGAACACACATGCAATGACTCTGGTTGTTGTTATTAAAAAGAACACACCTGCAATGACTATGGTTGTTGCTAGTAAAAAGAGCACACATGCAATGACACTGGTGGATCCATGTGAGGTCTTTGAAGAGAACACACATTTCAGTGACACTGGGGGATCCATATGTGGTATGTGAAAAGAATAGTCATTCAATGACTCCATTTGTTGTTAGTAAAAAGTACATACATGCAATGACACTGGTGGATCCATGTGTGGTCTCTGAAGAGAACACACATGCAATGAGTCCGGCTGTTGTTAGTAAAAAGAGCTCACATGCAATGACACTGGTGGATCCATATGTGGATTGTGAAAAGAACCCACATGCAATGACTTTGGTTGTTGTTAGTAAAAAGAACACACATGCAATGACACTGGTGGATCCATGTGTGGTCTCTTAAGAGAACACAAATGCAATGACTCTAGGTGTGGTTAATGAGAAGAACACACATATCAATGACACTGGTGGATCCATATGTGCTATGTGAAAAAACACACATGCAATGACTCTGGTTGTTGTTAGTAAAAAGAACACACATGCAATGACACTGGTGGATCCATGTGTGGTCGCTGAAGAGAACCCACATGCAATGACTCTAGCTGTGGTTAATGAGAAGAACACACTTTTCAATGACACTGGTGGATCCATAAGTGGTATGTGAAAAGAACACACATGCAATGACTCTGGCTGTTGTTAGTAAAAAGAGCACACATGCTATGACACTGGTGGATCCATAGGTAGATTGTGGAAAGAACACACATGCAATGACTCTGGTTATTGTTAGTAAAAATAACACACATGCAATGACACTGGTGGATCCATGTGTGGTCTCTTAAGAGAACAGACATGCAATGACTCTAGCTGTGGTTAATGAGAAGAACACACATTTCAATGAAACTGGTGGATCCATATGTGGTATGTGAAAAGAACACACATGCAATGACTCCACTTATTGTTAGTAAAAAGAGCACACATGCAATGACACTGGTGGATCCATGTGTGGTCTCTGAAGAGAACACACATTTCAATGACACCGGTGTAGCCATATGTGGTATGTGAAAATAATAGTCATGAACTGACTCTAGTTGTTGTTAGTAAAAAGAACAGACATGCAATGACACTGGTGGATCCATTTGTGGTCTCTGAAGAGAACACACATGCCATGACTCTGGTTGTTGTTAGTAAAAAGAGCACACATGCAATGACACTGGTAGATCCATACGTGGATTGTGAAAAGAACGAACATGCAATGACAATGGTGGAGCCATATGTGGTATGTGAAAATAACAGACATGCAATGACTCTGGTCATTATTAGTAAAAAGAACACAGATGCAATGAAACTGGTGGATCCATGTGTGGTTTCTGAAGAGAGCACACATTTCAATGACACTGGTAGATGCATATGTGGTATGTGAAAAGAACACACATGCAATGACTCTAGTTGTTGTTAGTAAAAAGAACACACATGCAATGACACTGGTGGATCCATGTGTGGTCTCTGAAGAGAACACACATGCAATGACTCTGGTTGTTAGTAAAAAGAACACACATGCAATAATTTTTGTTATTGTTAGTAAATAGAACACACATGCAATGACTCTGGTTGTTGTTAGTAAAAAGAGCACACATGCAATGACACTACTGGATCCATGTGTGGTCTTTGAAGAGAACACACATTTCAATGACATTGGTGGATCCATATGTGGTATGTAAAAATAATAGTCATGAAATGACTCTAGGTGTTGTTAGTAAAAAGAACACACATGCAATGACACTGGTGGATCCATGTGTGGTGTCTGAAGAGAACACACATGCAATGAGTCTGGCTGTTGTTAGTAAAAATAGCTCACATGCAATGACACTAGTGGATCCATAGGTGGATTGTGAAAAGAACACACATGCAATGACTCTGGTTGTTGTTAGTAAAAAGAACACACATGCAATGACACTGGTGGATCCATGTGTGGTCTCTTAAGGGAACACACATCCAATGACTGTGGTTGTTGTTAGTAAAAAGAACACACATGCAATGACTCCAGTTGTTGTTAGTAAAAAGAACACACATGCAATGACTCAAGTTGTTCTTAGTAAAAAGAACACACACGCAATGACACTAGTGGATCCACAGGAGGATTGTAAAAAGAACACACATGCAGTGACACTGGTGGATCCATATGTGGTATGTGAAAAGTCACACATGCAATGACTCCAGTTGTTGTTAGTAAAAGAACACACATGCAATGACACTGGTGGATCCATATATGGTATGTGAAAAGAACACACATGCAATGACTCTAGCTGTTGTTAGTAAAAAGAGCACACATGCAATGGCACTGGTGGATCCATAGGTGGATTGTGAAAAGAACACACATGCAATGACTCTGGTTGTTGTTAGTAAAAAGAACACACATGCAATGACACTGGTGGATCCATGTGTCGTCTCTTAAGAGAACACACATGCAATGACTCTAGTTGTGGTTAGTGAAAAGAACACACATTTCAATGACACTGGGGGATCCATATGTGGTATGTGAAAAGAATAGTCATTCAATGGCTCCAGTTGTTGTTAGTAAAATGAGCTCACATCCAATGACACTAGTGGATCCATAGGTGGATTGTGAAAAGAACACACATGCAATGACTCTGGTTGTTGTTAGTAAAAAGAACACACATGCAATGACACTAATGGATCCATGTGTGGTCTCTAAAGAGAACCCACATGCAATGACTCTAGCTGTGGTTAATGAGAAGAACACACATTTCAATGACATTGGTGGATCCATATGTGGTATGTGAAAAGAACACACATGCAATGACAATGGCTATTGTTAGTAAAAAGAGCACACATGCAATGACACTATTGGATCCATAGGTGGATTATGAAAAGAACACACATGCAATGACTCAGGTTGTTGCTAGTAAAAGAACACACATGCAATGAGACTAGTGGATCCATGTTTGGTCTCTTAAGAGAACACACATGCAATGACTCTAGCTGTGGTTAATGAGAAGAACACACACTTCAATGACACTGGTGGATCCATATGTGGTATGTGAAAAGAACACACATGCAATGACTCTAGTTGGTGTTAGTAAAAAGAGCACATATGCAATGACACTAGTGGATCCATGTGTGGTATCTGAAGAGAACACACATTTCAATGACACTTGTGGATCCATATGTGGTATGTGAAAACAACACACATACAATGACTCTGGCTGTTGTTAGTAAAAAGAGCACACATGCAATGACACTTGTGGATCCATAGGTGGATTGTGAAAAGAACACACATGCAATGAATCTGGTGGATCCATATGTGGTATGTGAAAAGAACACACATGCAATGACTCCAGTTGTTGTTAGTAAAAAGAACACATGAAATGACACTGGTGGATCCATGTATGGTCTCCGAAGAGAGCACACATTTCAATGACACTAGTCGATCCATATGTGGTATGTGAAAAGAACACACATGCAATGACTATAGTTTTTGTTAGTTAAAAGAATACATATGCACTGACATTGGTGGATCCATGTGTCGTCTCTAAAGAGAACACACATCCAATCACTCTGGTTGTAGTTAGTAAAAAGAACACACATACAATGACTCCAGTTGTTGTTAGTAAAAAGAACACACATGCAATGACACTGGTGGATCCATGTGTGGTCTCTGAAGAGAACACACATGCAATGACTCTGGTTGTTGTTACTAAAAATAATACACATGCATTGACTCTGGTTGTTGTTAGTAAAAAGAACACACATGCAATGACACTGGTGGATCCAGGTGTGGTCTCTGAAAAGAACACACATGTAATGACTATGTTTGTTGTTAGTAAAAAGAGCACACATGCAATGATACTGGTGGATCCATGTGTGGTCTCTGAAGAGAACACACATTTCAATGACACTGGTGGATCCATATGTGGTATGTGAAAAGAACACATATGCAATGACTCCAGTTGTTGTCAGTAAAAAGAACACACATGCAATGACACTGGTGGATCCATGTGTGGTCTCTGAAGAGAACACAAACGCAATGACTCTGGTTGTTGTTAGTAAAAACAACACACATAAAATGAAACTAGTGGATCTGTAGGTGGATTCTGAAAAGAACACACATTCAATGACACTGGTGGATCCATATGTGGTATGTGAAAAGAACACACATGCAATGACTCTAGTTGTTGTTAGTAAAAAGAACACAAATGCAATGATACTGGTGGATCCATGTGTGGTCTCTGAAGAGAACACACATTTCAATGACATTGGTGGATCCATATGTGGTATGTGAAAAGAACACACATGCAATGACTCCAGTTGCTGTTAGTAAAAAGAACAAACATGCAATGACACTGGTGGATCCAAGTGTGTACTCTGAAGAGAACACACATGCAATGACTCTGGTTGTTGTTAGTAAAAAGAACACACATGCAATGACTCTTGTTGTTGTTAGTAAAAATAGCACACATGCAATGACACTGGTGGATCCATGTGTGGTCTTTGAAGAGAACACACATTTCAATGACACTGGTGGATCCATATGTGGACTCTGAAGAGAACACCCATCCAATGACTCTGTTTTTTAGTAAAAAGAACACACATGCAATGACTCCAGTTGTTGTTAGTAAAACGAACACACATGCAATGACACTGTTGGATCAATGTGTGGTCTCTGAAGAGAACACACATGCAATGACTCTTGTTGTTGGTAGTAAAAAGAACACACATGCAATGACTCTGTTTGTTGTTAGTAAAAAGAACACACATGCAATGACTCTGTTTGTTGTTAGTAAAAAGAGCACACATGCAATCACACTGGTGTATCCATGTGTGGTCTCTAAAGAGAACACACATTTCAATGACACTGGTGGATCCATATGTGGTATGTGAAAAGAACACACTGCAATGACTCCAGTTGTTGTTAGCAAAAAGAACACAAATGCAATGACACTGGTGTATCCATGTGTGGTCTCCGAAGAGAACACACATCCAATGACTCTTGCTGTGGTTAATGAGAAGAACACACATTTCAAAGACACTGGTGGATCCATATGTGGTATGTGAAAAGAATAGTCATGAAATGTCTCCAGTTGTTGTTAAAAAAAAGAACACATGTGCAATGACACTAGTGGATCCATGTGTGGTCTCTAAAGAGAACACACATGCAATTACTCTAGCTGTTTTTAGTAAAAAGAGATCACATGCAATGACACTGGTGGATCCATAGGTGGATTGCGAAAAGAACACACATGCAATAACTCTGGTTGTTGTTAGTAAAAAGAAAACACATGCAATGACACTTGTGGATCCATGTGTGGTCTCTAAAGAGAACACACATGCAATGACTCTAGCTGTGGTTAATGAGAAGAAAACACATTTCAATGACAATGGTGGATCCATATGTGGTATGTGAAATGAACACACATGCAATGACTCCAGTTGTTGTTAGTAAAAAGAGCACACATGCAATGACACTGGTGGATCCATGTGTGGTCTCTGAAGAGAACACACATGCAATGACTCTGGTTGTTGTTAGTAAAAAGAACACACATGCAATGACTATGGTTGTTGTTAGTAAAAAGAGCACACATGCAATGACACTGGTGGATCCATGTGTGGTCTCTGAAGAGAACACACATTTCAATGGCACTGGTGGATCCATATGTGGTATGTGAAAATAACACACATGCAATCACTCTAGTTGTTGTTAGTAAAAAGAACACACATGCAATAACACTGGTGGATCCATGTGTGGTCTCTGAAGAGAACACACATGCAATGACTCTTGTTGTTGTTAGTAAAAAGAACACACATGCAATGACTCTGGTTGTTGTTACTAAAAAGACACTGGTGGATCCATAGGAGGATTGTGAAAACAACACACATGCAATGACACTAGTGGATCCATATGTGGTATGTGAAAAGAACACACATGCAATGACTCTAGTTGTTGTTAGAAAAAAGAACACACATGCAATGACACTAGTGGATCCATGTGTGGTCTCTGAGGAGAACACACATTTCAATGAAACTGGTGGATCCATATGTGGTATGTGAAAAGAACACACATGCAATGACTCCAGTTGTTGTTTGTAAAAAGAACAAACATGCAATGACACTGGTGGATCCATGTGTGGTCTCTGAAGAGAACACACATGCAATGACTATGGTTCTTGTTAGTAAAAAGAACACACATGCAATGACTCTGGTTGTTGTTACTAAAAAGAGCACACATGCAATGACACTGATGGATCCATATGTAGTCTCTAAAGAGAACACACATTTCAATAACACTGGTGGATCCATATGTGGTCTCTAAAGAGAACACACATCCAATGACTCTGGTTGTTGTTAGTAAAAAGAACACACATGCAATGACTCTAGTTGTTGTTAGTAAAAAGAACACACATGCAATGACACTCGTGGATCCATGTGTGGTCTCTGAAGAGAACACACATGTAATGACTCTGGTTGTTGTTAGTAAAAAGAACACACATGCAATGTGATACGTCCATTTTGCATCACTATTCTATGTCTTAATTCACTATTATTCATTGATATATTTCGTATTGAGAGGTGATACTTATGTTATTTCATATGTTTTTGCATGGTTGATGAATTTTGCAGCATGGACCGCTGTAGTCAGGATTCTGATGGAAAAGGTTCTGTTTGGAGGCAAAATTCGCGAAGATCAGAAAATCCGGGAAAATATACGGAAAATCCTATTTTTCCAGAAGACTAAGGATGCCAGAAGATGGAGTGGAGGTGGGCCACAGGGGGCCCACACCACCCCATGGCGCGGGCAGGCCTAGGCCGCGCCTGGAAGTGGTGTGGCCGCCCTGGCCCACTCCAGCTTCTCCCCTCTAGCGTATATCATCCCCACGAAACCCTAAGACTCGGGTTGCGACCACACAAATAATCCACCGCCTCTGCGGGGTGGAAAACACCGAGAGAGAAAGATCTCTCCGGCAGACATATTTCTGCCGGGGGAATTCCTTCCCAGAGAGGGAAGATCGTCGCCATCAACACCACCATCAAGCTAGACTTCATCGGGATCATCATCATCATCACCACCATCATCACCATCAGCACCCTCATCACCATCTCTATATTGCTGTAACAATTGGTTGAATCTTGCTATAGTTCATAGGGGAAACTTTCCCGGTGTTGATTACTCTTTGTAATTGATGCTATTGAGTGAACCATTGAATTATTGTTTATTTTCAGATTGTTATACATCATTATTCCATCTCTGATCATGATCCATATGATGTCTTGTGAGTAGTTCGTTTTGTTCTTGAGAACATGGGAGAAGTCTTGTTGTTAGTAGTGGAGTTGTGTTGAGAAAGATTCAATAGATTGTTATTTAAGTTGTGGTGTACTTCTTCTAGTGGTGTCATGTGAACGTCGACTACATGACACTTCACCTATATGGGCCTAGGAGAATGCATTGTGTATTTGGCTACTAATCATAGGGGTTGCTAGAGTGACAGAAACCTGAACCCCCGTTAGGAAACCATTGCACAAGGGACGTAAGGGTCTTAGAGTTTAAAGTTGTGGTTAGGTTTTACCTTAATTACTTTCTTGTACTTATGGATGTTTGCAAGGGGTATAATCACAAGTATGTATTAGTCTTGGATGGGGCGGTACATTAGCACAGGTTCACCCACACAACACTTAGCAAGCTAAAGAAGATTAATCGACTATATGAAGCGAAAGCACTTGACAGTCTTCCCATGTGTCCTCGAGAACGTTTGGTCATCTATAGAAATACAACCGGCTTGTCCTTTGCGGCGTAAAGGATTGGGCCACTTGCTGCATTTATTTCTACTGTCTTTTATTTACTCGTACTTTGTTTACTTGCTTTATCGAAAACCCCTAAAAATCCGTTTGCTAAGTATTTGCGGAGAATTCCTGATCCATACCACTAGCCAGCACCTTCTGTTCCTCGTTGGGTTCGACACTCTTACTTATAAAAAATACTACGATACACCCCCTATACTTGTGGGTCATCAAGACTATTTTCTGGCGCCGTTGCCGGGGAGTGAAGCGCTATTGGAGAGTGGAACTGGTAAAGGAAACTTCTACTGTGAGTATTGTTTAGTTCTGCTAGTTGCTTTATTTTCGTTATGGATAATTCGTTGAGTTTCTTTTTTGGTAATGCTACTAGCACTGCTAAGGTAGTAGATAAGCCACCACTTGCTGAGAGAGATGTTTTAAAAATACCTACAAGAATTATTGATCGTGTTATGGATAACTACTATGTTGGGGATGAAACTGTCCATCCCGGTGATCATTTACTCTTTATACACGAATTATGCGGGTTGTTCAAGTGTGCAGGTATTACTACATATCAAGTTAAGAAGAAGTTATTCTCATTATCACTTAAAGGAAGAGCTGAGGAATGGTATAAGCTGATGAAGAATGGTCAAGCTCTGGAATGGGAGGAAATAGTGCCTCTCTTTTATTCAAAGTTTTATCCTCCTAGTGAGATTCATAAAGATCGGAATCAAATATACAACTTTTGGCCTCTTGATGGAGAGAGTACAGCTCAAGCTTGGGGGACATTGAAGTTACTAATGCTCAAATCCCCCATTCATGAGCTCCCCAACAATATTATTATCAACAACTTTTATGCAAGGCTCCCTCTACATGAAAAGGATTTATTCGATGCTTCTTGTGCTAGATCATTCACTCGTATGGAAGAAGAAGCTAAATGGGACCTTCTAGACCGTATTCAAGATAATGCTGAAGCTTGGAAGAATGACAAAGGTAGAAATTCAGGTAGAAATTATGATTATGAGTGCATTGAATCTTTTATGGGAACTGATGACTCTCAAAATATTAGTAATATTTATGGTCTTGATTTGCAAGTTATTACGAATTGCTTTTGAGCTTTTGCTTCCTATATCGAAATTCCAAAAAGGGGATGGAACAAATACCATGCACCTTACAAAGATATTGTTGACTGTGCTCCTATTGGAAGTGCTGAGTATTGCATTATTGATCCCATCTTACCCGAACCTTATATCGAGAAGATTCCCTTCCCCGAAAAGGTAAAGGACCATCCTGTGATAACTAATGTAATCACCAAAAGTGAAAAAAGAACTATAAAACCTGATGAACAAATAAACATTGAACCTGTGGTAGCAATTGTGAAAGACCTTGCCACTAAAAGCGTAGAAGATGGGCACATAGTCTTTTGTGAGGATGCTTCTAATATTGTTTCACATCCCAATAGAACTAAAAAGGCTAGTGTTCCTGTGCTTTCTGTTAGAATTGGTGATCATTGTTATTATGGTTTATGTGATATTGGTGCAAGTTCTAGTGCTATTCCTTATGAGATTTACAAAGAAATTATGCATGAAATCAGTCCTTGCGAGTTGGAAGAGATAGATGTGGTTATTCACCTTGCTAATAGAGAGACCATCTCTCCAATTGGTATTGTACGAGACGTGGAAGTTCTTTGTGGTAAGATTAAGTACCCTGCTGATTTTCTAGTACTTGGTTCGGCTGCTAGTAAAACCTACCCTATCATTTTTGGTAGACATTTCTTAAGTACTTGTGGAGCTATTATTGATTGCAAGAGGGAGAAAATCTTGACTAAGTTCGATGGGGTATCTTATGAGTTTAATTTTTCGAAATTTGCTAAAGAACCTTGCGAAGAGGAAACCCATAATGAGGATTTTAGGGTTGAACAACTTGCTTCTATTTCTCTTGCTCCTAACAATGCTTTGTAGCAATTTATGGAAGATCATGAAAGTGAAATCTTCATGGAAGAAAGGAATGAGATTGACAGGATTCTCCACGATCAAACTATGATGCTTAAGCACGACTTGCCTGTAGAAGACTTGGGTACCACGATGCCACCTAAAAAGGATCCTGTTTTCGATCTAAAACCTCTCCCTGATGATCTTAAATATGCTTTTTTTGACTCAGGACTGTGAGGCAAAGAGCCCCACAACAAATTTATTAAACTTAAAGAAACAAGAACAAAGTAATTACAATAATTACAAAATATACAAAGGGTAACACCAACACTATATCACCGCACCTATATCATAACTCAAGGTAATCCATTGATCCAATATAGCAGCTTGTCCTTGTGCTTAGCTTTGATCCTGTATTGCAGCATGGTCATATCATGAATGAATTTACCTTTCCAACTAGCAAACATAGACACAGTGCTGTTGAATATTTTCCCATTTCTGAGAAGCCATATATTATAACATGCAGTGATAAGCACTTCCATGAAAAACGGTTTACCAAAACTTTGCTTAGCAGATGCCACCACCGCCTGAATACTATCATTAGACTGCCAGGTAATTTGCAAATAATTCTAGATACGAATACTGAAGTTGCATTCAAAAACAAGTGGGCCTGATCCTCATATATCCGTAGAGGACAAAGCACACAGTGTGTGTCTGAAGTCACATTCCAGTGTCTATGTTGTAGTAAATCTCTGGTGTTTAGTCTGTCAGAAAGAAGCAGCCATGCGAAAACCTTGGTATTCATTGTGCATTTAGATTTCCAGAGCCATTTGAATACACAGGGAAGAACAATATGCTTATGAATAAGACGATAGAACTGACCAGGGGTATAAGACTCCCCCCACTGATAGGACCAAATATCCAGCTGACCAGTTCTAGGGTGAGATTCAAGCATCACTTGCAATTCCTGCAGCTCATGAAACGCCCTACTCGAAAGTGGGAGATAAAAAAGACTCATAAAATCATCCTTATCCAAGACCTTTGCTGCAGAGAGATGATCATTTAAGACATAAGAGAAAAGACATGGGAATCTTAGGTTTAAAGGCTTATTGTCTCCTTGCATAATCCAAATGTCAGTCCAGAAAAGGAAGGTGTTCCCAGAACCCAAAGTGACTGCAACCACACCTCTAAAATTATCCACTTGCTTAAGTACATCACGCCACCAGAACGATCCACACATCTTTTCTGCATGCGGGACCTTCCCCTGATAGTGAGCATGCCAGATAAGGTTGACCCAAGGTATATCCTTATGATTATAAAACTTGTCCAAAAATTTAATCAAAAGAGCAGCATTCTGTTTCGGAAAGTTAACAATCCCAAGACCGCCACTTGACTTAGGCTGACAAATTAGATCCCATGCAGCAAGAGATTGCTTAGGTTCATCAATCTTATCTCTCCATAAACATTGTCTGAGAATTCTGTCCAGTTGTTTAGTGAGGCCAATTGGCAGTTGTAAAGTGCAGAGAAAGTGTAATGGCATGGAAGCCAAAGCTGAATTAATCAATTACAGTCTAGCCCCTCTAGATAAAAAGCTTGAGCTAGCAGACAATTTTCTTTCTAGTCTACACACTAGAGGCATGAGTTCATTAATTGTTGGCCTAGTAGTACCAATAGGCAGTCCTAGATAAGTGAAAGGCATATTACCACATATACAACCAAATTCAGAGGTAATCTGTAGCATGATATCAGGAGCCACATTAATGGGTACCATCATAGATTTATCAAAATTAATATCCAGACCAGTGGTTATACTGAATTTATTCAGAACCACTTTAAGCTCTTTCAGTTGTTTTAAATCAGCTGGCATAATCAAGAGTGTGTCATCAGCATACTGTAAGATAGGGAAGTCCTCATCATAAGTTTCAATAGGCCTGGATATAATACCCTGTCTAGATAAATCATTTACTATAGACTGCAAGAGATCAGACCCAAAAGAGTAAAGAAAAGGTGATAAGGGGTCACCCTGTCTGACTCCTCTTTTGCAAACAAACTATTTCCCTGGAACCCCATTTAGAAGGATGGATGATGAACTAGAAGATAGCAGTCTTTTGATCCATAGTAACCACAAATCATTAAATCCCTTGTGCTTCATTATTTGTAAAATTGCCTCATGCTCAATTGTATCGAAAGCTTTAGCAAAGTCTAGCTTGATAATGATAATAGGTTTTTTGGAAAGTTGACATTGATAAATATATTCCATAGACCAGGCTAGACAGTCCTGTATGGATCTAGATCTCAAAAACCCATACTTGTCCTTATGTAAACATTTAAGAATGACCTCTTGTAGTCTATTGGTAGCAAGCTTAGTTAAAAACTTTAAGCACACATTTGTCAAAGAAATTGGCCTGAAATCATTGACATTAATAGGAACTTGATTCTTGGGCACCAAAGTAATATAGGATCCATTAATATTTTCCAAATTAAGAGTTCCTTCTTGAAATTCTTTAGCAAGGAGATAAAAATCCTCTTGAACAATTGACCAACATTTTTTAAGGAATAAACCATTGAATCCATCTAAGCCAGGTGCTCTGTCAGTAGGCATGGCTTTTATCACATCATCCATTTCAGTTTTTGTAAAAGGTACAATCAAATCCTGCAAACCATCAACTTTTGGCAGTAAGGTCTGCAAATCAAATTGCATGTCAATGCCTTTAGACTGACCCATCCTCTGCTTATAGCTAGACCATAAAAAACTTGCCATGGCTTGGTGATCAGTCACATCGTTTCCATCAGCATCCTTAAGCATAGAAATCACATTTCTACGGTATCTTTCTGTGGCCATAGCATGAAAGAACTTCGTATTCTCTTCCCCTTGTTTAATCCATCTAATCGAGCACCAGTTTTTCCAATATCTGCTTTCTGCTGGAAGTAAATCCTCCAAGTGTAGTTTTACAATTTGACGGAAATTAAATTCAGAAGTACAGAGGCCTGTTTTCTTCCAAATTGTCCAGAATTAGGATAACTTCATTACACATTTAATTAGATACTTCAACTGGGACAGATTAGTCTGCCAATTTTTAAGTTCATATCTTAGGCATTTAAGCTTATCGACCACCCTAGCTGAGATGTGTGGCTTTTGAGAACATCTCTTCCAAGAATTTTCCACACAATCATTAAATCCCGGCATTTGTACCGAGCAATTTTCAAATCTAAATAAATTAGACTTAGGTATCATTGTATCCATGACAACCACACAGGGAAGGTGATCAGAACCAGAACGGGCTAAAGGTAGTACAATGGAATTAGGATAATCAGAAATCCAATTAGAGCTAGTAAAAAACCAGTCAAGTTGTTCTAGAAAAGGTGAATGTTGCATATTAGACCAAGTGAAAGAGCGTCCTTTTAGTGGCAATTCCAGTAAGCCAAGATGACCAATTATTTCATTGAATAAGAACATGTCATTATTATCTCCTCCAGGTCTATTACGATTATCTTGGGATCTTATAAAATTGAAATCACCAAGCAATAACCAATTCTCAGTCAGAGGAATTTTAAGACCATAAAGCGAAGCCACAAAATTATCTCTCTCAATACCCTGGCATGGACCATAAACACAAACCAGAACCCAGGCAGCATTGTTATGCAAAGAAGTAAATCCGACCCTAACACCAAACTGCTGTGTATCCATCAGCTCACCAGAAAATACAGAGGAATTCCAAAGGACTAGAATTCCGCCAGAAGCTCCCCTTGAAGGAGAGAAGACAAAACAATCAAATTTCTTGGGAGAAAATTTTCTAATGAATCTCCAGTCAATATTTTCACATTTTGTTTCTTGTAAACATAAAATATCACAAGCACACTCTTCAATCTTAGATCTCACATCCCTCTGTCTGCTTTCTGCATTTAACCCTCTGACATTCCAACACAAGATTCTCCAGCTTCTTTTAGATAAGTTACACATTAAAACAGTAGTATAGTGTTAAAGGATAACTCAATGCATAACACTGAATATAAAGGATCAAGTACTGATACTGCCAAAAGAGAACACACCATAAAACATAATGTTCAACTGACAAGCAGACCCCAAAATACTGATAAAATAAGGTACAACATCCATCCAACAAAGGTGCATCAACTGACCCATAGACTGAAGCACATACTGAAGCATAGAGACATAAGACAGAGTACACACGACCCAAAACATCAAACTGAATCAAACCTAAGCATACCCTAGCTAGAACACAAGACCTCACATATGACCATGACAAATCTTTAGATATCATCAGAACCCTTGCATTGGTGAGAAGAAGAAGGCCCATCTTCAAGCTGATCCTTGGTGAGTTTTGCTGGATCAATACCTAGCTCCCTTCCAACTCTCTGCAAAACTGAAATTGGAGTAATGGGAATCTGCAGCTCCTCTTGGTCATTGTCCTCTGTATGCTTCTGTTTGCCCTCTTGCTCCTCATTATCCAATTCCACTAGAAGCAGTTTTGATCTGCATTTTTTCTTAGGCCTGGTAACTGACTCCAAGACAGGTTTTGGCCGACAACCATCAATTTGTAAACAGCTGCGAGTGAATCTATGTTCTGTTGGTTTTACCAAAGGGGTCTTTCCTTTCCTAGATTTAGGTTTCCTAACAGATGTAGGTGAGGTCGAGAATAGTGGAGCAACCAAATCCATAGCATTATCTTCAAAAGACAGAGTCCTTGCCACAACACTCTTTTTTGGGATCAGAACCTTGCTCATCTGATTCAGAGACTGAGGCACATAGAAATCAAATTGGCCAAGCACATCAGGATCAAAAGCAAGTGCCCAGGATCTTTTTATCAGAGTAAACGGAGGTAGTTGCAGAGAAAGTGGTACATATTTAGCCATTAAAGATGGTAAGCGAAGATCAAACATCCGCTTCCATTGCAATTCTGGAGGCAAAACATGCCCAAACACAGTTGTCACACGTCCAACATGCAACACATTGAAAGCCATGTGACCAGCAAAATTCTGAAGAACCTCATCATTGGTGGACCCAAAGTTCACAGAAAGGTCCAAAACCATCGACTCCTGCTCATCATCTTCATCAACATTCTGTTCCTCATCCTCTTGATCTGCATTATGATGGTGCTGGGCATGGTTGTCAGGTACAGCATCCCAGCCCACCTCAGGATATTGAGGCCCAACAAACAGGTTATTATTGGGATGTAAATTGCCAGGAAAAGGATGAGGGTTTCCATCAAACGACATCTGATCCTCATCAGCAGGTAACTCATCCGCAAAATCCGCAGATAAAATATAAATAACAGCAGTCCAAGTAACTTTAATTCCTCCTACTGAACAAATTTCCCAAAGACAACATCTCGTGGTACTAGTTGTGGAGAAGGAAAAGAGGCATAAACTAGAGTACGCTCCAAGATGGGATCATTATTGTTCCAAAAGTGAAATTGCCCAAACGTAGAAACTGCATTAGCAATGTCAATATTGTTGCGGTAATCTGGGGGGATTCCTAAAATCATTAACCAGCCCCTACGGAAACCATGAGTAGCACGATAGTTCTCTTCAGCATTATCCACATGCAAAAAACGGACCACTCGGTTTTCAATCTGATAATTTCCATGCTGAACCAGGGCATTAACAGAGTTTGGACCTCCTAACTGAAATACCCCCACTCCAAACAGACTAGGCTGGGCATCGATGACATTACGCTGGAGTGGTCCAACAAGAAAATTCTGTACCTGGTTGCGCCAAAGAGCAGCAGTCTGAGGTGGTGGACGGGGTTCCACCACAACGATGTAGAACGACTGATGTTGCGCTGGCGGATCTTGTGCAGCATAGTAGTATGTCCTCAGAAGCCTTGTACCACCACCATCAATAATGTCATGGCCCCAAGGTAGCCACGGCAGAGGATCAACAGCAAACACTGCCATTGTCGAGATTGGCTCAACCTGCGGTAAATAAGGGGAAACACTAGTCGCAGTAGAGAGACTAGGGTTAGAGACAGGCGTTAAGTTCTGCAGCGACAGGATCCTCTGGTTAATAGGGACAAAAGTTGTAATAGAAGCCGAAACGGCAACCTTAGCAAACTCTGATCCGGTAGTGTCCTGAGGGCTCTTTACACCTTTTGGAACCCACTTTTTGTACAACAAGGCTTTCCTATTTAAGCAGTGTCTTTTAACATGTCCGTAACTGTAACAAGCTCGACATCTAACATCATTAAGACATACCTTAGTTTGATGACTCATGCTCAAACAGCGACCACAAGTCCAAACTTGATAAGCCATATCATCAATCAACCTTTCAAATGCATCATCATGATCACCCAACTCCCCCTTCAGCCCTGTCCGTCCAAGAATAGAACAATTCACTTCCTTAATTAGATTATCAGAACTAGAATTGCACCCAGAATTCTGACTAGAGGAATGCAGATCACCAAATTTAATAGAGGTGGAAGTGTTGGCCAATAGATCAGCAGGTAAAATCACACAGTAGTACTAGAGTGAGAGGAACCCTGGCATGCAGAATAACATAAAGGCTTAGCGAAAACCAGTTTCTTCTTAGGAGTCTTTCCAGAGTTCAAGATGGACTTGGGCTTGAATCTATTCATAGCAGCCAGACCTCTACGGACATAAATGTTTGATGGACTAACCACAGTCCATTCTTCATTAGATTCTTTTTTTCCACAACTTAAATTCCCTCAACCAATTTGGTCCACCTTGACTCCAAACATGGAAGAAGCATCTGAAATTCTTATAGAAGAACTTTGCCAGTTTCAGAATATGAAAAGCCACCAGCTTACTGGATACACAGAAAGAGCACACTTTATCTCTAATCAGATTAACTCTTAGCTCACTGGCAAACCCTCCAAGAATGGATTCAAGCACAATTCCCACCAGGAATTTATCCATTCGAAAAGCAGCACAGCCAAAAGAAACCACAAGGGTGAAAAACCAGAGTCCTCGTTTGGATGAACACTCACATTAAACTTCTTACGGACATCCTTGGCAAAATTACACCCATGCGAGAAGTCAAGCCCAAGTAAGAAACTCGAATAACCTGACAGAGATCAAACACAAGCTGGGACAGGAAGATAATCAGTTGACTCAGCCAAAGAGAGTGCCTTTCCCATTCTGACCACATGCGAATTTAACTGTAGTTTATTCCCAATCATAAAGGAATCAATCCTTTGAACAAATTTTCGGGCAATAGCAATACCTTTAGCATTATGTAACACTAACCAATTATTCCTGGTCCAAAGAACTAAAGAACCGTCATAGGACTTCATACGATCACGATTAAGATCGTGCAAAGTAGAGTACGTGATCTTCCAACATTTACAGATAGATTCAAAATCTGAAAAACCAGGAGGATCAGAGTCCGATGTAGGGATACAATCCACATGACCCAAAGCAGATCCAGCATTCAGAGAGAGATCACCAGGCGTGATCAAGAAAAGGTCACCTATCAGAGTAATAGTGCAAGGGCCAACAGTAGCCACATGATCAGGGAAAATTACCTCAGCACCTAGAGAGATCAACTCATTCTCGTGCAGGTTCCTTCCAACAATGCCCGCCCCTTTGACATTAGTAAGCGCAATCCAATGAGCCCAGATGCAGATGAAACCCTCCTTGACATCTGAGCCAGATGCGGTGAACAGTGCCCTCCATTGCCACGTCGGCGGTAACATGATCAAGGAAAAAACAGGACAGACATATAGAGGGGAGGGAGGGGAGAGGGTGATCGGATCAGAATCCGAGAAGGCTCACCGGAGAGAGAGATCGCCGGCGATGAGGTTTAGGAGGCGGCTAAGGTGGGAGGGGTGGGAGTCACCCTCCATCGGTTCTCGTTTTGCGAGAAAAAAAAATAATAAAATAAAATAAAATATGCTTATATTGATGATGCAAAGATATATCCTGTTATTGTTAGCGCTAAACTTTCAGGGAAGGAAGAAGAAAGGTTATTGGAAGTTTTGAGGAAACATCGAGGAGCTATGGGCTATACTCTGGATGATTTAAAAGGGATTTCACCTACTATATGTCAGCACTCTATCAACATAGAACCAGATGTGAAGCCGGTAGTGGAGCACCAACGACGTTTGAATCCTATGATGAAGGAAGTGGTAAGGAATGAGGTATTGAAACTCCTTGATGCTGGTATTATTTACCCTATTGCTGATAGTGAATGGGTTAGTCCTGTTCATTGTGTTCCTAAAAAGGGAGGGATTACTGTTGTCCCTAATGATAATGATGAGCTTATTCCTCAAAGAACAGTGGTAGGCTATAGGATGTACATTGATTTTAGGAAGTCAATAAAGTTACTAAGAAAGATCACTACCCGCTTCCTTTTATTGATCAAATGTTGGAAAGGTTGTCTAAAAAGACCCATTTTTGTTTTCTTGATGGTTATTCTGGTTTCTCTCAAATTGTTGTTAAACAACAAGATCAAGAAAAAACTACTTTTACTTGCCCTTATGGAACTTATGCTTATAGACGTATGCCTTTTGGTTTATGTAATGCTCCTGCTACTTTCCAAAGGTGCATGTCTGCTATCTTTCATGGTTTTTGTGAGGAGATTGTAGAAGTGTTCATGGATGACTTTTCTGTCTATGGAACTTCTTTTGATAATTGTCTGCACAACCTTGATAAAGATTTGCAGAGATGTGAAGAAACTAATCTTGTTCTTAATTGGGAGAAATGCCACTTCATGGTTAATGAAGGGATTGTTCTTGGGCATAAAGTTTCTGAAAGAGGCATAGAAGTTGATAGACCTAAGGTTGAGCAATTGAGAAGATGCCATGTCCAAGAGACATCAAAGGTATTCGTAGTATCCTTGGTCATGTTGGTTTCTATAGGAGGTTTATTAAAGACTTCTCTAGGGTATCAAAACCTCTCACTAATCTTCTTCAAAAAGATGTACCTTTTGTTTTTGATGATGATTGTAGGGAAGCTTTTGAAACTCTTAAGAAGGCTTTAACTACAACCCCTATTGTTCAACCACCTGATTGGAGTTTACCCTTTGAAATAATGTGTGATGCTAGTGATTTTGCTGTAGGGGCTGTCCTTGGGCAACGTATTGATAGAAAGTTAAACGTTATTCATTATGCTAGTATGACTCTAGATGCTGCTCAAAGGAATTATGCCACTACTGAAAAGGAATTTCTAGCTGTTGTTTTTGCTTGTGATAAGTTTAGGCCCTATATTGTGGACTCAAAAGTAACTATTCATACTGATCATGTTGCTATTAAATATCTTATGACGAAGAAGGACGCTAAGCCTAGACTTATTAGATGGGTACTGCTTTTACAAGAGTTTGATCTACACATAGTAGACAAGAAGGGTGCTGAAAACCCTGTAGCTGATAATTTATCTCGTTTGGAAAACATCTGTTTTGATCCTATGCCTGTTATTGATAGTTTCCCAAATGAACAGTTAGCCGTAGTAGGGGCGAGCTCGCGAGGAAGCCCTTGGTATGCTGATTATGCTAATTTTATTGTCTCCAAATATTTGCCTCCAACTTTTACAGCTCAGCAAAGAAGAAAGTTCTTTTATGATTTGAGGCATTATTTTTGGGATGACCCACACTTATACAGAGAAGGAGTTGATGGCATTATGCGAAGATGTGTTCCAGAATATGAACAAAAAGAGATATTGCGTAAATGTCATGGTAGCGCCTATGGAGGACATCATGCAGGAGATAGAACTGCACAAAAGGTACTACAATCAGGTTTCTACTGGCCTACCCTTTTTAAAGATGCAAGAAAATTTGTTTTATCTTGTGATGAATGTCAGCGTGTTGGTAATATTTCTAGATGCAATGAAATGCCTATGAACTACTCTCTAGTTATTGAACCTTTTGATTGTTGGGGATTCGAATTTATGGGTCCTTTCCCTCCTTTGAAGGGTTACACTCATATTCTTGTTGCCGTTGATTATGTTACTAAGTGGGTAGAAGCCATTCCTACGAAAAGTGCTGACGGGGAAACCTCTCTAAAAATGCTTAAGGACGTTATCTTTCCTAGGTTTGGAGTGCCTAGGTATCTCATGACTGATGGGGGTTCTCATTTCATTCATGGCGGTTTTAGGAAGACCCTCGCTAAGTATGATGTTAATCATAGAATTGCTTCAGCTTATCACCCCCAAACTAGTAGGCAAGTAGAGTTATCAAATAGAGAAATTAAATCTATCTTGCAAAAGACTGTTAATAGGTCTAGAAAAACTGGGCTAAGAATTTGAATGATGCTTTATGGGCTTATAGAACTGCTTACCAAAATCCTATGGGAATGTCTCCTTATAAAATGGTTTATGGGAAAGCTTGCCACCTACCCTTAGAATTAGAACACAAAGCTTACTGGGCAGTGAAAGAACTAAATAGAGATTGTAAGCTCGCTGGTGAGAAAAGATTATTTGACTTAAGTTCTTTAGATGAATGGAGGAGTGAATCCTATGAGAATGCTAGGCTCTTTAAGGAAAAAGTTAAAAGATGGCATGACAAGCGAATACTTAAGAGAGAATTTCATGTTGGTGAGAAAGTTCTATTGTATAGGTCTCGTCTCATATTTTTTGTAGGTAAGCTACTATCAAAATGGGAAGGACCTTTCATCATTGGAGAAGTATACCGTTCAGGAGCAATAAAAATTTCTTCTCTAAAAGATAATACTACACAAGTAGTGAATGGACAGCGACTCAAACACTATATTGCTGGAGATTCTTAAAATGTAGATGTTGATGCCTTTCAAGTTATAACTCTAGAGAAATTCATTGAGGACCAAATTCAGAGATCTGCAGAGTCTGTTTTCATGTAGGTAACAGTTCTGGTAAGAAAAGTTCCGTGAAAATACAAAACAACTATATTTTTGCAGTTTTCAGTAGATAAGGAAAGTTTCGAAGCAAAAAAGGGACGGAACCAGAGCCGGGGTGGCCCACACCACCCCATGGCACGGGCCCTCCCCTGGCCGCACCACCAGGTGGTGAGGCCACCCAGGACTCCGCCTCCGACCTGTTTTCCTCCAAGTACCTTCCTTTTGATATGAAACTTCGAAATATATAACCCCCGGATCCCCCGAGGTTTGTATGTCGTGTTTTCGTCGTGTTTTTGTTCCAATCTGTTTCTGCCAGGTAGAATCCCAGATTTGGAGCCACAATGTTTTCCTCTGAATCATCCAAAGGAGATTCTTTAGAAGATATCATCAACCCATACATGAGAGAATTGAAGATTCATCCCAAGGAGTTGTTGCTCGAAGGTGGGGAGGTCCGGATTAAGGAGGTTCAAGGCCCTAAAGGTGAAGGAAGTCTGGAGAACAGGATGGAAGCACTGGAGCAAGAAGTCTTTAGGTATAGGAAGATGGCGAAGCGCGAAGTGGATATCATCCATAAGATTTGTTCTGAACTCATCACCGAGCACCAAAAGGAGACTGCTAAACTCAAAGACGAAGTCTTCTCACTCCGCCAAACAACCAACGAACTGCAAGCACAGTTCTATGACGTTCAAAATCAAAAGTGTGAGTATGAGGCTAGATTTAAACACATAAGTACTGCTACAAGTTTCAGGATGTTGGAAACCATGATGTCCTTTGTTGATGGGAAGCCTTTACCCTGGAAGACGAACGAAGATGAGAAGATACCACCACCACCTAAGGAATAATTCATCATCAGGTTTGGCATCCCCTTGGTTTGTTCCAAGCTTGGGGGAGTGCCGCGGTATCATATCACTATCTTCTATCTTTTTACCTTATTAGTAGAGTCATATCATGAATAGAGGAGTTATTATGTAGTATGGTTTGCATTATGGAAGTGTCCCCTCTCTCGTTAGATATGTATCCCTTGGTGTGATTTTCCGTTATGGAATATTAATGAGAAGTTCTATCATTCACTCTTTTGCATAGCTTATTTTAGTTTTCAATTCGTGGTTATATGATTGATCTTGTTGTTAGTATTGGTATCACTCTGGGATCATTGACTTAATTTAGTTGGTTTTGGCAAACCTGGCTCGGTCAGTAGCAACACCTTTTCGAGAGTTGAAAAGAAAAAGATAGAAGTACTCTAGAGAAAATAATTTCATCATCTTTCTTTCTTGGTTTGCTCATAAGTTTAGTATTCTCTAGTTAAGATCTTTTGTGCTTCCAAGGAAGATTGCATGTTTGTTTTTATCACTTGTATGTTTGTTTGTTTCCTTCAACTCTTGTACTTGCTACCCAGCCTTGCTAGCCAAAAACCTGTACTGAGAGGGTATTCTTCTCGTGCATCCACCTCCTTTAAAACCAAAACCTTTGCCATTTGTGTCCACCATACCTACCTAGTAGCATTATTTCTATTCCAAGTAAATTCTTGTTTTATCTACCTCCCAGATTAAACTTGTTATGTGAAAATTAGTGATTAAAGCTCTCACGAACTTGATGGCACACTTTACTTTCCTGCATTTAATAAACTTGAACCATTGGGTCCTTCTTTGTTGCGTATATGCTTGCGCTTTATGAGTTGAAGTTAACCGAACCATGTATCATGGGGACCGCTTTCAACACTTCATTTGGTACTTGTACCTAGTTGATATCATGTTCTTTTGCTTATGGATCTCGGCGGTGTGAAATAAAAGTGGAACTTGTAAGATCATGGAGTTTATTGTGTGTTAGAGAAACGCCTGGGCCGCTAGCCTAAGCCATGCCTAATCATGGTGGAAACTTGCAGCATAACTATAGTGAGCATTCTATGAAGCATCCTCAATAAAAACCTATGCAAATAGCAAATAAAAAGATCGCTGAGATGCTCACTGTCTGCTTGCCTTGTCATTTTGATTATGGGATAACTCCTGTGTCATGTGCAAGGGGTACCCCGTTGGCGGTTCTCAATGATGCGCATATGTTTACAATGACAAGAGCTTGCTCATGACTGAAGTTGAGTAGCATGAGGATCAGTACTCATAAGTAAGGGGCATGAGATTTCAACTTATAACTTGTCAAGAATATCCTCTTAGTTGTGTCACTTTAACCTTAACCACCAAAAGATGCCTATGATAGGGGCAATCAGAGCTGAAAGCTAGTAAGTATCATAATTTTTGGGAGCTCTTTATGAGACTTGCAATCCCTGCTTCCCTCTGTGAAGGGCCTTTCTTTTACTTTGTAGTTGAGTCAGTAAACCTATTCCCTTCTATCTCAGCAAGTATTTTGAGTTGATGTGTTTCATTCATTCATATGATGATTTATTCATTCATGTCTCTTATGTTCCTTGTTTTGCACGTTGCTCTTATCTTGATGTTTACTACTTTGAAAGCTATCATTGAGAAACCAGCTATTTGTGAACTCCAGCAAATTATCAACTATTCTTCGACCAAGAGCTAAGTTTGCCATTACCAATTATGATTTACTCTATGTATCTTTATTGTGTTTCCTTTACTCATTGCAAGATGAGTTATATAATAGTGAGTTGTCCTCTATTATGATCGATGTATTTGATGAATGTGATGCTTCTTGTCCGTATTCTTTTATCGACTCTTCACTCCATAAACCTGAGGTCATGTTTATTGAGCTCAGTTTCGCTTGGGGACAAGCGAAGTCTAAGCTTTGGGGAGTTGATATGTCCATTTTGCATCACTATTCTATGTCTTAATTCACTATTATTCATTGATATATTTCGTATTGAGAGGTGATACTTATGTTACTTCATCTGTTTTTGCATGGTTGATGACTTTTGGAGCATGGACCGCTGTAGTCAGGATTCTGATGGAAAAGGTGATGTTTTGAGGAAAAATTCGCGAAGATCAGAAAATCCGGGAAAATATACGGAAAATCCTATTTTTTCCAGAAGACTAAGGATGCCAGAAGATGGAGTGGAGGTGGGCCACAGGGGGCCCACACAACCCCATGGCGCGGGCAGGCCTAGGCCGCACCTGGAGGTGGTGTGGCCGCCCTGGCCCACTCCAGCTTCTCCCCTCTGGCGTATATCATCCCCACGAAACCCTAGTCTCGGGGAGCGACCACAGAAAGATTCTGCCACCTCTGCGGGGCGGAAAACACCGAGAGAGAAAGATCTCTTCGGCAGATAGATTTCTGCCGGTGGAATTCCTTCCCGGAGAGGGAAGATCGTCGCCATCAACACCACCATCAAGCTGGACTTCATCAGGATCATCATCATCACCACCATCATCACCATCAGCACCCTCATCACCATCTCCATATTGCTGTAACAATTGGTTGAATCTTGCTATAGTTCATAGGAGAAACTTTCCCGGTGTTGATTACTCGTTGTAGTTGATGCTATTGAGTGAACCATTGAATTATTGTTTATGTTCAGATTGTTATACATCATTATTCCATCTCTGATCATGATCCATATGATGTCTTGTGAGTAGTTCGTTTTGTTCTTGAGGACATGGGAGAAGTCTTATTCTTAGTAGTAGAGTTGTGTTGAGAAATATTCAATAGATTGTTATTTAAGTTGTGGTGTACTTCTTCTAGTGGTGTCATGTGAACGTCGACTACATGAAACTTCACCTATATGGGCCTAGGGGAATGCATTGTGTATTTGGCTACTAATCGTAGGGGTTGCCGGAGTGACAGAAACCTGAACCCCCGTTAGGAAACCATTGCACACGGGACGTAAGGGTCTTAGAGTTTAAAGCTGTGGTTCGGTTTTACCTTAATTACTTTCTTGTACTTACGGATGTTTGCAAGGGGTATAATCACAAGTATGTATTAGTCTTGGATGGGGCGGTACATTAGCACAGGTTCACCCACACAACACTTAGCAAGCTAAAGAAGATTAATCGACTATATGAAGCGAAAGCACTTGACAGTCTTCCCATGTGTCCTCGAGAACGTTTGGTCATCTATAGAAATAAAACCGGCTTGTCCTTTGCTGCATAAAGGATTGCGCCACTTGTTGCATTTATTCCTAATGTCTTTTATTTACACGTACTTTGTTTACTTGCTTTATCGAAAACCCCTAAAAATCCGTTTGCTAAGTATTTGCAGAGAATTCCTGATCCATACCACTAGCTAGCACCTTCAGCTCCTCGTTGGGTTCAACACTCTTACTTATCAAAAATACTGCGATACACCCCCTATACTTGTGGGTCATCGCAATGACTCTGGTTGTTGTTAGTAAAAAGAACACACATGCAATGACTCTTGCTGTTGTTAGTAAAAAGAGCACACATGCAATGACACTGGTGTATCCATGTGTGGCCTCTGAAGAGAACACACATTTCAATGACACTGGTGGATCCATATGTGGTATTTGAAAAGAACACACTGAAATGACTCAAGTTGTTGTTAGAAAAAAGAACACACATGCAATGACACGAGTGGATCCATGTGTCGTCTTTGAAGAGAACACACATGCAATGACTCTAGTTGTGGTTAATGAGAAGAACACACATTTCAATGGCACTGGTGGATCCATATGTGGTATGTGAAAAGAATAGTCATGAAATGACTATTTTTTGTTAGTAAAAAGAACGCACATGCAATGACACTGGTGGATCCATGTGTGGTCTCTGAAGAGAACACACATGCAATGACTCTGGCTGTTGTTAGTAAAAAGAGCTCACATGCAATGACACTAGTGGATCCAAAGGTGGATTGTGAAAAGAACACACACGCAATAACTCTAGTTGTTGTTAGTAAAAAGAACACACATGCAATGACACTTGTGGATCCATGTGTGGTCTCTAAAGAGAACACAGATGCAATGACTCTAGTTGTGGTTAATGAGAAGAACACACATTTCAATGACACTGGTGGATCCATATGTGGTATGTGAAAAGAACACACATGCAATGACTCCAGTCGTTGTTAGTAAAAAGAGCACACATGCAATGACACTGGTGGATCCATGTGTGGTCTCTGA
Organism: Avena eriantha; assembly: GCA_910589775.1. Lineage (NCBI taxonomy): Eukaryota > Viridiplantae > Streptophyta > Magnoliopsida > Poales > Poaceae > Avena > Avena eriantha. The sequence continues at coordinate 418,918,832 of OU342744.1, read as the reverse complement.
AGAGAACACACATGCAATGACTCTGGTTGTTGTTAGTACAAAGAACACACATGCAATGACTCTGGTGGATCCATGTGTGGTCTCTAAAGAGAACACACATTTCAATGACACTGGTATATCCATATGTGATATGTGAAAAGAACACACATGCAATGACTCAAGTTCTTGTTAGTAAAAAAACACACATGTAATGACACTGGTGGATCCATGTGTGGTCTCTGAAGAGAAAACACATGCAATGACTCTAGCTGTTGGTAGTAAAAAGAGCACACATGCAATGACACTGGTGGATCCATAGGTGGATTGTGAAAAGAACACACATGCAATGACACTAGTGGATCCATATGTGGTATGTTAAAAATTATACACATGCAATGATTCCAGTTGTTGTTAGTAAAAAGAACACACATGCAATGACACTGGTGGATCCATGTGTGGTCTCTGAAAAGAACACACATGCTATGACTCTGGCTGTTGTTAGTAAAAAGAGCACACATGCAATGACACTGGTGGATCCATAGGTCGATTGTGAAATGAAGACACATGCAATGACACTGGTGGATCCATATGTGGTATGTGAAAAGAACACACATGCAATGACTCCAGTTCTTGTTAGTAAAAAGAACAAATATGCAATGACAATGGTGGATCCATGTGTGGTCTCTGAAGAGAACACACATGCAATGACTCTGGTTGTTGTTAGTAAAAAGAAAACACATGTAATGACTCTAGTTGTTGTTAGTAAAAAGAGCACGCATGTAATGACACTGGTGGATCCATGTGTGGTCCCTAAAGAGAACACACATTTCAATGACACTGGTGGATCCATATGTGGTCTCTAAAGAGAACACACATCCAATGACTCTGGTTGTTGTTAGTAAAAAGAACACACATGTAATGACTCCAGTTGTTGTTAGTAAAAATAACACACATGCAATGATACTGGTGGATCCATGTGTGGTCTCTGAAGAAAACACATGCAATGACTCTGGTTGTTGTTAGTAAAAAGAACACACATGCAATGACTCTGGTTGTTGTTAGTAAAAAGAACACACATGCAATGACTCTGGTTGTTGTTAGTAAAAAGAGCACACATGCAATGACACTGGTGTATCCATGTGTGGTCTCTGAAGAGAACACACATTTCAATGACACTAGTGGATCCATATGTGGTATGTGAAAAGAACACACTGAAATGACTCCAGTTGTTGTTAGCAAAAAGAACACACATGCAATGATACTAGTGGATCCATGTGTGGTCTCTTAAGAGAACACACATGCAATGACTCTAGGTGTGGTTAATGAGAAGAACACACATTTCAATGACACTGGTGGATCCATATATGGTATGTGAAAAGAATAGTCATGAAATGACTCTAGTTGTTGTTAGTAAAAAGAACACACATGCAATGACACTGGTGGATCCATGTGTGTCTCTTAAGAGACACACATGCAATGACTCTGGCTATTGTTAGTAAAAAGAGCTCACATGTAATGACACTGGTGGATCCATATGTGGATTGTGAAAAGAACACACATGCAATGGCTCTTGTTGTTGTTAGTAAAAAGAACACACATGCAATGACACTGGTGGATCCATGTGTGTCTCTTAAGAGACACACATGCAATGACTCTGGCTGTTGTTAGTAAAAAGAGCTCACATGTAATGACACTGGTGGATCCATAGGTGGATTGTGAAAAGAACACACATGCAATGACTCTAGTTGTTGTTAGTAAAAAGAACACACATGCAATCACACTGGTGAATCCATGTGTGGTCTCTAAAGAAAACACACATGCAATGACTCTAGCTATGGTTAATGAGAAGAACACACATTTCAATGACACTAGTGGATCCATATGTGGTATGTGAAAAGAACACACATGCAATGACTCCAGTTGTTGTTAGTAAAAAGAGCACACATGCAATGACACTGGTGGATCTATGTGTGGTCTCTAAAGAGAACACACATTTCAATGACACTGGTGGATCCCTATTTGGTATGTGAAAATAATAGTCATGAAATGACTCCAGTTTTTGTTAGTAAAAAGAACACACATGTAATGAGACTGGTGGATCGATGTGTGGTCTCTGAAGAAAACACACATGCAATGACTCTGGTTGTTGTTAGTAAAAAGAGCACACATGCAATAACACTAGTGGATCCATAGGTGGATTGTGAAAAGAACACACATGCAATGACACTGGTGGATCCATATGTGGTATGTGAAAAGAACACACATGCAATGACTCTGCTTGTTGTTAGTAAAAAGAACACACATGCAATGACACTGGTGGATCCATGTGTGGTCTCTGAAGAGAACACACATTTCAATGACACTGGTGGATCCATATGTGGTATGTGAAAAGAACAGTCATGAAATGTCTCCAGTTGTGGTTAATGAAAGAATACACATTTCGATGACAATGGTGGTTCCATATGTGGCCTCTAAAGAGAACACACATCCAATGACTCTGGATTTTGTTAGTAAAAAGAACACACATGCAATGACACTGGTGGATCCATAGGCGGATTGTGAAAAGATATTTTTTTGAGGTGAAACAGTAGGGAAAATGCCCACTGCAATTTTTTTATTATATGGGTATGAGTATGTGAAAAGAGATTTGCCCTGTCTCTCGGTCACAAATCTCACAAAAGCCCAAACGTGTGGAGATCCCAAATGTTTGCTGACTCTGGGTGCTACGCCTTGATTGGCTGACACAGATGTCACGCGGATCGTCTCCAGCAACCGTTGATCCTATGTGATCCAACGGGCAGGATAACCCCTCCCTTCTCCACTTTGTTTATGCATGGTCAATCCGGGCCACCTCTCTATCCATGCCACCGATACATTACCTCCATAAACAAGTGAAAATCCATCTATCTAACTAAAATAAATAAAATAAATGATCATATTTCGAAGAAGCCATCGTCTTCGTCTTCCGGTTCGTCGTCGTCTTCGTCAATGCCATGGTCCATGCCATCTCCGCCGTCGGTGTCCTCCTCTGATGACTCGACACTGCCCCCTTCCTCGAATAAGCATGATATCTCCTCGTCGGAGTCCTCCTCCTCCTCTTCGTAGTCCCACGGGTCCACGTCACTCTCCTCCGCTTCTACCGCCAACTGATCGATGAATGCCTCCTCGTTGGCCGAGTCAGACTCGCCCAAATAGCTATCTCCTCTCTTCTTCCTGGTCTTCTTCTCGGTCCTCTTCTTGTTCGTACTCGCCGGTGCAACACGCGCCCCCGTCCGGGATGCTGCTTTGCACTCGTCCGACGCTGCAGGTACCCCACGCTCCTCCTGCGTGGCCGGTACGAGCTTCGACGTCATGGTGTCCTCGAGTGCTGATGTCAATGGATCCTGGCGCGGTCGGACACGACGTGCTGCCTCAGCAGGCGACTCACGAGCGCGAACGATGCAACGAAGAGCCGGGGACGCAGGACGGTCAGTGGACGGCTTGGACCAGTCATTGCCACGACGAGGGGGCATCGTGCTCGAGGTAGTTGCTCCGAATTGTCGATGGTGGGTACATAGAGTGGGGTGCCGATCTGATCAAGGATGAGCAGCAGTTTCGTGCATCGTGTCCACGCATGCATTTTTCGATTATCAAAAAAGAAGAAGAAAGAAGTAATATCTCGCGTACTGAACATAATTTGATCACAACAAAAGTAGCACAACGTATTCTAGACTCGTAAATATCCCGTGCGTGCCTGTCACGTGGAGTTCGACGGAGTTCGACGTGCCGACGTGATCGTGCAGCAGTTGCGCGCGTCATTGCCCCATCAACACGTGACACACGCACGCGGGATGTGCATGCTGATTCCCATGATGGCCACCTGACTCGCACTCCCCTTATTATATACTAGATTTTGGGTGGCGCCGAAGACCATCGAAGTGTCCATCGCAATAAACACAAGTCCCATTGATTCCCTACCCTTGCCTCCCTAGCTTCTTTGAGAAGGTAGACCGTACACGGTGGTCTTGTATAATAGTACTAGTACTACTGGACCACGGCCTGTACTCTTTTACTCTTCTCCCACACTAATCACTATCTCCTTCCTCCTGCTGCCGCCACCCTCACCCTGCAAGCCATGGCTCCACTGAGGAGGGGGAGAGGCAGGTCAACAATCCTCGCGGAGAAAAGGAAGAGAAATCGCCGCGAGGCACTTCTTGCTCTACTAGCCGCTCAAGCCCACCCTCTCATCGAGGCCCAATCTCCCCCGACAATGGCGCCAGATGTTCTAGCAGGCGAGGGCTCCTCCCGGTGCGGGAATGTTGTTCTACTTCTTCTCCATCTCCCTCTCCATCATTATCTTATTCAGCTTCTTCTTGTTTTTCTTCTTCTTGTTGCTCTTCCTCTTCTACGTATTACAGGCCAGCCGTGGAGCCCGAATCCACCACGACGGAGGCGTTGCAGGACCCGTTCGGCCCCGTTCCATGTCTCAGCGAGGTAGCAAATCTCCACGCTGTTATTTCTCCGAGATGTGATGTGGATTTCTTAGATCATGTCCGCCCCGCATTGGTTTTTCTTCTTCTTTTGCGAGTTGTATTAGTTTTCATGAATATGACTAGATCTCTTGGTCTTTCCTTAATACCGCTGTTCATAGATTCACTATGGATTTTTTGTGATTAGGATTAGTTTATAGTGGTCATGAATAGATCTCTAGGTCCATTTTTTAACACTGCGGTCAATTGATTGAACGGGGATTTTTTTGATCTGTATTAGTATTCACCTAGAACCTGGAGTGTAATTATAGAATTCCCATTTGAATTAACATGAACGATGCAGCGATCGATAGCCGAGTACCGTGACAAGGTGGCCGCGATCAGTTCCAAGATTGTCAACCAACATGAGCTTGCACGCTCCCTCACCCAAGCTAATGAGAGCCTACACAAGCAATTATCTGTGCAGAAGGAGATCTCGCTAGATTTTGCACGTGACGTCGTTAGGCTGCAGAAAGTGCTCGACCGTAACTTGAACAGGCAAGAACAAGCCATCAAGGTAATCAATGAGATCATGGAGGAGAAGAAGAATCTCGTGGAAAGGTGCATTCTCCTGCAGGACGAAGTCAGCGAGGCACTTAGAGGACGCGTCGAGGACACCAAGGCTACCATCCGAGCCTACCATGACAAGAACCGTTGCCTGGATGCAGTGAAGGAGATGAAGGAGGACATGAGTAGAGGGATCACCATACTCGAGGGTGTTTGAAAAGAGAATGAGGAGCTAAGGGCATGCCTGGAGGCGTATCGGAGCAATGCCCAACTCTGATTCCCGGTAGCGGGGACACGAATATCAGTTCATCCTCCACTCCTTTTGTAATGTTTAGGGTTCAGAGAGCAATGCCCAAGTCTGCTTCCCATTATAGGGTGCAATAAGAATCCTAGGGCAACTCCTTATCTATCTGGACATGTGTTGGTGTTCATGTTCATTAATGGACACCATGTGCTCTTTCCACTATGTATCTGGACATGGGTTTCTGCATTATGAGTTTGCCACTCTCCCACTAGTATTTGGCAATATTGGGAAAAACCCACAGCATACTAAACTGCAGATAAATCTTATTTGTCTTTGAAATTGAAATTATGACAGTGCCACTAGTCGATTCATAAAATGTTGATTAGTCCTAGATTGCTTCTTCCTTGAAATTATGACAGTGCCACTAGTCGATTCAGTTAATTATGGAAACTAACTAGCTTTTCCTGGTGAACTAAACAAACCATACTATGTATTTTTGTTGCAGGGAAAGAGGCGAAAGATCGACCAGGACCTAGCGACCTGGCTAAATGACAAGATAGCAATCCAGAGGGAGAAGTATAATTCCCAGAAACTGGCCTTTGACCACCTACACGCTGAACTCGTGGTCCTTTCTGACAAGGGCCAGAAACTGAAGGAGTTAAACGCCGTCTGGGCGAAGCTACATAGTGAAGGTCGCACCTCGGCTAGGAAGCAGATGGAGATCATGAAAGGGATCTTGAAAGAAAATCGTATGGCTACATACCAACTTCTCCAATCCGTGACGGAGCACTAGAACCTACAGCTGAAGCACGGCATAGTACTGAAGGAGCTGGCCGATCTTAGGGAGGGAAATAGGCAGCTCCAGGCCAGACTCGCTTGAACCCACATATGTCTATTTAGTACTGAACTGCCTGGTTTATCCTCTACAGTGGTGATTTTGTAAGCGTGAACTTAACTCTATGCATGATATGGGTGTTCTTCTGAAATTAGTTTGCTCGAGGATTGACTTTGGCTTAGTTAATAAAGCGCAACTGCAACACTTACAGTTAACTAGTTTCAAGCATTGACACAACATAAATTATTCATCTCGAATGTCCTTTATCCTCTATAGTCTGTCCTTGTTCACCCTCACGCGCCTTCTTCAGTTCCTTCAACAGATCCGCAATGCAGTACTCTAGCTTCTTCTTGTCTTCCCTGAGCCGATCCCTCTCCTTTTTTGCATTATGAATCAGCAACCTGTGATATCCTGAAGCTTCTTTGCATTTCCAACAACCAAGCTCCCATCGATTCCTTCAGTTAGGTCTGACTGCAAATTCTCGATTTCTTGTTCCAGCTCCTTATTTCGTACCGACAGCTTGTAATTTTTTTCAGCTGCATCACTTACATCAGTAAATCTCCCCGACCTTTCCAACTCATACATCTCCCATAACTGTGCCAAACATTTCTTAAGTGCGTCAGGCCACTCAAGATCCACCCACTCTACTGCTTTACACACCGGGCCAACCTAAAAACACACACACTATAGTTTTATGAACATGCACGATACATTTTACTTCATGTCACAGTTGCACATAATATAAACAAACCTGATTTGTACAGCCCAAAAACCTTCTCTCAGTGTTACTGCCTTGGAATGCAACATATCTCCTTAGTTTTGCCCATGGTCACATGGCACTTCTCCATCGAGATCTAGGCCCTCCCATTCGGAGTCGTAGATCGTCCGTGGTACCTATAGGTAAATGCAAAGCTGAAATCGAATATGATTGCATGCACATATGGAGCTCAGATCGAGAGATTTACCATTGCCTAACCCTAGCCTGAGAAAACAGAGGAACTCATATCGTGGAAGGAATACTCGATGTCGGAGAGAAGGCTGTCGCTGATCGACTGGTCGTCCTCGCCATTCAAGGACAACATGGCGAATGCGTCGTCACAAGCGACGGTGACGGTGTCGGTGAGAGAGAGAGAGAGAGAGAGAGAAGCCCTTCTACCGCTGCAACAATGACTAAATTGGCATGTTACAATAGTTTAATGGATACCATGCCCTTTCCCTGGATTACTGTCTCCTGCCTAATATGGATTCTCTTCATACATTCTCATTTCAAATATTAAACCTGGACTCCCTCCATCCCAATTTCATTGCCTAACAAAAACATACAAGTATATTACATCATCTAAAGAAACAAAATCATGTCAACTACAATGTACTTATGCATCACTTCTTCAGTCATGGTTTCACAAAACATTACATTACAATCTCTCAACAAACATAATCACATCAAGGTTTCACAAAACATCACATTACAATCTCTCAGCAAACATAATCACAGAAACAATTATATTACATCAACTCAAGAAACAAAATCATGTCGACTACAAGGTACTTACACATCACTTGTCCTGTCATGGTTTCGCAAAACATTACATTACAATCTCTCAACAAACAAAATAACAGAAACAAGTACAGTACATCATCTCAAGAAACATAATCATGTCAACTACAATGTATTTATGCATCACTTGTCCAGTCATGGTTTCACAAAACATTACATTACAATATCCGAACAAACATAATAACAAAAACAAGTACGATACGTCATCTTAAGAAACATAATCATGTCAACTACAATGTACTTATGTCTTATTACAACAACGATGGTTTCAGTGAGTGACATGTCCAAAAATCTCAACAGCTCGCACAACATTATAACGCAATCTCTCAACAAACATAATCACATAAACACACTCTAAATGCAACAACATTCAATATTACAAATACAGGCAGGGGAACCGCGCGGTCCATATGACAAGCCTAGGGTAGCAGCTCTCATCAGATCTCATCAACGTTGACCACCTCATTCTGTTCAGCCACTACAGGGGCATCTACATCCACTATAACCTGTTCAACAACATCAGAAATGGTACCAAGGAAGAACACCTTCCTGGTTCGCTTCTTTCGTCGCATAATCTGCATAAGATCTTCAGTATCCAAAACATCTATGAATTGCTGCTTCTTATGATGCCACCACCGGATTTTTGCCATCTACTTAGGGCCAATACTGATTTCCTTACCGATCATCTCTCTCTTTTCATCAATAGTTATGTTTTTGGAATCGACAATGATCTCCACAGTACATGACGATACTGGCTTATTAACTCCCTCATCAAGTTTTGCCATGTATGAATCCACCTCTATGCGTATACTGAACTTATATAGATCAGCATCTATTGGTCCATATTCTCTAGGAGCAGAAGCTCTGGCAGCAAGATCTCCAGCATCTGCATACATATCATCAATCATCGCTTCAACTTTCACCTTACGATCAGCTGCACAACACTCTCAAACCATATGAAGCTCATGGGAGTGCTCAATTTGCTGATAGGTATCATTCATGTTGCGCCACACCAATTTTGTCCTCTGTCTAGAACCCTAGGGAATTCTAGCGGCAAGCATATCTAACAGCTGCAAAACAGACACAACCTCTTTGTAATTCACAAGTAGATGCACATCTTGCCCAAACACAACCCTCTCGCAACCAAAATCAAGTTTTGTAGTGTACTGCCGAACATGAACTGTGAACTCATATAGGTCCCTTGTATCAAAGTTGTGCCTAATTTGATTAAAAAGGGGAACTTTTAGTTCATTCGATTCTATTTGCCGTAACTAATCTACTTGCAAGATAAGGCACAGATAAGAAAAATTCACCTCTTGCTCCTCTACCGGGTTTTTTCCTTCGAGATCTGTGTGCTGCATCCGCCCACCGGAGCCGAACAATCCGCCACCGGCCTTACTTTTCTCTTCAACCCGCTGCTCGTAGGTACCTTGGGAGCAGAATCCTTGCTGGCCTCCTCGCTAACCTGGGCTAAAGACCTCGCCGCTGCTACGCGTTGAGCCCCAGCCTTGGGCCCCGACGGACCCGAATCAGTCGGCCACATAGCTACAATCTTCGCCTTGCAAGACATGATGGGCTGCTGCCGTCGGATTCAGTGTCGGGGAGGGAGAAAAAAGGTCCTCCGCCGCCGGCAGATTTAGGGTCGGGGAAAGGAAGAAAAGGGACCGCTGCCACCGCAACAAGATTCAGTGTCGAGAGTTAGGACACTACAGTAATGGATTTTCCCCTACGACATGTGCAAGGTGGCTAAGAAGAGTGACCGGTGAAGAAGGGGCACATTAGGAACTAGTGTAACGGAATATCCTGACTTAACGGGCGTGATTTGAAAATATTGGGTTTGGCCATCATTCACTCGAAATACCCCTCTCAGCAATTGGCGCCCCAACTTTTCGAATCGTGGTGATTAAAATCAACTTGGGTACCGCGTTGCCTGGGCGCCGCAACTTTCGGGCCGCAAAATGATATTCTCCGGGATAACGGCAGAACAATTGAGGAATGGCTTTCAAACTTGGTACAATGTCTCACAATGACACACCACACACTTATATCACTTCAATGAGCAATGATAGCATGCTTGGGCATGCCTTCGGCACGGTAGACGGCTAAAATCTAGAGTTTTAGGGCAGTTTTGGACAAGTAAGGACGAATCGCCAGGCCAAGTATTTAAGGAATGTGCTCTCCTTTTTCACATTGCTCCACCATGCCCTCACAAACACTCACATCCTTTTTTTACAAACAAGATGGTGCTTGTACATGCACTTCCTACACTGGCCAGCTTCGGTCTAGGGTAGTAGGGTGTAACGCATCTACCAATCGGGATAGCGACAAGACAATTGAGGAATGGCTTCAAACTTGGAAAAATGGCTCCCAATGACACACCATACACGTATATCACTTCAATGAGCAATGATGACATGCATGGGCATGCCTTCGGCACGATAGACGGCTAAAATCTAGGGTTTTAGGGTGTTTTGGATAAGTACGGACGAATCGTTAGGCCAAGTGTTCGAGGAATGTTTTCTTCTTTTTAACATTGCTCCTCCATGCCCTCACAAACACTCATATCCCTTGTTTTACAAACAAGATGGTGCTTGGCCATGCACTCCCCACACTGGTCAGTTTCGGTCTAGGGTAGTAGGGTGTAACGCGTCTACCCATTGGGATAGCGGAAGAAAATTGAGGAATGGCTTCAAACTTGGCACAATGGCTCCCAATGACACACCACACACTTATATCACTTCAATGAGCAATGATGGCATGGTTGGGCATGCCTTCGGTATGGTAGACGGCTAAATTCTAGGCTTTTAGGGCAATTTTGGACAAGTACGGACGAATTGTCAGGCCAAGTGTTCAAGGAATGTGCTCTTCTTTTTCACAATGCTCCACCATGCCCTCAAAAACACATACATTCCTTGTTTTACAAAAAAGATGGTGCTTGGCCATGCACTTCCCACACTGGCCAGCTTCGGTCTAGGGTAGTAGGGTGTAACACGTCTACCCTTCGGGATAGCGGCAAGACAATTGAGTAATGGATTCAAACTTGGCACAATGGCTCCCAATGACACACCACACACTTATATCACTCAAATGAGCAATTATGACATGCTCGGGCATGCCTTCGGCACGGTAGACGACTAAAATCTAGGGTTTTTAGGGCAATTTTGGACAAGTACGGACGAATCGTCAGGCCAAGTGTTTAAGGAATCTGCTCTCCTTTTTAAAATTGCTCCACCATGCCCTCACAAACACTCACATCCCTTTTTTACAAACAATATGGTGCTTGGACATGCACTTACCACACTGGCCAGCTTCGGTCTAGGGTAGTAGGGTGTAACGCATCTACCCGTCGGGATAGCGACAAGGCAATTGAGGAATGGCTTCAAACTTGGAACAATGGATCCCAATGACACACCATACACTTATATCACTTCAATTAGCAATGATGGCATGCTTCGGCATGCCTTCGGCACGGTAGATGGCTAAAATCTAGGGTTTTAGGGCAGTTTTGGAGAAGTACGGACGAATCGTCAGGGAAAGTATTCAAGGAATGTTCTCTCCTTTTTGACATTTCTCCACCATTCCCTCACAAACACTCATTTCCCTTGTTTTATAAACAAGATGGTGCTTGGCCATGCACTTCCCACACTGGCCAGCTTCGGTGTTGGGTAGTAGGGTGTAACGCGTCTACCTGTTGGAATAGCGGAAGACAACTGAGGAATGGCTTCAAACTTGGCACAATGGCTCGCAATGACACACCACACACTTATATCACTTCAAAGAGCAATGATGGAATGCTTGGGCATGCCTTCGACCCGGTAGACGGCAAAATTCTAGGCTTTTAGGGAAGGTTTGGACAAGCACGGATGAATCGTCAGGCCAAGTGTTCAAGGAATGTGCTATCCTTTTACACATTGCTCCACCATGCCTCACAAACACTCACATACCTTGTTTTACAAACAATATGATGCTTGGCCATGCACTTCCCACACTGGCCAGCTTCGGTCTAGGGTAGTAGGGTGTAACGCGTCTACCCGTCGGGATAGCGGCAAGACAATTGCGGAATGGTTTCAAACTTGGAACAATGGCTCACAATGAAACACCACACACTTATATCACTTCAATGAGAAATGATGGCATTCTTGGTGATGTCTACGCACTTCTATTCTTGTAGACAGTTGTTGGGCCTCCAAGTGCAGAGGTTTGTTGAACAACAGCAAGTTTTCCCTTAAGTGGATCACCCAAGGTTTATCGAACTCAGGGAGGAAGTGGTCAAAGGTATTCCCTCTCAAGAAACCCTGCAATCAAGATACAAGAAGTCTCTTGTGTCCCCAACACACCCAATACACTTGTCAGGTGTATAGGTGCACTAGTTCGGCGAAGAGATAGTGAAATACAAGTGGTATGGATAATTATAAGTGGTAACGGTGATAGAAAATAGCTTGATGGCGTGGAAAAGACTGAAGTAAAACTGAAATAAAGATGGAAGCAAGAAAACATGTAACAGATCTAATTACAAACGGTGTTTCAATGCTTAGAAACAAGGCCTAGGGATCATACTTTCACTAGTGAACACTCTCTCATATAAATGTCTTCTCTTTATGATATTGCTCTTAACTACTCTCCGGTTGAACACTCTAATCGATGGTAGGGCTATAACAACACACCTCAAAGTAAGCCTTTCCCATCTAGATAACCCCACACTGTCACCTTGAGTACTAGATGAGTCCAACAAACACCACAATTTCATAAAGACATCCAACTTCAAATATAACTCATAACAAGTATTTGTAATCTCTAGCCTAAGTGCCACCATGGTGTGCATGCTGTCACTTTCACACACATGGGGAGAGCAGAGATTCATTAAAGCACTTGAGTAGCAGAATAGATCTATAGATTACAAGCTCAAGATCTCAATAAGATCACGCATAGAGAGAGAGAGATGAACACATAGCTACCGGTAGAACCCTTAGCCTCGAGAGAGAACTACTCCCTCCTCATCATGGGAATCAGCAATGGCAATGGAGATGGTGGTGGAGATCGATGGAGATGGCTCCGGGGCACTTCCCCGTCCCGGCAGGGTGCCGGAACAGAGACTTTCTGTCCCTCGAATCTCCCCTTCGGTGGTGGCGGCGCTGAAGAACTTTTCGTGGCTGGAGGCTTGATTATTTAGGGTTTTGGTGTCGGGAGGCTTCTTATAGGCGAAGAGGCAAGGTCGGTGGAGTGCCAGGGGGCCCACACCACCTGGTGGCGCGGCCAAGGCTAGCCCGCGTCACCATATGGTGTGGACAGGCCCTGACCCTCCTCTGTCTCTGCTTCGGGCTCCGTGAGTCTTCCGGTAAATAGGAACTTTGGCTTTTGTCCCGTCCAATTCCGAGAATATTGATTTTCTGACTTTCCTGGAACCAAAAACAGCAGAAAATAGGCAACTGGCACTGTGGCTCTTGTTAATAGGTTAGTCCAAGAAATCATATGAAAAGTACTCCAAAGTGTGGACAAAACATAAGAAAGTAGATAAACCAAGCATGGAACATCAAAAATTATAGATACATCTGCAATATATCAACATCCCCAAGCTTAACTCCTGCTCGTCCTCGAGTAGGTAAGTGATAAAAAGAAAGAATAATTTTTGAGGTGACATGCACCATCAAAAACTTGATCAAAGTATTTGTAAAATATTCATAGCTGGGATCATAGTACTTCAATCATAACATGAAAGACAAGGTTCTAGCAATAAGACAAACAAAATATGATGCAACATGAAAAGGCACAAACAAAAGATTCATGAATAATAGTGCTTTGCAAGACGTTTGTTTGTTTCACATAAAGAAAACATAGCATAGTAGTATTGAGCTTGTCCCTCAATAAATGCAAATATAAATGCATATGACACCTTCAAAGTTCATAAGAGTGACTAGATACAAAAGTTTAAAACAAGCAATATCAAGTTATGCATCAATCAACTAGTCTTGGGACAATGCTCATAGAACTAAGAATGGCCACTATGCTCTCAAAGTAGGTGCATAAAGATAGAAGGTGGAGACTCAATATAATGGTGGAAGAAAGGCCTTCATAGTAGGAAGTAGGGATTCAAGTCTTATAAAGAGCTTCCAAAAATTATGGTACTTATAGCTTTCAGCTCTCATTGCCCCTATCATAAGCATCTTGAAGTGATTAAGGTTAAAGTGAACAAACTATGGTGTACATGCTTGACAAAGTATAAGTCAGAAATCTCATGTCCCTTGTATACAAGGGCCGCTCCTCATTCTACTCAAGTTTAGTCACCGGTAAGTTCTTGTCATTGTAAGTATATGTGTATCATAGAGAACCGCCAACGGGGTACCCCTTGCCCGATGATACGGAAGAATCCCCATATCAAAATGACAAGGCAAACAGACAACAAGCATCTCAGCAATCTTCTTATTTACCATGGGAATATGGTGCTTTTTTCTCTCTTTCCTCTTTTCATAGTATCTCTTTTTTTTCTCTTTTCTCTTTTTTTTCTCAATATAGGACTCTTTTTTTTATAAGAAGAATGCTTCATAGATAGCTCATTATGGTTACGCTGCAGGTTTCCACCATGTCAGCATGGATTAGACCAGCGGCCTAGGCGTTTCTCTAACACATATACATAACTCCATGGACTTACAAGCTCCCCTTTCATTTCACACCGATGACATCCATATACAAAAGAGCATGATATCAACTAGGTACAAGTACCAAGTGCAATGTTGAAAGCATTCCCCATGAAAGCATGGTTCTGCTAATTCCCGACAAATAAGTGCAAGATATACAACATAGAAGACACAATGGTTCAAGTTTATTAAGGGCAAGAAAAGTAAAGTGTGCCATCAAGTTCGTGAGAGCTTTAATCACTAGTTTTCTCATAACAAGTTTAATTTGGAAGGTAAACAAAAGCATGAATATACTTGAAATAGCATAAGCTAGTAGGTAGGTATGGTGGACTCTTTGGAATAACTTGGTTTAGGGAGTTGGATGCATGAGTGGAACTCATACTTTGTTGTGGAGGCTAGCAAAATACTAGGAGCGACAAACTAAGAGAGCAATAATGGCCATAATCATGCAGAGCGACAAAACATCATTGATCAAAGCATAAAGTGATACTACAAGTTGAAAACTAAAGGATCATAAAGGCTATGGTGACTTGAGATAGTCATAACATGGTGTGAGCATGTGCCAAGTCAACCCAAATAAAGCATCAAAGGAGAATACCACTATAATATGCTTTAATATGCTAAAACAATGCATGATTTATCCAAGGCACATTAAGCAATCTCAATTATTTATGACAAGTCATGCTACAACAAATAATACTAAGCATAAAGCCAAAACAATATCAAGCATGACATGATAAAGTCTAAGCCACAGTCAAAAACAAGCTCTCTTTACCACTTAAGCATGAACTTTCCTACTCTTTTCCAAACCAAACCAAACTATTTGCAAACCAATGTATGAAAGAGGGGGTCCAACCAATTTATTCAGAAAACTAAGCAAACAAAAGCAAACGAAAAACCAAACCGAAAACAAAAAAGAAGACGCTCCAAGAATAACACAATTGTGCATGAAATAATAAAAATGAAGCGTTTGGAAGAAACCTGGGATTTTTATTGATGAAGAAGGGGATACCTTGGGAATCCCCAAGCTCTGACGCTTGTACTTCTTGGTTTTTTCTTGGGGTGACACGCGTGGCATCCCCAAGCTTGAGATTTAGTCCATCCTTCATCTCATTACTCATTCCTTACATACACCTGAAATTTTTCCTTCATACAAAACTTCACACAATCTTTATTAGCAACATTAGTGCACTCAAGATAAATAAGTCTTAAGGTTCAGTTCTAACACCAAATAAACTTCCATTCGAACACTAGCTACTGTAGCACTTCCCTCAAAAAGCTCAATTCTCCAAAAGAACTCAAGAAGGAACCAACAAGAAGCAAATGCAGAAAATGGCAAAAATCTGTCAAAACAGACCAGCAGGTAAAGACGAATTTTTTAGAAGACCCTTTGTTGCTCAAATCAAAAAGTGTTGAACTAATGAAAGTTAGATAACAACCTGGTGCATAAGCACAACAAATTACAGCTGAACCGACATATAGAGCTCTCTCACGAATTTTTACGGTGAAGCACAGAAATCTGTTCTGGGACAGCAACTTCCCAATCATTACTTCTCTCTCATTAGAGGTTACTCTTGGCACCAAAAGAAAATAAAAAGGATAAGGAGACGTTATTACAGAGGTAATAACTTCCAAGACTCATCTAAAACTTTTGGGTTATCTCCCAATAAGTACTTTTCTTTAACGCCTTTAAGTTAGGCTTGATAGTTTGAGAAGATGCTCACATAAGAAATATGAATTGAGAGTAAAAGAGAGCATCAAGAAGCAAATATAAAACACATTTAAGTCTAACCCACTTCCTATGCATAGGAATCTTGTAAAGAAACAAGTCATGAAAGCACAAAGCAACAAGCATAGGAAAGCAAAACAAGTGCAACTTTAAGGCTTTCAACATAAAGAGGGGAAACTTAATATTATTGAGATGCATAAAACCATGTTTCCCTCTCTCATAATAACTTTCAGTAGCATCATGAATAAAATTAACAATATAACTATCACATAAAACATTCTTATCATGAGCCACATGCATATAATAATTATTACTCTCCACATAAGCATAGTCATTCTTATTAATTGTAGTGGGAGCAAATTCAACAAAATAGCTATCATTATTATTCTCATCACCATAATCATCAAATATAGGAGGCATATTGTAATCACAATTAATTTTCTCCTCAATAGTAGGTGGACTGAAAATATCATACTCATCATTGTAATCATCATATATTGGAGGCATAGTATCATCAAAGTAAATTTTCTCCTCTATGCTTGGGGGACTAAAAATATCATGCTCATAAAAACTAGCTTCCCCAAGCTTAGACTTTTCCATAGCATTAGCAATAATGGTGTCCAAAGAGTTCATACTAACAACATTGCTATTAGCATGCAAATAAAGTTCCATAGGTTTTTTAATTTTCTCTTCAAACACTTCATGTCCTAACTCAAGATAAATACTATAAAGCTCTCTAATTTTGTTGTTGTTTTCCATTAAGCCTAACTAGTGAAAACAAGAAACAAAAAGACAAAATTGCAGAATCTAAAGGAAATAACTTCGAGTACTCACACCAGAAAAAATAGGCGTTTGCCGTGGGAGGTTCTTCTTCTTTAATCCTCCGGTGTGAATACCTTTTACCTTTCCTCCCCGGAAATGGCGCCAGAAAATAGCTTGATGTCTACGCACTTCTATTCTTGTAGACAATCGTTGGGCCTCCAAGTGTAGAGGTTTGTAGAACAGCAGCAAGTTTTCCCTTAAGTGGATCACCCAAGGTTTATCGAACTCAGGGAGGAAGTGGTCAAAGGTATTCCCTCTCAAGCAACCCTGCAATCAAGATACAAGAAGTCTCTTGTGTCCCCAACACACCCAATACACTTGTCAGGTGTATAGGTGCACTAGTTCATCGAAGAGATAGTGAAATACAAGTGGTATGGATAATTATAAGTTGTAACAGTGATAGAAAATAGCTTGATGGCGTGGAAAAGACTGAAGTAAAATTGAAATAAAGATGGAAGCAAGCAAACATGTAACATATCTAATTGCAAACGGTGTTTCAATGCTTAGAAACAAGGCCTAGGGATCATACTTTCACTAGTGAACACTCTCTCATATAAATATCTTCTCTTTATGATACTACTCTTAACTACTCTCCGGTTGAACACTCTAATCGATGGTAGGGCTATAACAGCACACCTCAAAGTAAGCCTTTCCCATCTAGATAATCCCACACTGTCACCTTGAGTACTAGATGAGTCCAACAAATACCACAATTTCGTAAAGACATCCAACTCCAAATATAACTCATAACAAGTATTTGTAATCTCTAGCCTAAGTGCCACCATGGTGTGCACGCTGTCACTTTCACACACATGGGGGGAGCAGAGATTCATTGAAGCACTTGAGTAGCAGAATAGATCTATAGATTACAAGCTCATGATCTCAATAAGATCATGCATAGAGAGAGATATGAACACATAGCTACCGGTAGAACCCTTAGCCTCGAGAGAGAACTACTCCCTCCTCATCATGGGAATCAGCAATGGTGATGGAGATGGTGGTGGAGATCGATGGAGATGGCTCCAGGGGCACTTCCCTGTCCCGGCAGGGTGTCGGAACAGAGACTTTCTATCCCCCGAATCTCCCCTTCGGTGGCGGCGGCGCTGCGGAACTTTTCGTGGCTGGAGGCTTGATTATTTAGGGTTTTGGTGTCGGGAGGCTTCTTATAGGCGAAGAGGCAAGGTCGGTGGAGTGCCAGGGGGCCCACACCACCTGGTGGCGTGGCCAGGGCTAGCCCACGCCACCATATGGTGTGGCCAGGCCCTGGCCCTCCTCCGTCTCTGCTTCGGGCTCCGTGAGTCTTCCGGTAAAATAGGAACTTTGGCTTTTCTCCCGTCCAATTCCGAGAATATTTATTTTCTCACTTTCTTGGAACCAAAAATAGCAGAACACAGGCAACTGGCACTATGGCTCTTGTTAATAGGTTAGTCCAAAAAATCATATGAAAAGTACTCCAAAGTGTGGAAAAACATAAGAAAGTAGATAAAACCAAGCATGGAACATAAAAATATATAGATACATTTGCAATGTATCACTTGGGCATGCCTTAGGCACGGTAGATGGATAAAATCTAGGTATTTAGGGCAGTTTTGGACAAGTACGGACAAATCGTCAGAGCAAGTGTTCAAGGAATGTGCTCTCCTTTTGCACATTTCTCCACCATTCCCTCACAAACACTCACATCCCTTGTTTCAAAAACAATATGGTGCTTGGCCATGCACTTCCCACACTGGCCACCTTCGGTCTAGGGTAGTAGGGTGTAACGCGTCTACCCGTCGGGATAGCGGCAGGACAATTGAGGAATGGATTCAAAGATGGCACAATGGCTCACAATGAGACACCACACATTTATATCACTTCAATGAGAAATGATGGCATGCTTGGGCATGCCTTCGGCACGGTAGACGGCTAAAATCTAGGGTTTTTAGGACATTTTTGGAAAAGTACGAACGAATCGTCAGGCCAAGTGTTCAAGGAATAAGCTCTCCTTTTTTAAAATGCTCAACCATGCCAACAAAAAACACTCGCATACCTTATTTACAAAAAAAAGATGGTGCATGGCCATGCACTTCCCACACTGGCCAGCTTCGGTCTAGGGTAGTAGGGTGTAACGCGTCTACCCGTCGGGATAGCGGCAAGAGAATTGAGGAATGGATTCAAACTTGGTGAAATGGCTCCCAATGAGACACCACACACTTATATCACTTCAGTGAGCAATGATGGTATGCTTGGGCATGCCTTCGGCACGGTAGACGGCTAAAATCTAGGGTTTTAGGGCAGTTTTGGACAAGTACGTACGAATCGTATTTCCAAGTGTTCAAGGAATGTGATCTCATTTTTCACATTGCTACAACATACCCTCACAAACACTCACATCCCTTGTTTTATAAACAACATGGTGCTTGGCCATGCACTTCCCACACTAGACAGCTTCGGTTTAGGGTAGTAGGGTGTAACGCGTCTACCCGTCGGGATAGCGTAAGGACAATTGAGGAATGGATTCAAACATGGAACAATGGCTCAAAATGACACACCACACACTTATATCACTTCAATGAGAAACGATGGCATGCTTGGGCAAGCCTTCGGCACTTTAGACACCTAAAATCTAGTGTTTTAGGGAAGTTTTGGACAAGTACGGACGAATCGTCAGACCAAGTGTTCAAGGAATGTTCTCTCCTTTTGCACATTTATCCACCATGCCCTTAAAAACACTCACATACCTAGTTTTAAAAAACAATATGGTGCTTGGACATGCACTCCCCACACTGGTCAGCTTCAGTCTAGGGTAGTAGGGTATAACGCGTCTACCCGTCGGGATAGCGGCAAGAAAATTGAGGAATGGATTCAAACATGGCAAAATGGCTCACAATGACACACCACACACTTATATAACTTCAAAAAGATATGATGGCATGCTTGGGCATACCTTCGGCACGGTAGACCGCTAAATCTAGGGTTTTAGGGCAGTTTTGGACAAGTACGGACGAATCGTCTGGCCAAGTGTTCAAGGAATGTTCTCTCATTTTTCTAATTTCTCCACCATGCCCTCACAAACTCTCACATCCCTTATTTTACTAACAAGATGGTGATTCGCCATGCACTTCCCACACTGGCCAGCTTCGGTCTAGGGTAGTAGGGTGTAACGCGTCTACCCGTCGGTATAGCGGCAGGACGATTGAGGAATGGATTCAAACATGGAAAAATGGCTCACAATGACACCACATACTTATATCACTTAAATGAGAAATGATGGCATGCTTGGGAATGCCTTCGGCACGGTAGACGGCTAAAATCTAGGGCTTTAGCGTAGTTTTGGACAAGTACGGACAAATCGTAAATGAGAATGTGATCTCCTTTTGCACAATTCTCCACCATTCCCTCACAAACACACATACCTTGTTTTAAAAACAATATGGTGCTTGTCCATGCACTTCCCACACTGGCCAGCTTCGGTCTAAGGTAGTAGGGTCTAACGCGTCTACCCATCGGGATAGCGACAAGACAATTGAGGAATGGATTCAAACATGGCACAATGGCTCACAATGACACACCACACACTTATATCACTTCAATTAGCAATGTTGGCATGCTTTGGCATGCCTCCGGCACGGTAGGCGGCTAAAATCTTGGGATTTAGGGCAGTTTTGGACAAGTACGGACAAATTGTCAGGCCAAGTGTTCAAGGGTGTGCTCTCGTTTTGCACATTGCTCCACCATGCCCTCAAAAACACTCACATCCCTTGTTTTACAAACAAGATGGTACTTGGCCATGCACTTCCCACACTGGCCAGCTTCGGTCTAGGGTAGTCGGGTGTAACGCGTCTACCCGTCGGGATAGCGGAAGGACATTTGAGGAATGGTTTCAAACATGGAACTATGGCTCAAAATGACATACCACACACTTCTATCACTTCAATGAGAAATGATGGCATGCTTGGGCAAGCCTTCTACACGGTAAACGGCTAAAATCTAGGGTTTTAGGGAAGTTTTGGACAAGTACGGACGAATCGCCAGGCCAAGTGTTCAAGGAATGTGCTCTCCTTTTGCACATTTATCCACCATGCCCTTACAAACACTCACATCCCTTGTTTTAAAAAACAATATGGTGCTTAGCCATGCACTTCCCACACTGGCCAGCTTCGGTCTAGGGTAGTAGGGTGTAACGCGTCTACCCGTCGGGATAGCGGCAGGACAATTGAGGAATGGATTAAATCATGGCACAATGGCTCACAATGACACACCACACACTTATATGACTTCAGTGAGATATGATGGCATGCTTGGGCATGCCTTCGGCACGATAGACCGCTGAATCTAGGGTTTTAGGGCAGTTTTGGACAACTATGGACGAATCGTCAGGCCAAGTCTTCAAGGAATGTTCTCTCATTTTTCAAATTGCTCCACCATTCCCTCACAAACACTCACATACCTTTTTTTACAAACAAGATGGTGCTTGGCCATGCACTTCCCACACTGGCCAGCTTCGGTCTAGGGTAGTAGGGTGTAACACGTCTACCCGTCGGGATAGCGGCAAGATAATTGAGGAATGCCTTCAAACTTGGCACAATGGCTCCCAATGACACACCACACACTTATATCACTTCAATGAGCAATGATGGCATGATTGGGAATGCCTTTGGCACGGTAGACGGCTAAATTCTAGGCTTTTAGGGCAGTTTTGGACAAGTACGGACGAATCGTTAGGCCAAGTGTTCAAGGAATGTTACATTGCTCCACCATGCCCTCACAAACACTCACCTTGTTTTACAAACAAGATGGTGCTTGGCCATGCACTTCCCACACTGGCCAGCTTCAGTCTAGGGTAGTAGGGTGTAACGCGTCTAACCGTCGAGATAGCGGCAAGACAATTGAGGAATGGATTCAAACTTGGCAAAATGGCTCACAATGACACACAACACACTTATATCACTTCAATTAGCAATGATGGCATGCTTGGGCATGCCTTCGGCATGGTAGACGATTACAATCTTGGGTTTTAGGGCAGTTTTGGACAACTATGGACGAATCATCAGGCCAAGTGTTCAAGGGATGTGCTCTCCTTTTGCAAATTGCCCCACCATGCCCTCACAAACACTCACATCCCTTATTTTACAAACAAGATGGTGCTTGGCCATGCACTTCCCACACTGGCCAGCTTCGGTCTAGGGTAGTAGGGTATAACGCATCTACCCGTCGGTATAGTGGCAGGACAATTGAGGAATGGATTCAAACATGGAACAATGGCTCACAATAACACACTTATATCAATTCAGTGAGAAACGATGGCATGTATGGGCATGCCCTCGGCACGGTAGACGGCTAAAATCTAGGGCTTTAGGGCAGTTTTGGAGAAGTACAGACGAATCATCAGACCAAGTGTTCAAGGAATGTGATATCCTTTTGCAAATTTCTCCACCATGCCCTCACAAACACACATCCCTTGTTTTAAAAACAATATGGCGCTTGGCCATGCACTTCCCACACTGGCCAGCTTCGGTCTAGGGTAGTAGGGTGTAATGCATCTACCCGTCGGGATAGCGGCAGGACAATTGAGGAATAGATTCAAACATGGCACAATGGATCACAATGACACACCACACACTTATATCACTTCAATTAGCAATGATGGCATGCTTTGGCATGCCTTTAGCACGATAGACGGCTAAAATCTTGTGATTTAGGGCAGTTTTGGAAAAGTACGGACAAACTGTCAGGCCAAGTGTTCAAGGGATGTGCTATCCTTTTGCACATTGCTCCACCATACCCTCACAAACACTCACATCCCTCTTTTTACAAAAAAGATGGTGCTTGGCCATGCACTTCCCACACTGGCCAGCTTCGGTCTAGGGTAGTAGGGTGTAACGCGTCTACCCATCAGGATAGAGGCAGGACAATTGACGAATGGATTCAAACATGGAGAAATCTCTCACAATGACACACCAAACACTTATATCACTTCAATGAGAAATTATGGCATGCTTGGGCATGACTTCGGCATGGTAGACGGCTAAAATGTAGGGTTTTAGGGAAGTTTTGGACAAGTACGGACGAATCGTCAGGCCAAGTGTTCAAGGAATGTGCTCTCCTTTTGCACATTTGTCCACCATGCCCTCACAAACACTCACATCCCTTGTTTTAAAAAACAAGATGGTGCCTGGCCATGCACTTCCCACACTGGCCAGCTTCGGTCTAGGGTAGTAGGATGTAACGCCTCTACCCGTTGGGATAGCGGCATGACAATTGAGGAATGGATTCAAACATGTCACAATGGATCACAATGGCACACCACACACTTATATCACTTCAATGAGATATGATGGCATGCTTGGGCATGCCTTCGGCACGGTAGACTGCTAAATCTCGGGTTTTAGGGCAGTTTTGGACAACTACGGACGAATCGTCAGGCCAAGTGTTCAATGAATGTTCTCTCATTTTTCAAATTGCTCCATCCTGCCCTCACAAACACTCACATTCCTTGTTTTACAAACAAGATGGTGCTTGGCCATGCACTTCCCACACTGGCCAGCTTCGGTCTAGGGTAGTAGGGTGTAACGCGTCTGCCCGTCGGGATAGCGGCAAGAAAATTGAGGAATGGCTTCAAACTTGGCACAATGGCTCCCAATGACACACCACACACTTATATCACTTCAATGGGAAATTATGGCATGCGTGGGAATGCCTTCGGCACAGTAGACGGCTACATTCTAGGCTTTTAGGGCAGTTTTGGACAAGTATGGACGAATCGTTAGGCCAAGTGTTCAAGGAATGTTCTCTCCTTTTTCACATTGCTCCACCATGCCCTCACAAACACTCACATCCCTTTTTTACAAACAAGATTGTGCTTGGCCATGCACTTCCCACACTAGCAAGCTTCGGTCTAGGGTAGTAGGTTGTAACGCGTCTACCCCTCGGGATAGCGGCAAGACAATTGAGGAATGTATTCAAACTTGGCAAAATTCCTCAGAATGAGACACCACACACTTATATCACTTAAGTTAGCAATGATGGCATGCTTGGCATACCTTCAGCACGGTAGGCAGCTAAAATCTTGGGTTTTAGGGAAGTTTTGGACAACTACCGACGAATCGTCACGCCAAGTGTTCAAGGGATGTGCTCTCCTTTTGCACATTGCTCCACCATGCCCTCACAAATACTCACATCCCTTATTTTACAAACAAGATGGTTCTTGGCCAAGCACTTCCCACACTGGCCAACTTCAGTCTAGAGTAGTAGGGTGTAACGCGTCAACCCTTCGGTATAGTGGCAGGACAATTGAGGAATGGATTCAAACATGGAACAATGTCTCACAATGACACACCACACACTTATATCACTTCAATGAGAAATGATGGCATGCTTGGTGTAACACCCTCAAATCGGCCCTATGCAAGTTTTATCCCTTTCCGCCAAACCCGCATAGAAACGATTCAAGGACGCCACCAGGCACTTTCGTGCGGGTGGAAAACGAAGTAATACCATTACACAACAGTCCTTGATGGGACCCATAGAACAGATATATATACAACACGACTCCAAGAGTCAAGAATACAGATATACAATACAAAGATCCAAATCACCTTGAAAACGATACAGCATCCGAGCACGGACAAGATGCAAATTGGGCTAAGAGCCCTGAAGAATAACCAATGGTGTCCACAACCCTGCCCAGTCCAAGACGGAAGGGTAACCCTGCTAACGATGATGATCTCAAACCTGCTAAAACAAAAGGGGTGCCGACAAAGGGCAAAGGAAAAAGAGGAGCGTCAGTACTGAGGCCAGTACACGGCGAGGCTAGAATTCGGCGGCTCTCGCCTACATAGGTATGGTGGGTTGAAGCGGCACTAAACAACCTATAGAGACTCGATACAACTGGCAGTTATTAGAGAGGGATAAGAAAGATCTATTCGGATCCAACCTGAAGCTAACACCAAACAAACCCATCCTTGTATTTCCCCCTCGAGGCCAAACGAGGAAGTCGGACCAAGGAACTCACACAGTGGGCAATTTTACTCATTCCGTTATAGTTGCGGCAATTACTAATCAGATATAGATAGCATGATTCATCCTGATAGCATAAGTAGTGGGCAGTTTTAATTACCATTCCGTTGTAGTTGGAACATTTACTAGTCAGATATAATTGTCCTGAGGAATCCCAAACCCAACAGTTGTTGACACTTTTATCACATTCCATTGGAGTTGCAATACTTACTAGGCAGGTATAACAAGACACAAGGAACCCTAGCTCCACCAGTTGTTGGCATGTTTAATATCCATTCCGTTGTATGTGAATCTGATTACTAGTCACATATTAAGTCAAATTTATAACACTACTTTAGTTATGCTTGTCTATGATCGAGATAATGTGCTCCAAGTCGTCCATAACCGCGGACACGGCTTTCAGAAAGTTTTACCCTGCAGGGGTGCACAAATAGCAACACACACTCGATCAACCTCGGAAAAACCAACTCAAAACCCAACGAGGCTTTCACGTCAAAGCAATCACAGGATTCATATATATTTCAGGGGGCCACCCCAACAAGCTACCCGCAACGAAGTTGGCCGGCTCCGGAACGGACCCAGGGTTTGCAACGACGGCTGTAAACGACTGGGAACCCGAAAGTGTGACTGGGCTTGTCGATACCGTGAAAACGTGGCGCGATCCAAAACAGTACAGGTGCTCCACGCACAATCTTAAATAAAGCAGTAAAGCATAGCATAAGTACAGGATAAATAAAGCCCCAAACTAGTTTGTGGCCCCAAGAAATAGAAATGAATCAAGCTCTGGCTCAGGGGGGTCCATAAGGCCTCCCGGATGTGGATAGTGCGAAAAATCAAGGAACAGGTATCAAGTACTCGGGGTCCTACGGGACACGAGTGGGCATGAAAAAACAAATAGCGTATATTTCCCACCGGTGCCTCTTTCATTAGTTATCCAGCAAATTAATAGTTGTATTTAAAGTCATGATCATCTCCACCATAAACACCTGCCAGCATTCCAACAACTGCGGTACTTGACAACACGAGATCGCATCTGAGGAAGCAACTACGACTCGCAAGGCCATCTATCTACCAAACATAGGTAATAGGAGGTGTCCAAGGCAATATAGAGGCTGCACGGGATATAACTGGTATGGAACACTAAAGCATCGCGACACGGATAGCAATAGATCAACATGAGGAGATAAAGACTATAAATTCAAAATAGGTAGAAAGGGGAAGAATGCTCGCCTAGGAAACACTGCCGAAGGTTCATATCCGGAGAACTTGTCGATACTCGCATCAACTCGTCGGCCTAATCCGCGAAGAAGCAAACACTAGAAGAAACACCGGATGCAATATTTAATACTACGGCAGAAGATCCGGCATGCTTATGATATGATGCATGGCATGGCACAAATGCGGTGCAATTAGGCAATATTAAGCGGAACCGGGGTCCCGACAATTAATTACACGGTTCAAGTTATTTATCTACCCCGCAAATTAAATGTTGTATTAACAGGGCGAATCATGGCATCGGTTCGCTACGCCAATTTAAATGGAGTCCGGAATAAGACAAAGGTATCCCGCATATCGACTCCATATTTAATTATGGGGTGAATCGGCATAATGCCCCCAACCCACATGACAGATATGCATGCATGAACAATTTAATATGCGACAGTTTTATATATATCATTTATAAAATAGGGGCTCGGGAAAAGGTTCACACATCTGGGTTCGGAAAATCTTGGGTTCCGGGGGTTCGGTCTCCAAGATCAGGGTCTCGGCGAACTTGACGTCCATGAGGGGAACTCGACGGGATCGATCTTCGCCTCCGGGAACATGGCCTTGGTGTTCGGGAAGAAGAGCATGCAGCCGTCTCCAGGGTTCAGACTCCAGATCCGGGCCCGTCTTGCCATCCGAGATGGAGAACTTGGGGGTTTTCGGCCTCGAGTATCGATGGTGTACTTGGTTCCCGGGTCGGCGTGCTTTAGGGTCTCGGCCATCGGATCAATGTCAACGACCTTGAGTTGGAGCAGTTATGGTCTTCAGATGGCGCGGGTTTCCTGGACGGCCTCGTGGCGAGCTTGGTTAGGCGTCGGCACATGGCACGCGGATACTTGGATGATCTTGGCGTTTTATTGCACACGCACGCAGATGGAGATCTTGTCGATGCACAGAAACAACAGAGCGACAAGTAGTGCACACGGTTGACGGTCCAAGGCATCCTTCACTACAGCGTTCCATGACAAACAAAGCAAGAAGAAAGTTATCGGGTCAAAATAGAGACCACGAAATGAGGACCACCCATGTACACCTCTGGAGGCAGCATCAACGGGCGAAACCACCGGGTGGCAGTGCTCGGCGACGGTGACGTTCGGAGTAGCTCAGCCTCGAGCGCAGAAAGACGACGTGAGACCCCTGGTGGCTTGTCCGCTCGGAAGGAGAGGCCGGCGGTCGTGGTGGGGACTCCCGACGGCGGCCGGATGCGAGGCGCACATGCCGTGGGAGGCATAGACTCGGCGAGGTCGACAGGGACCAGCGCGGAGCTCCGGACAGTGGCGAACTGGTAGGACGACGGCGGGCTGGGGCGGCCTGCGGTGGAGCTTGCTGCAGATCATGGACGGAGAGGGAGAGTCAGAGGAGCGGCGATGGTCGCGGGACTTGCAGCGCGAGGAGGAGAGGCGGGCGACCTCGCGATGGTGGAGTCCGGGAGATGCGGTGGAGGGCGACACCGGCGCGGGGAGGCAGGGAGGTTGAGGCGGCATGGGCTCAAACTTTCTCGGGAGGAGAGGAAGGAGGAGGGCTAGCGGCCGGTGGTGGCGAGCTCAGGCGGGCCGACGTCGCGGTGCAGACGGAGGTCGTCCGTGACGGCGATGGCTGGGCTTAAGGCCGCGTCGCCATGCGAGGAGGCGCGGAAGAGGAAGGGCCCGCTGGCAGCGGCGGTCACGGGCGCGGGACGAGGCGGTCGCACGCAGAGAGAGCGGCGAGGGTGCTGGGAACGCTGGCCGGAGGCGGGCTCGCCGGCGACGGCATGCCGGGGCGTCTGCGGGGCAAGGAGATGGCGGCACGGGGCTCTGCGGGAGGAGAGGGCGGTGTCGGTTGGTGGGATCTGGGGAGGAGCGGGGGGGCAGCTCGTGGTGGGACCGGGCGGAAATCCCGAGGGAGGCAGGTGGCGTGCGGTGGAAGGACAGGGGTGGGGCCAGGGTGCGGCCAGGGTGCGTGCGTGTGTTGTGAGAGTGTGAGCGCGGGCGGGAGAGGGGAAAAACGGGTGGGCGCGCGCGCGGGGTTGGCAGCGTGTTGCGCGTGTGTGCGTGCTAGGGTGGGGCGTGGCGATGGGATTTGGGCCCAGGCGGGAGGCTGTCGGTGGTGGGGCCCGGGGACCAGGGGGAGTGCGTGCGGGTGGTGTTGCCAGCGTGTAGGTTAGGTGCGTACGGGTCGGTGGGGTGAGGCTGGCGGCTGTGGGAGAAAAAGGAAGGTAGAGAGGAAGGTGTGGGGGGTAGGTAGGTTTGGTTAGGGTTGGGCTTTGGATAGACTAGGGTGTTTATCTGGAGGTGGCCGGCTGGGCTTTTAGGCCCGGCTGGCTGGCTCCCAAAATAATTTAAATATTTTATTTATTACAAACAAGACTTTTAGAATCCTTTTTAGACAAAAGAAAAATATTCGGAACGACTGGGGTTTTTGATTTGAAATTAGAGACGGGGTATTTAGAAAACAAAAGTAGGCTTTTCGAAAATAGTTTTAGACATAACCATGCATGATGACATGAAGATGCTCAAATGCAATGTGGCATGATGACATGAGCACGTAGTCATGATGATGCGCAACACAAAAACACAGCGATTTTCTAGTAGTGGTTTTAGCGGGATGCCACACTTGGGCATGCCTTCGGCACGGTAGACGGCTAAAATCTAGGGGTTTAGGGCAGTTTTGGACAAGTACGTACGAAACATCTTTCCAAGTGTTCAAGGAATGTGATCTCCTTTTGCACATTTCTCCACCATGCCCTCACAAACACACATCCCTTGTTTTAAAAACAATATGGTACTTGGCCATGCACTTCCCACATTGGCCAGCTTCAGTCTACGGTAGTAGGGTGTAACGCGTTTACCCGTCGGGATAGCGGTAGGACAATTGAGGAATGGATTCAAACATGGCACAATGGCTCACAATGACACACCACACACTTATATCACTTCAATTAGCAATTATGGCAGGCTTTGGCATGCCTTCGGCATGGTAGACAGCTAAAATCTTGGGATTTAGAGCAGTTTTGGAAAAGTACGGACAAATTGTCAGGCCAAGTGTTCGAGGGATGTTCTCTCCTTTTGCACATTGCTCCACCATGACCGCACAAACACTCACATCCCTTGTTTTACAAACACGCTGGTGCTTAGCCATGCACTTCCCACACTGGTCAGCTTCGGTCTAGGGTAGTAGGGTGTAACGCGTCTACCCGTCGGGATAGCGGCAGGACAATTGAGGAATGGATTCAAACATGGAACAATGGCTCATAATGACACACCACACACTTATATCACTTCAATGAGAAATGATGGCATGCTTGGGCATGCCTTTGGCACGGTAGACGGCTCAAATCTAGGGTTTTAGGCCAGTTTTGAACAAGTACGGACGAATCGTCAGACCAAGTGTTCAAGGAATGTGCTCTTCTTTTGCACATTTATACACCATGCCCTTACAAACACTCACATCCCTTGTTTAAAAAAAAAGAAGGTGCTTGGCCATGCACTTCCCACACTGGCCAGCTTCGGTATAGGGTAGTAGGGTGTAATGCCTCTACCTGTCGGGATAGCGGCAGGACAATTGAGGAATGGATTAAACCATGGAATAATGGCTCAGAATGACACACCACACACTTATATCACTTCAGTGAGATATGATGGCATGCTTGGGCATGCCTTCAGCACGGTAGGCCGCTAAATCTAGGGTTTTAGGGCAGTTTTGGACAAGTACGGACGAATCGTCAGGCCAAGTGTTCAAGGAATGTTCTCACTTTTTCAAATTGCTCCAACATGCACTCGCAAACACTCATATCCCTTGTTTTACAAACAATATGGTGCTTGGCCATGCACTTCCCACACTGGCCAGCTTCGGTCTAGGGTAGTAGGGTGTAACGCGTCTACCCGTCGGGATAGCGGCAAGACAATTGAGGAATAGCTTCAAACTTGGCACAATGTTTCCCAATGACACACCACACACTTATATCACTTCAATGAGCAATGATGGCATGCTTGGGAATGCCTTCGGCACGGTAGACGGCTAAATTCTAGGCTTTTAGGGCAGTTTTGGACAAGTACGGACGAATCGTTAGGCCAAGTGTTCAAGGAATGTTCTCTCCTTTTTCACATTTCTCCACCATTCCCACACAAACACTCATATACCTTGTTTTAAAAACAATATGGTGCTTGGCCATGCACTTCTCACACTAGCCAGCTTTGGTCTAGTGTAGTAGGGTGTTACGCATCTACCCGTCGGGATAGCGGCAAGACAATTGAGGAATGGCTTTAAAATTGGTAAAATGGCTCACAATGACACACCACACACTTATATCACTTCAGTGAGCAATGATAGCATGCTTGGGCATGCCCTCGGCACGGTAGACGGCTAAAATCTTGGGATTTAGGGCAGTTTTGGACAAGGACGCACAAATTGTCAGGCCAAGTTTTCGAGGGATGTTCTATCCTTTTGCACATTGCTCCACCATGCCCTCACAAACACTCACATCCCTTGTTTTACAAACAAGATGGTGCTTGGCCATGCACTTCCCACACTGGCCAGCTTCGGTCTAGGGTAGTAGGGTGTAACGCGTCTACCCGTTGGGATAGCGGTAGGACAATTGAGGAATGGATTCAAACATGGAAAAGTGTCTCACAATGACACACCACACACTTATATCACTTCAATGACAAATGATGGCATGCTTGGGCATGCCTTCGGCACGGTAGACGGCTAAAATCTAGGGATTTACGGCAATTTTGGACAAGTATGTACGATTCGTCTTTCCAAGTGTTCAAGGAATGTGATATCCTTTTGAACATTTCTCCACCATGCCCTCACAAACACACATCCCTTGTTTTAAAAACAATATGGTGCTTGGCCATGCACTTCCCGCACTGGCCAGCTTCAGTCTAGGGTAATAGGGTGTAACGCATTTACCCGTCGGGATAGCGGCAGGACAATTGAGGAATGGATTCAAACATAGCACAATGGCTCACAATGACACACCACACACATATATCACTTCAATTAGCAATTATGGCATGCTTTGGCATGCCTTCGGCATGGTAGACGGCTAAAATCTTGGGATTTAGGGCAGTTTTGGACAAGTACGGACAAATTGTCAGGCCAAGTGTTCAAAGAATGTGCTCTCCTTTTTCACATTGCTCCACCATGCCCTAAAAAACACTCACATCCCTTGTTTTACAAACAAGATGGTGCTTGGCCATGCACTTCCCACACTGGCCAGCTTCGGTCTAGGGTAGTAGCGTGTAACGCGTCTACCCGTCGGGATAGCGGCAGGACAATTGAGTAATGGATTCAAACATGGAAAAATGTCTCACAATGACACACCACACACGTATATCACTTCAATGAGAAATGATGGCATGCTTGGGCATGCCTTCGGCATGGTAGACGGCTAAAATCTAGGGTTTTAGGGCAGTTTTGGACAAGTACGGACGAATCGTCAGGCCAAGTGTTCAAAGAATGTGCTCTCCTTTTGCACATTTATACACCATCCCTTACAAACACTCACATCCCTATTTTTAAAAACCAAGATGGTGCTTGGCCATGCACTTCCCACACTGGTCAGCTTCAGTCTAGGGTAGTAGGGTGTAACGCCTCTACCCATCGGGATAGCGGCAGGACAATTGAGGGATGGATTAAAACATGGCACAATGGATCACAATGACACACCACACACTTATATCACTTCAATGAGATATGATGGCATGCTTGGGCATGCCTTCGGCACGGTAGACCGCTAAATCTAGGGTTTTAGGGCAGTTTTGGACAAGTACGGACGAATCGTGAGGCCAAGTGTTCAAGGAATGTTCTCTCATTTTTCAATTTGCTCCAACATGCACTCACAAACACTCGCATCCCTTGTTTTACAAACAAGATGGTGCTTGGCCATGCACTATCCACACTGGCCAGCTTCGGTCTAGGGTAGTAGGGTGTAACGTGTCTACCCGTCAGGATAGCGGCAAGACAATTGAGGAATAGCTTCAAACTTGGCACAATGGCTCCCAATGACACACCTCAAACTTATATCACTTCAATGAGCAATGATGGAATGCTTGGTAATGCCTTCGGCATGGTAGATGGCTAAATTCTAGGCTTTTAGGGCAGGTTAGGACAAGTACGGACGAATCGTTAGGCCAAGTGTTCAAGGGATGTGATATACTTTTGCACATTGCTCCACCATGCCCTCACAAACACTCACATACCTTGTTTTACAAACAAGATGGTGCTTGCCATGCACTTCCCACACTGGCCAGCTTCGGTCTAGGGTAGTAGGGTGTAACGCGTCTACCCGTCGCTATAGCGGCAGGACAATTGAGGGATGGATTCAAACATTTAACAATGGCTCACAATGACACACCACACACTTATATCACTTCAATGAGAAATGATGACATGCTTGGGCATGCCTTCGGCACGGTAGACGGCTAAAATCTAAGGCTTTAGGGCAGTTTTGGACAAGTGCGGACGAATCGTCAGACCAAGTGTTCAAGGAATGTGATCTCCTTTGCACATTGCTCCACCATGCCCTCACAAACACTCATAACTCCTGTTTTACAAACAATATGGTGCTTGGCCATGCATTTCCCACCCTAGCCAGCTTCGGTCTAGGGTAGTAGGGTGTAACGCGTCTACCCATTGGGCTAGCGGCAGAACAATTGAGGAATGGCTTTAAAATTGGTAAAATGGCTCACAATGACACACCACACACTTATATCACTTCAGTGAGCAATGATAGCACGCTTGAGCATGCCTTCGGCATGGTAGACGGCTAAAATCTGGGCTTTTAGGGCAGTTTTTGACAAGTACGGACGAATCGTCAGGCCAAGTGTTCAAGGAATGTGCTCTTCTTTTTCACAATGCTCCACCATGCCCTTAAAAACACTCACATACCTTGTTTTACAAAAAAAGATGGTGCTTGGCCATGCACTTCCCACACTGGGCAGCTTCGGTCTAGGGTAGTTGGGGGTAACGCGTCTACCCGTTGGGATAGCGGCAAGACAATTGAGTAATGTATTCAAACTTGGAACAATGGATCCCAATACACACCATTATATCAATTCAATGATAAATGATGGCATGCTCGGGCATGCCTTTGGCACGGTAGACGGCAAAAATCTAGGGGTTTAGGGCAGTTTTGGACAAGTACGGACGAATCATTAGTCCAAGTGTTTAAGGAATGTGCTCTCCTTTTTCACATTGCTGCACAATTCCCTCACAAACACTCACATACCTTTTTTAGAAACAAGATGGTGCTTGGACATGCACTTCCCACACTGGCCAACTTCAGTCTAGGGTAGTAGGGTGTAACGCATCTACCCGTCGGGATAGCGACAAGACAATTGAGGAATGGCTTCAAACTTGGCACAATGGCTCCCAATGACACACCATACACTTATATCACCTCAATTAGCAATGATGGCATGCTTTCGCATGCCTTCGGCACGGTAGACAGCTAAAATCTTGTGATTTAGGGCAGTTTTGGACAAGTACGGACAAATTTTCAGGACAAGTGTTCAAGGAATGTGCTCTCCTTTTAAACATTGCTCCACCATGCCTCACAAACACTCACATCCCTTGTTTAAAAAATAAGATGGTGCTTGGCCATGCACTTCCCACACTGGCCAGCTTCGGTCTAGGGTACTAGGGTGTAACGCGTCTACCTGTCGGGAAAGCGGCAAGACAATTGAGGAATGGCTTCAAACTTGGCACAATGGCTCACGATTACAGACCACACACTTATATCACTTCAATGAGAACCGATGGCATGCTTGGGCATGCCTTCGGCACGGTAGACGACTAAAATCTAGGGCTTTAGGGTAGTTTTGGACAAGTACGGACGAATCATCAAACCAAGTGTTCAAGGAACGTGCTCTAGTTTTACACATTTCTCCACCATGCCCTCACAGAAACTCACATCCCTTGTCTTAAAACAATATGGTGCGTGGCCATGCACTTCCCACAATGGCCAGCTTCGGTCTAGGGTACTAGGGTGTAACGCGTATACCCGTCGGCATAGCGGCAGGACAATTGAGGAATGGATTCAAACATGTAACAATAGCTCACAATGACACACCAAACACTTATATCACTTCAATGAGAAATGATGGCATGCTTGGGCATGCCTTCGGCAAGGTAGACCGCTAAAATCTAGTGTTTTAGGGCAGTTTTGGACAAGTACGGATGAATCGTCAGGCCAAGTGTTCAAGGAATGTGATCTCCTTTTGCAAATTGCTCCACCATGCCCTCACAAACACTTACATCCTTTTTTACAAACAAGATGGTGCTTGGCCATGCACTTCCCACACTGGCCAGCTTCGTTCTAGGATAGTAGGGTGTAACGCGTCTACCCGTCGGGATAGCGGCAGGACAATTGAGGAATGGCTTCAAACTATGCACAATGGCTCACAATGACACACCACACACTTATATCACTTCAATGAGCAATAATGGCATGCTTGGGCATGCCTTCGGCACAGTAGACGGGGAAAATCTAGGTTTTAGGGCAGTTTTGGACAAGTACGGACGAATCGTCAAGCCAAGTGTTCAAGGAATGTGCTCTCGTTTTGCACATTTCTCCACCATGCCCTCACAAACACTCACATACCTTGTTTTCAAAAACAAGATGGTGCTTGTCCATGCACTTCCCACACTGGCCAGCTTCGGTCTAGGGTAGTAGGGTGTAACGCGTCTACCCGTCGGGATAGCGGCAGGACAATTGAGGAATGGATTCAAACATGGCACAATGGCTCACAATGACACACCACACACTTATATCACTTCAGTGAGAAATGATGGCATTCTTGGTGTCGGGGGGACGACCTCCAGATACCCCAACCAGACAAGAATCATGGCAGTCGGATCGTGTCCGGCTGGCTGATCGCAGCCGGACAGGAGCAAGTCAGGACAGCTACCTCACGGTAGCCGGAACGGCAAGAAGCAACCGGCTACATCAGCATAGCCGTACGCAATCAAGAGAACAGCGCGATGTGCCGCACAGTGTGCGGTACGCCCTGGTACGATGACAAGACCCACAACTACCCGGCCATACCGAAGAATTTGCGGGGTGACGCGGGAATAGTGGCCCGACGCTGACGACAGGCTCGCACAGCGTTCACTATGCCCACGACGACCATACCACTCGTACTCTGATGGGATGTAAGTGTATCGAGTACTGTAGATGACCAGCCGTTTGGGACCCGCTTGTGGGGCCCGCCAGCCGGACTGACCAGTAAGACCGTTGCCTCTCTGCCTATATAAGGAGAGGCAAGGTTCTAGTAGAAGAGGTTGGTCTCAGTGCATTTAAGACAGTAG
Organism: Avena eriantha; assembly: GCA_910589775.1. Classification (NCBI taxonomy): domain Eukaryota; kingdom Viridiplantae; phylum Streptophyta; class Magnoliopsida; order Poales; family Poaceae; genus Avena; species Avena eriantha. Next base: position 418,883,457 of record OU342744.1, on the reverse strand, counting down.
CTAGAGAATACAGCTCAAGGAGCGATTGTAACCCGTATACCACTCATAGTCAGATCGCCAGGAGTAGGTGCTTTACCACTTCATGAGGGCTCCGAACTTGGGTACTTCCTGTGTCCAGCTACACTTGCTCGTATCCAATCCCGCCTGCGGACTTCGTCGATAGCTTCCCTACTAGTCCCCACACCTCTATCTAACCTGCTCAGGTACTGTCGTTCCCAATACAATGATAGTTGGCGCCCACCGTGGGGCGAGATGGCTTCGACCAGAGTCACGTTCCGCACGGGACCCCACACTTCAGCCGTTGAGAGCGTGGACTCTGGCCTGGTGCTTACGCTCGGGAAGTTCGACTGCGTCATCGACAATGCTGCCTGCTTCGCCGGAACCACGTTTCCAACAAACAGTTCTATTCTGCTTTTCGGCGACCTCCCCGTCGACGTCGCGACCATGTCGGAGCGTTTCCCTAGGGAGATCATTTCTGTGACGGAGCCGCTGCACTTTGGCAGCGGCGACCCTGTCGCCCCTCGCAGCGTCGAGGTGATGATGGCCGGCTCCAGCTCTCATCCCCGCCAGCCTCGGGAGAAGGGCACGGACGAGGTCGCAAATTCCGCTCCTCTACCGCCTATGAACCCGGTGGAGGAGGCTATCGACCATCTCCTTACGCCGGTTAACCTCGGGGATAGCCGGGAGGAGGCGGAGGCTAACTTCGCCATGGAGAGGCAGCTTCTCCTACAGGAGGCCATGGAGCTGGCTGCAACCCAGAAGCAGATCGAGGTCACCCGACGCGAGTACGACCGCGCGCACGGCCACACACCGGCTACCGCGGAGCCGAGCCAGCGCGGAAAGGTACGGCGTTGGGCGGCAGGATGGAGAGGGATGGCGAGCCGGGTCCGCACCTGCTCTCATCCAGGCCACCTACAGCACACCCATCAAGAACCTGCGCATGGCGCGAGCCGTGGCATCCGAACTGCCCAACCTGGAGGGCGAGGAGCGAAACCGGCAGCACGCCCGGGTGCAGGAGCTCCTCCGAATCACGAACGAGCAGGCAGATGCCAACCGGCAGATGTAGGAGGACCCCAGCTGCTCCAAGGGGAGTAAGCCGCCTGCCAACAACAACGGCGTGCCCCGCGAGACCCAGCAGGCGTTTTCTCCTCCGGCTAAATCTCACAGCAAGCGTCATAGCTCTGGCAACAAGGGCCAGCCGCGCCAGGAGCAAATGGTGAACATCAACCCACCACCTCCCCCTCCGTCAACCGGTACGCCAATACCTACTGGCTCCCGTCTCTCAGGCCGGGTAGGAGCACCCAACCCGGATCGTCTGGATGCCCGCGACCACATTGAGCTCCTCGCTCAAGAGCATGTCACGGAAGAAGAAGACTCCACCTGACCGGTTTATTTTGGACCCCGCATCCGGAACGAGCCGTTTCTGGATAAGTTCACCCTGCCCAGGGACACCCCCAAGTACGACAGCAGCATGAAACCAGAAGACTGGCTCACCGACTACGCCACGGCAATAGGCATAGCCCATGGGAACAAGCGCACAACTGTGCGCTACGTCCCCCTCATGCTAACTAGGTCTGCAAGGACATGGCTCAACAGCCTCGCACCCAACAACATCAACGCCTGGCCAGACTTTGAGAAGGTATTTGTTCGCAACTTCAACAGCACATACAAGCGTCCGGGCCACCCGCGCGACCTGGCCTTGTGCGTTCAGGGCGACCAAGAGATGGACCGCGAGTACCTCGCTAGGTGGACGGAGCTGCGCAACACCTGCGAAGTAATATTGTAGAGCCAGGCCATCAGCTTCTTCATTGAGGGGTGCCGAGAAGGCACCAAGCTTCGCCACCGGCTACTGTGTGACGAGCCGAAAACCATGGCGGAGCTCATGACGGTTGCGGACCAGTACGCTATGGCGGATGTCGCCATGAAGAAACCCCTCCGGGTAAGTGCAGACAGGCGTCCGACTCCGACGGAGCCGGCCCTTGACCGTCCGAGCAATCTGGCTGGAGAAGTCGGATCCTCCAGGCGCAACCGCAATGACAACCGGCTCCACAGGGACTGCCAAGCCGGACAGCAGAAGCCTCGCTACCACACGCGGCAGGTCAATGCTGTTGAGGGCGCGCCCGACGCACCGGCTAATGACACAAGAAGGCAGAAGCCCTGGCTCTCCTTCGACCAAATTTTCGACGGCCCATGCAAGTGGCATAGCGGTCCCTTCAAACCGGCTACGCACACCACCCGAAACTGCAGCTGGACCCGCCAGCTAAAGGACCATGGCAACCAGCAACGTCTCCCCCGCCCCCTCCCGGCGGACCCCCACCGCCGGCTAGGGGAGCCAACAATGATGGTAATGGCGGCAACAGCGGCAACAACAACAACGGCTACCCCCAGACGCACGCCGCCTACCACATCTTCAAGACGGAGCAGGACGACAAGCATAGCCGTAGGCGGCGCTCTAGGGAGGTCAACACCATCGCCTCTCCCGTCCCCCAGTTCTTGAACTGGTCGGAGACCCCCATAACCTAGACCCGAGAGGACCAGCCGAGCGAGCTTCCGACTCCCGGGGGCTACGCCATGGTGCTTGACCCCCTCATCGTCTCCAACGAGCGCACCTGCCACTTCTCGCGCGTCCTCATCGATGGAGGCAGCAGCCTCAACCTCCTCTACCGGTCTTCACTGGACAAACTTGGCATCCGCGAGCGCGACATGCGCCCGACTACCGTGATGTTCCACGGCGTGCTGCCAGGACCGGCTTGCGCTCCGCTGGGCAAGATCCAGTTGGACATCATTTTCGGGACCGAGGAGAACTTCCGGTGCGAGCCGGTATGGTTCGAGGTGGTGAACCTGTCCAGTTCCTACCATGCTCTCCTCGGGCGCCCCGCCATCGCCAAGTTCATGGCCGTCACCCACTACGTGTATCTCAAGACGAAGATGCCGGGACCAAATGGCGTGATCACTGTTGCCGGCTGCTTCAGGCTGTCGATGGAGTGCGCCTCAGCCGGCTCCAAGCTAGCAGAGGCCCTAATCATAGCCGAAGAAAAACACGTGATCATGAGCAATGTGGCCATGGCCCAGCAAGAAATGCCGGCTAGCAGCAAGCCGGCTGGGGAAGCAGCTTTTCAGCCGGCAAAGGAGACGATGAGGATTCTGCTCGACCCCTCCGACCCGACCAAGTTCATCACCATTGGTGCCAACTTGGACAGCAAATAGGAAGGCACGCTCGTCGACTTCCTCTGTGAGAAACGGGACATCTTCGCATGATCACCCAAAAACATGCCAGGTGTGCCGAGGGAGTTCGCCGAGCACTCACTTCATGTGCGGCCAGATGCCAAGCCGGTCAAGCAGCCTCTGTGCCGGTTCGCAGAGGAGAAAAGAAAGATTATTGGTGACGAGATCACCTGGCTCCTTGCAGCCGGGTTCATTATGGAGGTGTACCACCCGGAGTGGCTCGCCAACCCAGTCCTGGTGTTGAAGAAGAACAATACATGGCGCATGTGTATCGATTACACCAGCCTGAACAAGGTGTGCCCGAAATACCCTTTCGCCTTGCCCCGTATCGAGCAGGTTATCGATTTCATGGCTGGCCGCGATATGTTATCCTTCTTGGATTGTTACTCCGGTTACAATCAGATCCGGCTAAATCCGGCTGACAAAATAAAGACATCGTTCATCACCCCGTACGGGCCTTTTTGTTATGTAACCATGCCTTTCGGTCTGAAGAATGCAGGCGCTACCTATCAGCGCTGCATGCAAAAGTGCTTGCACTCGCAGATCGGCCGAAACATGCATGCCTATGTGGACGATGTGGTCATCAAGACCAAGGAGAAACTCGGCAACCTCCGGCAGTACCAGATGAAGCTAAATCCGGAGAAGTGCGTCTTCGGAGTCCCATCTGGACAGCTACTCGGTTTCCTTGTTTCACAACAAGGGATCAAGGCAAATCCGGAGAAGATCGCGGCTATCGAGAGAATGCAGCCGCCTAGAAGCTTGCTTGGAGTGCAGAAGTTCACCGGATGCCTGGCTTCCCTCAGCCGTTTCGTCAGCCTGTTGGGAGAGAAGGAAGTTCCGTTGTACCAGCTGACAAAGAAGACAGACAAGTTCTCTTAGACCTCGCAGGCCGACGCCGCTTTCCACGACCTCAAGCGCATGCTATCCACAACGTCAGTTCTAGGCACGCCGACTAGCAAGGATCCGATGTTGCTCTATATAGCAGCCATCAGCCGGGTCGTCAGCGTCGTCCTGGTGGTGGAGCACCCCGAGGAAGGCAGGGCTCTGTTGGTTCAGCGACTCGTCTACTACCTCAGCGAGGTTCTCTCCCTCTCCAAGCAGAACTACCCCCAATACCAGAAGATGTGTTATGGTGTGTACCTTGCGTGCAAGAAGCTCAAGCACTACTTCCAGGAGCATCCGATTAAGGTCGTGTGCACCACACCCCTTTCGGAAATTATCTGCAACAAGGACGCCACCGGCCGAGTCGCCAAGTGGGCCATCGAGCTCGCCGCCTACTCCATCTAGTACGAGCACCAGCTCATGATCAAGTCGCAAGCTCTGCGGGACTTCCTCGTCGACTGGGCCGAGACCCAGTACCTCCCCCCGGTTCCCGATTCGAACCACTGGAAGATGCACTTTGATGGCTCGAAGATGCTCAGGGGCTTAAGAGCCGGCATTGTGCTCACCTCGCCCAAAGGAGACCGGCTGGAGTACGTCCTCCAGATCCATTTCAAGGCCTCCAACAACATTGCCAAATACGAGGCCCTAGCACATGGACTCCGACTAGCCAGGGAGATTGGTGTCAACCGGATTATTTGCTTTGGCGATTCGGATCTGGTGGTGCAGCAACTATTTGGAGAGTGGGATGCCCGCCATGCAAACATGGCCCTCTACCGGTTCCACATACAAAAGCTCAGTGCCTGTTTCGACGAATGTGAATTCCATCACATCCCTCGCGTTAACAACGAGGTAGCCGACTCGCTCGAACGAATCGGATCCACTAGGAAGGCGATCCCACCAGGGGTCTCCTTGGAGCATCTGCGCAAGCCCTCCATCAACCCGTCTCCTGAGTCGGATTCCATCATCCGAGTGCGGAGCGTTCCGGCTGACGCCGCGGCAGAATCGGAACCGACAAAGCCCGCAAAGAAGAAGGCTCGCACCAACTCCGACAATTCCATACCCTCCGGCTCGCAAGACCCAGTGGATGCTGACACATCAAGCGTCTCGGGGGCTGTCGTTCTGGGTACCTCATCCGAACGACCCCCCGACGCCCCTCAACTAGAGAGCGCAAGCATCCTCACTATCCAGGAGATACCATCATGGGCGCAACCCTTCATGAGCTACATCGCCGATGGGGAACTTCCGGATGACGAGGTGGAGGCCAAGCAAATCCGGCGGCGCGTGCACACGTACACCACCATCAACAAAGAACTGTACAAGCGCAGCGTATCCGGCATCTTCTAGAGGTGTGTTGATGTGGACACAGGCTACCGGCTGCTCAAGGACATCCACCAGGGCGAGTGCGGGCATCACGCTTCATCCAGGGCAATAGTCGCCAAGGCATTCCGCCACGATTTCTATTGGCCCACCGCCCTCGAGGACGCCGAGCAGCTAGTCCGCGCTTGCAACGGGTGTCAACGCTTCGAGCAGCTCAGGCACATGGTGAATATGGTTCTCAAGACCATACCTATCACCTAGCCCTTTGCTGTCTGGGGCCTTGACATGGTCGGTACCTTCAAGCGGGCACGGGCAGGCATGACCCATCTACTGGTGGCAGTGGACAAGTTTACAAAGTGGATAGAGGCCAAGCCTATCCGGAAGCTAGACGGGGCGACAGTCGTCACCTTTTTCACCGATATCATCAACCGGTTCGGCTACCCCAATAGCATCATCACCGACAACGGCACGAATTTCGCCAAGGGGGCCTTCGCCCGGTTCTGCAGCAACAAGGGCATCCGGCTAGACCTTGCTTCCATCGCACACCCATAGTCCAATGGGCAAGTCGAAAGGGAAAACAGCCTAGTGCTAGCCGGCATCAAGCCGCGCCTCATCGAGCCCTTGGAGCGGTCGCCCGGATGCTGGATCGAAGAACTTCCGGCTGTGCTGTGGAGCCTCCACACCATGCCCAATAGGTCAACCGGCTTCACCCCCTTCTTCGTCGTCTACGGCTCGGAAGTCGTCCTCTCTGCAGACATCAAGTTCGATGCACCACGCAAGCTCCTCTACGATGAAAAGGCCAACCAGGAGGCGCAGGAGGATGGTGTGGACCTCCTCGAGGAAGCCCGCATGCTGGCGCTGTCCGGATCAGCCCTGTACCAGCAGCGCCTACGACACTACCATTCAAGCCGGATCCGTCCCATCGCGTTTCGCGAGGACGATCTGGTCCTCCGGCTGGTGCAAGACACGAAGGGCATGCACAAGCTGTCACCACCTTGTGAGGGTCCCTTCATCATCAGCCAGGCGTTGCCCAATGACTCCCTCTACCTCATCGACGCACAACAGCCACGCAAGAACAAGATGGACAAGTCGGATGAGGAGACAGAGTGCCCCTAGAACCTGGCCCTGCTCCGCCTACACCTAGTCACCAGAGAGTGTATGTATCCCGCGAACTCTATGAATGAAAATGCGGACCCCCACGAGATGCTCGGGGGCTCCTTGCTAGAAATTTGTGTGTATTCGTTTCTTATTCAGTTTTCTGGCTTCGGCAACCCCTACCCGGGGGCATCCCACATGAAAAACAGGGAGAAGATACGACAGATCGGGCGTCCCGGACTCGCAACTAGTTTGAGACGATCCTGCTACTAAGCCGTCAGTACCGTGCACAATGTACTGTCAGCTCCCTTCGATTCTGGCTGCAGACCGCAACCCGGCTGCCCGGCAAGGACGCAGCAGAAACAGGAGAGCACACGGGAAAATGACTAAGTGTCCAGAGAAACACAAGCTAATTTTCAAAAAACAAATCCGCCTTCTGGCTAAAGTTTAAACCGACTAACCTATTAACATGTGGGAATATATACGTGTTTGTTTTGTACGACTACGTCAAGTTGGAATTTAGGAAGGAGGAAGATTCGAAGTCGTTGCCTTCATCAAGCATTCCGAATCTCGGGGGCTACACCCACTGGGTGCGCTCACATGCCCCCAGTGGAATTTTGTAGTTCCTGACCGGCTAAAAGGAGTTTAGCCGGATATTTGGAGCCCAGGTGAGGGCAAGGGCAAGTAAAGAAAGATGATTCGAAGCACCTGGCTACACCAACTACTCCGAATCTCGGGGGCTACACCTAGAGGGTGCGTTGGCGCGCCCCCACTAGAGTTGGAGTTCCCCCGGCTGCAGGCGTCCAGCCAGTGAAAGAAACCGGCTAGAGGCGTCTAGTCGGATGAAGCTAAAGATTTGAAGAAAAAAGAAGATTTGAAGCACCTGGCTATGCCAGCTATTCCGAATCTCGGGGGCTACACCCAGTGGGTGCGCTGGCGCGCCCCCACTGGAGTTGGAGTTCTCCCAGCTAAAGGTGTTTAGCCGGGTGAAGTCAGCCAGATAAATTCATTCGGCGAAATATCAAAACTTCGGAACGCACAAAAATCACAAGTTGGAAGCAAGCCAAATAGTTCAGTCAGATATAAAAAGAGGGGGAGACGAAGCTCCCACGAGTTCACCCAGTGTTAGAGACAATCGACACAGACAATAAGGTTTAAACAGAACAAAACAGATAACAAGTACACCCGGCATTCCGGGGATCATGACTAGGCAGCAGGGCCTTTGCCGTGCAGATGATCCTGGCTGGAGGCAGTCTCGGGAGGAGGAGGAGGCTTGTTGGCTGACCCGGCTCCGGTGTCCCCACCGGTCGGCTACGACGAAGCTTCCGCATCCAGAGTGCCGGCAGACTCCGAGTCGGTGAGGACCCCGTCGACATCCGCGTAGTCAGCAATCTTGATGGTGGAGGCCCGGAGCGCCGGGTGGGCCTGGCGGATGGCAGTGAGGTCGGTGCCGGCTCGGAAGTCCCCGTCGATCTTCTCGATGCGGGCGTCCTTGTACCAAGAGAGAATCAGGGCAAGGGCCATCTCCACCCTAGCCCGCGCCGCCAAGTCGCGCAGGCGGTCGACGGTGGCCGACACCTTCGCCACCTTAGCCGCCAACTGTGCCATCGTCCCCGGGACAGGCGCATCTGGCCACAAGAATGTGAAGACAGCCTACACCGCTTGGCGAAGCTTGGCAGCCTCCTCGCCAAGAAGGACGACCAGCTCCTAGGCAGTCGGCTGCTCCCCCGGCCAGTTCTCCTACAGCCGGTTGTACGCCAGTAGGTCTACGTCGGGATAAAAGGCTGTCAGAAAAGGGGAACGTCAGATCCTGCTACCGGATCTGGAAAGACGAAGGCAGTTGGAGAGAAAACTCACCCTTTGCCGTATGCCCGACCTGCATCAGCTCCTCCACCAAAGCCTTCTCCCGGGTCATCAGCCGTTTGACCTCCTTCTCCTGATCCTTGTTCTGGGCTTCGAGGAGGTCAAAGGCTTGGGCCCAGCTGGCAAGGGTGGTGTCGCACTCCTTGACGGTGGCCTCCAGCGCGTCCAGCTTGGCGTGCCAGTCCTTATTCTACAGCCGAAGCGTGGAATTGGACTTGTTCAGCCGGTCGTTCACCTTCTTTAGGTGATCGATCTCCCGCTGGGCGCACACCATGATCGCTACGGAAACCGACTATCAGTAAAAAAACCGGAAAGACTGAAGTTGTATCTGGCTGAAGGGACTTACTCTGGGAGGTCTCGTTGGCAGCCGCGAGCTTCTACTGCAGGTACTGGTTGCCGCCGGCTGCGGCCTCGAGCAGCCGAATCTCCTTCACCGCCAGCTCGAGGGTGGCAGCAAGATCTGACAGCGAGGTAGCAGAGGAGGCATCGTCGATGACGGCATTGGTGACCAACGACTCCTTCGCCTCTGCCACCACCGTCCGCCACTCCTCCCCCGGCTCGTCGTCGGAGTTGTCGTCGGCGACAACCACGAGGTCCTTGCCTCTGGCAGCCCTCCGTGCCACCGAGGGGGAACCACCTCCACTTTGTGAGGTGGTCACAGCCATTTCCGGCTGCACCACCATGGTCGGTAGAGCACTCCGCACTCTGGCTCCAGCAGCCGGATCAGCTCGAGTCGGTGGCGGAGGTGGCACCATGGACGAAGGAGGAGCGGGAGCAGAGGGAGGTGGTGCGGTGTCCGGCGCGCGGGGCAACGAGCAAGTGGGCGCCCGCGCTGGACTCGTAGCACCGAAGGAAACCAGCGCGCTAGGCAACAGAAGACAAAGAAGGAAGCGAACAATAAGTAAGCCAATGACAGAAAAAGAGGGCACGGAGAAAAGAAGAGAAGCAAATGAGCTTACCCCGGCACCACGGGGGACGGCCCCTTCTTGCGACCAAGGCGGCTCGGCAGAAGGGTGCTTCTACGGCTCCTCTTGGGGGCCGACTCCTCCACGGCAGGCTGCCTGGCCCCGCCCCCTCCTCCGCTGGACCGGCTGGAGCTACCCCCACCGGCCCCAGACCGGCTAGAGCCGCTCCCGCCGGCGCCAGATCGGCTGGAGTCGCCATCCGTCGCGCGGTGGTGAGTCGGCTCGGGAGCCGGCGCGGCCTCCTCCTCCTCATCAACCTCCGCATGGGGGTCAGTGGCCGGCTCGTCATTCCGGCTGGGGAAGACATCACCGTCCCCATCCGACTCCTCGCCGGACCAGTGAGCGCGTGGCTCGGGTAGGTCGGGCGTGAAGTTCTGGAGGGGGGTCTCGCCCTCCTCCTGGAGGATGCAAGGAAGATCTGTCAGAAGAAAAGAGGCGAAGGGATTAGGTAGACGGCAAGAAATCACAAGAAAGAAAAATCCGTCTAGCGAGACTCACCAGGGGCACATGGTTGTCGTGGTGGTAGGGCGCCAGCCCGAACGTCCAGCCTTCTGGCAGCTGCTCCATCGTGATTGTCCACACCCACTCCTTCAGGTTGTGGTAGCGAGGATCATGGCGGGACAGCTGGGTCGGGTCCAGCCGGCCAGAGTAAAAGCACATCTTGTGGGCATGTTGCTGCAGGGGCATCATCAACCTGGACATCCAACTGAGGGTGATGTCCAGGCCGGTCAAGCCGGCGGTGACGAGGGCATGCATGCGCTGCAGCATCACATCCGACTCTGCCTTCTCGCCATAGATCTTCAGATCCCACTGCTGCCAGCTAGATTCCATGTCCTGGAAAGCCGGCAGGTTGATCCGGTCCTCGGCGGTGAGGTTGCGGATGGAGAAGTACAACTATTGCCACAGTCGCACCATGTCCTGCAGCCGGAATTTGGGGTAGCCGGTCTGCGTTCGGGAGTAGAGGGAGGCGTCGCCACATGTCACCAGCGGTCCCTTGTTGAACTGGACCTGCGGTCGGACTCAGAAGAGCCGTCAGGAGAGCCCGAGATCCGGCAGGATCCCGAGATAGCTCTCGCAAAAAGCGACAAAGTGCGCCAGCATCCCGATGGCGTTGGCACCTAGGTGGTGGAGGCGGAGGTCGAAGAAAGCAAGAAACGTGAGGAAGAAGGGATGCACCGGCAGCACGAAGCCGCGGGCAAGATGCGACAAGAAGATCACCCGCTCCCCCTCCTCTGGGTGCGGCGACTCCTCCCCCGCCGGTGCGAGCCGCACCCCCACCTCCGTCATCAGCGGCAGCACGCGGGTGGCGCGGTACTTCTTAATATGCTCCTCCATCACAGAGGAGCCGCACCAGGCTCCACGTTCGGCTGCCATCGCCGGCTCATAGGGAGGCGCTCTGGTGGAGGAGTGGCGGTGACCCATACCGCTGATGATGCTAAACTGGTGGCGCGGCGGACTACAGTAGCAACAACGAGCGAGGTGACGCGAGGAAGGCAAGGGCACAGAAGGAGATTGGGGAAGCAGCAAAAGGAGGGACGAACCGCTCTCCCCGGGGGGCCCTTTAAAGACCCGGAAGCAGAACCTTCCACGATGCCACGTGGCGCACAGCCAGCCGCACCCCGCACCCCCCACTGCGCAGGATCCTTTGCGCAGGCGCGGGATGCACAGACGATCCCAGAGAAAAAAACAAATAGGAAGGTAGCGGTTCCCGAAGCGACATGCAACAGGATGTTACGCTGCCCGCCGCGGTGTAATGATGGCGCGTGCGCGTGTGGCCAGCGTCAGCCCTGACGTCACGGGTAGTGCAACCGCCAGGCGAAGCCGGACAAAAATTCAAAGTTGGAGAGGAGCACTCACACATTTCACCTAAGGGCGAAATCTACACGTGCTCGGGGGCTAGTGTCGGGGGGACGACCTCCGGATACCCCAACCAGACAAGAATCACGGTAGTCGGATAGCGTCCGGCTGGCTGAGCGCAGCCGGACAGGAGCAAGTCAGGATAGCTACCTCACGGTAGCCGGAACGACGAGAAGAAACAGGCTACGCCGGATGCAATCAAGAGGACAGTGTGATGTGTCGCACAGTGCGCGGTATGCCCTGGTACGATGACAAGACCCACAACTACCCGGCCATACCAAAGACTTTGCAGGGTGATGCGGGAACGGTGGCCCGGCGCTGACGACAGGCTCGCACGGCGTTACTGTGCCCACAACGACCATACCGCTTGTACTCTGATGGGATGTAAGTGTACCGAGTACTGTAGATGACCAGCCGGCTGGGACCCGCCTGTGGGGCCCACTAGCCGGACTGGCCAGTAAGACTGTTGCCTCTCTGCCTATATAAGGAGAGGCAAGGTTCTAGTAGAAGAAGATGGTCTTAGTGCATTTAAGACAGTAGCTAGAGAATATAGCTCAAGGAGAGATTGTAGCCCGTATACCACTCATAGTCAGATCGGCAGGAGTAGGAGCTTTACCTCATCACGAGGGCTCCGAACCTAGGTACTTCCTGTGTCCAGCTACACTTGTTTGTATCCAATCCCGCCTGCGACCACCTTCAATAGCTTCCCTGCTAGTCCCCACACCTCTATCTAACCTGCTCAGGTACTGCCGTTCGCAATACAACGACACTTGGGCATGCCTTCGACACGGTAGACGGCTAAAATCTAGGGTTTTAGGGCAGTTTTGGACAAGTACAGACGAATGGTCAGGCCAAGTGTTCAAGGAATGTGCTCTCCTTTTTCACAATGCTCCACCATGCCCTAAAAACACTCACGTACCTTATTTACAAACAAGATGGTGCTTGGCCATGCACTTCCCACACTGGCCAGCTTCGGTGTAGGGTAGTAAGGTGTAACGCGTGTACCCGTCAGGATAGCGGCAAGACAATTGAGAAATGGCTTCAAACTTGGAACAATGGCTCACAATGACACACCACACACTTATATCACTTCAGTTAGCAATGATGATATGCTTGGGCATGCCTTCGGCACGGTAGACGGTTAAAATCTAGGGTTTTAGGGCAGTTTTGGACAAGTAGGGACAAATCGTCAAGCCAAGTGTTCAAGGAATGTGCTCTCCTTTTGCACATTGCTCCACCATGCCCTGACAAACACTCACATCCCTTTTTTACAAACAATATGGTGCTTGGCCATGCACTTCCCACCCTAGCCAGCTCCGGTCTAGGGTAGTTGGGTGTAACGCATCTACCCGTTGGGATAGAGGCAAGGAAATTGAGGAATGGCTTCACACTTGGCACAATGGCTCCCAATGACACACCATACACTTATATCACTTCAATGAGAAATGATGGCATGCTTGGGCATGCCTTCGGCACGGTAGACAGCTAAATTCTAGGGTTTTAGGGTTGTTTTGGACAAGTACGGATGAATCGTCTGGCCAAGTGTTCAAGGATTGTGCTCTCCTTTTGAACATTGCTCCACCATGCCCTCAGAAACTCTCACATCCCTTTTTTTTCAAAAAAGATGGTGCTTGGCCACACACTTCTCACACTGGCCAGCTTTGGTCTAGGGTAGTAGTGTGTAATGCGTCTAACCATCGGGATAGCGGCAGGACAATTGAGGAATGGCTTCAAACTTGGCACAATGGCTCAAAATAGCACACCACACACTTATATCACTTCAACGAGAAATTATGGCAAGCTTGGGCATGCCTTTGGCACGGTAGACGGCTAGAATCTAGAGTTTTAGGGCAGTTTTGGACAAGTACGGACGAATCGTCAGGCCACGTGTTCAAGGAATGTTCTCTCCTTTTGCACATTGCTCCACCATGCCCACACAAACACTCACATCCCTTGTTTCACAAACAAAATGGTGCTTGGCCATGCACTTCCCACACTGGCCAGCTTCGGTCTAGGGTAGTAGGGTGTAACGCGTCTACCCGTCGGGATAGCGGCAAGACAATTGAGGAATGGCTTCAAAGTATGCAAGGAGTGACGTCATGGGAATGCCAATGGAGATGCCAAGTCACCAGGAGTTGAAGCGTCAAGTGGAGAACCTCGACTTCCTGATGTACGACCGACAGATGGAATTAGACAATGCTAGAGAGTTCGCCAACCACAACCTTGCCATTGCCGCCCAGAAGGCCCGGACTTTCTCACTGCTCATCAAGGATCGTCAGTCTCTTTGCCACCAGCGCACAAAGAAGGATCGCACCATCGACCATCTTTGCAAGAAAGTGGCCGACCTCGAGAAGACCATCAAGGAGCAAGAAGTTCAGCTTGCAACAAAAGAAGAAGAAGAGGAAGGTGAAGACATCCAGGGAGATATGGACTCTTACCTCAGTAATGATGATGACTTTCTGGAGGAGGATGTCGTGGACTTCTACACCGACGATGATCACTCTAACTTCATCGACGATGAGTAGATGCACTAGAGCACTATCGTAGAGTGAGGAGTATCGGTCCCAATGTATCGTAGCTTGCAGAATGGTTCTTAAAACCATTTGTTTTCCTTTGTTGCTGTGGTGCATGTGTGTTTGTATCGTGTGCTTGTTTGAATGAATGAAAAGAAGTTAGTTGCAAAAACCTGAGTCAAACTCAAAGTTTCAGCTTTGAAATCAAAACCATGAACCATAGAACTTTCCCTCTTACCCCTTTATCTACCTCAATATTCAGATGACTCATGGAAACTACGGAGGGAGCAGCTCATCGCAGGACCCAATGCTGTAGATTATGCAAATGCTAGTTGCAGACCGTGAAGCAAGCAGGGCAGAGCGCCAAGCCAACCTAGCAACTCTGCAGCAGATAGCTCAAATGGCCCAAAACAACCAAGGGCATGGAAATTAGGACCATCAAGGATCCAAGCTGAAAAACTTCCAGAATACCAATCCCCCAATCTTTAGCACTTCGGAGAACCCACTAGATGCTGATGACTGGTTGTAGACAATGGAGAACAATTTAGAAGTAGCCAGAGTTGATGACAATGAGAAAGTTCTCTTTGCCACCCACTATTTGGCAGGAGATGCAAGAGCATGGTGAACAGCACCCGCATAATGAACCATGGTCAAGTGATCACCTGGGAAGCCTTCAAAATCAAGTTCAGCCGCACCCACGTGCCGCAAGGTCTAGTCACTAGAATGAGGGATGAATTCAAAGAATTGAAGCAAGGCAGAATGATTGTAGTAGAGTATCGTGACAGATTCTTATCCCTTCCCAGATATGCACCTGATGAGATCAACACGGAGGCTAAGAAGGAGAGATTCCTGAACGGACTGCATGATGAGATGCAGACTGTCCTTGTCAACATCCGCTTCGAGGATCTCGAAGAGCTAGTCGACTCTGCCATTCAGATGGAAGGGAAGATTAACCAAGCCAACGACAACCGCAAACGTCGTATGATGCACCAAGCTGGATCCAACAGTCACCAGAAGTACCGTCCCAACCCTTCAGCGGGATATGCACCGAGGAACAACCGACCCCCAATGTCTCGCCCAAGCTACCCCAATCGTAGCGGAGGCAATGTGAACTCCAGAGGGAACAACAACAACCCCGGCAACACCAGAAATTTCAACTGTGCACCTCCCAAGAGCAACAACAACAACAACACTGCACCCAGAACTGGAAGCAATGTTGTGCCCGTGGCAGCAAAAGACAAGTCTCAGAATACTTGTTTCGAGTGTGGAGTGAAGGGTCACTATTCCAATGAGTGTCCCAAGAAGATTGCCACCACTGCCAATGTGAAAGCCCCAGCTCAACAGCAGCGTCGTGTTCAACCAGGAAGAAGATTTGGCCCGGGGAATCCTCACAACTGCAACGGCCGTCTCTTCCACATGAACGCCGAAGAAGCCCAACAAGCGCCAGATGTAGTGTTGGGTATGTTTTCGGTCAACTCAGTTTTAGCAAGAGTGTTGTTTGAATCTAGAGCATCGCACTCATTTGTCACCGAAGAATTAGCGTGCACTAGTAAGATTCACCCCACCAACTTGAAGCATGTCATGATAGTTCAAATTCCCGGTTCAACTACAAAAGCTAGAAAATTTTGCAAAGTTGCGCCTATCAGAATACATGGGATAGATTTTTATGCCAATTTAATAGTACTTGGAACCAAAGGATTGGAAGTAGTACTAGGAATGGATTGGATGTCAAAGCATAAAGGACTGATTGATTGTGCCAAGAAAGCCATCACAATGACCAGTAGCTCTAGAGTCTCAGTAGAGCATATATCTGAAACCTTGCATCGTCAATTCAAGTGTAACAAGAGTCTAGCCCTACCCACCATAGACCAAGTCAGAGTAGTCTGTGAATACCCCGACGTGTTCCCAGATGAATTGCCCGGTATGCCCCTAGATAGGGATATTGAGTTCATCATTGAACTAATCCCCGAAACCGGACCAATAGCCCAGAGACCCTATAGCATGGACCCCTTAGAGTTAGTAGAATTAAAGAAGCAGCTGGATGCTATGTTGGAAACATGCTTGATTCAACCAAGCGCATCGCCATGGAGATCGCCAGTGTTATTTATCGACAAGAAGGATGGAGGAAACTGTTTGTGCACATATTACAGGAAGCTGAATGACGTCACCATCAAAAACAAGTACCCATTGCCAAAGATAGAAGATCTATTTGATCAGTTGACTGGAGCAAATGTGTTCTCTAAGATCGATCTTAGGACTGGTTATCACCAACTTAAGATTTGTGCAACGGATATTCCGAAGACCGCCTTTACTACTCGTTATGGTTTATACGAGTATACGGTTATGCCTTTTGGATTAACCAATGCCCCTGCTTATTTCATGAATCTCATTAATAAGATCTTTATGAATTTTCTGGACAAGTTTGTCGTTGTTTTTATCGATGATATCCTTATCTACTCCAAGTCAGAAGAAGAGCATGAGCAACATCTGAGAATCATCCTTGAAACCCTTAGAGAGGATCGGTTGTATGCCAAGTTTAGCAAATGTGAGTTTTGGCTGAAAGAAGTAGGATTCCTAGGACATATTGTGTCTGCCGGAGGAATAGCTATTGATCCCACCAAGATCAGAGATGTCGAAGCATGGGAAGCCCCAACCATTCAAACCCAAGTCCGTGCATTTCTCGGATTAGCGGGATATTACCGCAAGTTCGTAGAAGGACTTTCGAGCATCGCCTGACCCATGACCCAATTGTTGAAGAAGGACAAGAAGTTTGAATGGATAGACAAATGTGAAGCCAGTTTCCAAGAGCTGAAGAAGAGATTGATTTCAGCCCCAATATTGATCATGCCAGATATCAAGAAGCCGTTTGATGTGTATTGTGATGCATCCAAGATTGGTCTCGGATGTGTATTGATGCAAGAAGGCAGAGTCATCGCGTATCTATCTCGACAACTGAAGCAGCATGAGCAAAACTATCCGACCCATGACCTTGAATTAGCAGCCGTAGTTTTGGCATTGAAGACATGGTGTCATTATCTTATGGGTAATCGCTGTGAGATGTACTCAGATCACAAAAGCTTGAAGTATATTTTCACTCAGAAGGAGCTGAATATGAGGCAAAGGAGATGGATAGAGTAAATCAAGGATTATGACCTTGGCATTCACTATCACCCCGGCAAAGCCAATGTGGAGTGGATGCTCTTAGCAGATTGCCGTGTAGGCTAAACACCATGATCAAGGAGAAGCAACCAAGTTTGCATGAGGAGTTGGAGCAGTTTAGAACCGAGCTTGTTAACAAGGATTTTTAGCTAGCATTGAACTTCAACCCACTTTGATTAGCCAAATCAAGGAAGCCCAGAAGGGAAATGAAAGTATCGACGGAATCAAACGTCATATTGGCATGGGAAAGGTACCTCGATTCACCGAAGACGAAGAAGGAGTTATGTGGTACAAAGGACGTATCTGTGTGCCAGCAGATTCGGAGCTGAAGCAAGTTATCATGCAGGAAGCTCATGATACTCTTTATTCTGTCCACCCCGGAGGAACGAAGATGTATCAAGATTTGAAAGAGAAATTTGATGGCACGAGATGAAGAGAGAAATCGGAAGCTACATCGCCAAGTGTGACATCTATTAAAGAGTCAAAGCAGAATATCAGAGACCCGCAGGACTGTTGCAACCATTGCAGATTTCGAAATGGAAATGGGGTTCTGTCGGAATGGGCTTTATCACCGGTTTGCCTACTTCTAGTAGGGGAAATGACTCAATCTGGGTAATTGTTGATAGACTGTCTAAGGTAGCTCACTTTATACCTGTCAAGACGACCTACCAGAGTTCGAAGCTATCATAATTGTACATTGCTAGAATTGTTAGTATGCATGGAACACCCAAGACCATAGTATCAGATCGAGGAACCCAATTTACCTCAAGATTTTGGCAGAAAGTCCAAGAAGGATTAGGAACCAAGTTGAATTTCAGCACAGCTTATCACCCGCAAACTGATAGACGGACTAAAAGAGTCAACCAGATCTTGGAAATTATGTTGAGAGCTTGTGTGTTAGAGTATGGATCAAAATGGGAAGACTGCATGCCTTTCGCAGAATTCTCATACAACAACAGTTATCAAGCTAGTTTGCAAATGGCCCCATTTGAGTTCCTATACGGAAGAAAGTGTCGTACTCCTTTGAATTGGTCGCAAATAGGAGAGAGTCAGATTTTTGGACCCAACATTCTCCGAGAAGCTGAAGGGAAGGTTCACAAAGTCCGTGAGCACCTCAAGACTGCCCAGTCCAGACAAAAGAGTTATGCTGACAAGAGAAGGAGAGACCTGACTTTCAATGTCGGAGATTTTGTATATCTCAAGGTTTCACCATTGAAAGGAACCCAACGCTTTAGTCTAAAAGGAAAGTTAGCCCCCAGATATATCGGACCTTTCAAGGTTCTGAATCATCGAGGAGAAGTATCGTATCAACTGGAACTACCAGAAGAGATCTCAGCCATCCACAATGTGTTCCATATTTTGTTACTTCGCAAATGCCTATAAGTGTCGGAGAAGACAGAAGTGTTCAAAAACATCGATCACCGAGCTATTGAGATCAACAAGGATCTGACATATCGTGAAGTGCCCATCCGTATCTTGGAGGAAGCTTACAAAACCACTAGGACCCGGAGTATCAAATTTCTCAAGATTCAATGGAGCAACCGTACCGAAGAAGAAGCCACTTGGGAGCGAGAAGCTTACATTAGGACAGAGTTCCCAGATCTCTTTAGTTCCTAGTTTTCTTTCGTAAATCTCGGGACGAGATTTTGTTTAAGGGGGGAAGGTTTGTAACATCCCAAAACTTAATCCAAAGTTAATCAAGATCAAATCTACGCAATTTAGGGTTAACAAAAACTTTTCCATTTAAAATAATTAAGCATTCATATGTGTGTGCATTTAAAATAGGAGTTGTTTTGAATTGCCATGTTTGAGTGATCCATTGGTTGTAAAATGATTCTAAGGTGAATTACACATCATCTAGATCATTCCCAAACAAATCCCAAAGAAAAAGAAATCAAAAAGAATAAAATAAGGAAATGGTCATTTGTGCCATTTTAACTAACTAGGACACTTTGGCTGTTCCTAGGACTCAAATGCCAACAGAGACAATTGTGGTTCTTTGCACCCCTTGCTAGTACACACACTGATGTGCCAAGGCCCACATTGTGATCTCCCAAAAACATTCAAACTCTAATTTTAAATGACATTTGAAAATGGAATCTAGTGTATGTATCAAGATCACACTAATTCAAAAACCACTCAAATAAACTCCATTTCAAAATCCCAAGCAAACATAGATGCTCAAGCATAACATACATCACTCCACCAAAAATCTTCCAAAAATTCAAATATTTTCTTCATGCGGCCATTGTGTCAAACACCTGGCAGGCAAAAATCAGCTGGCCTAACTATTACTGTTGCTAGTTAAGTTCTTGTCCCCCTCTGGACCCTCTCTGCACTCCCCTGTCCCCCTAGCATCTAACCCAGCCCAGACCAGGACTCCCCCTTCCCCGCAGTGCCAGTGCCGCGCCACCCAAGTATGGTCACCGTCGGCCAAACGCGGGCAACACGCTAGAGACCAAGCCGCGCCATTCTAGCTTGCCCGCTAGCACTGCCTAACCCTACCGCCTCTCCCTGTCCACCCCTCGATCGCTGCTAGCCCCTGGGACACCTTAGCGCCGCTCTGCCCTTTCTCTCTGCACCATGCGCAGCGCACGCCAGAGCGCGATCGCCGCTAGCACGCCCTAGACCGCGCCTCGACACCAAATCATGCACGCCGCTCCGCCTTGAACCCAGCAACCCGCCAGACATGGCCGTGCATCGCTGCGCGACCCACAGTCGCCATGATCACCGTCGAGCACCGCCTTTGTCTCCTAGAGCACGTGAAGCTCCCGACCATATGCCACCGCCCCTAGCGTCGCCCTTACGCTGTAGAGGACCGCCAGCAAACCGCCCAACGTCCGCCTACCCCGCCCACGCCGGTAGCCCTCTGTACCGCTCTCGCCGGAGACGCCAGCCCACACCTGTTGATCCCCTCATCGAGCCTATATAAGGAGGCCACCCCAGCACCATCTCTTCACACCATTCCACTCCCCTCTCTCCACTGATCATTTCCCCTCTCTCGCCGGAGCCGCTCGAGCAGCACATCGCCGGAATTCCGCCGGAGGTAGCCGCTGCAGAGGAGGAGAAGTGGTCGTCGATTTTGTCCACCTCAGCCCCTACCGCGACCTCGCCTGAGCCCACCGTCGCCGTCCAGTTCATTTGCCCGCCTCGCTGCACTAGCTGGAGGCCTGGTACGCACTTCTTTAGAGATCTATGTTCAGTGAACAAGAATGTAGTGAGGCTGCCACTTTAGCTCCCTCAACACCAGGCGGGACGAGCAGCCCTATACCACGCGTAGCCCGTCTGTCCTTTTCTACTTAGTTGAACAGATCACTTCAGAAAATCGTATAAAAATCAAGCAAGAAAACGGATGCGCTAACGCGCAACGGCTTTCGCGCTAGTTGCTTGCTTCTCTTCTGTCTTGGAAAAGTGAGGAAGAGAGGTGGAAAGTGTCAAATCAAGATTGTGTGGGTGTTCAGTCTACCGCTCATGTTCGACGCTATCGAAAATCATGCATTGGATGGATGCCCGGGCATTGAGAAGGCTCCCTAATAAAGCGGATACCTCCGATCCTGCTTGAACAAAACGAAAGATATTATCGATGAATAAAAGCACGTCTTGCTTATTAACATCTCGAAAATATTCTGCCATAGTTAGGGCAGTTAAACCAACTCTCAAGCAAACTCCAAATTAATATGAATACGAACCCGGTTCAACAAGTCGAAAGTCATAGGAACTTAGAGATTCGGTTTCTTATGTAACTCGCTTGCTAGAAACAAGTCTTGGATGCCACAACTCCACATCCAGTCAGTAAGTCTGTAAGTAAGGTAACTTAAGAAAAGCGAGCCAGATAAGATTGTTAAGAATCAAAGCGAGTCCAGCAGATGATTCTGATTTTCTAGTAACTGGTCGTCTGTGATAGAAATTTATTTTTCTTTTCCTGTCGCTATGATTTTGATGTTCGATGAATGAGCCTGTGGTAATTCTTTTACCTCTATTCTATGTCGCAGGCGCCCATCCAGTCTAAAAACAAGCACTAATGAGAAAAAGAAAAATGTACTAAAGAAAACCTAGGATATCTATCCAATTTTTTTTTAAAAAGACATATTAGGGCTATACGGATTCGAACCATAGACCTTCTCGGTAAAACAGATCAAACGGAGGAAAGTGATCAGTTTGTCCGTGTCAGAGTCTGCTGAGGCTTCCTGCCCTAAGTCTTCTCAACCAAGAAATAAAGTTCTCAGGCCCGTTTTAAATAACTAATCTCGTGACTTTTGCTACCGGGGGTAGGAAGGAAGCAGTGAGATCCAGGGAGAACAAGCAAGACCAAGAACAAGAATGAATGCTAGAGCATATGCAAACCCTAGATTATTGTGATGGCAGCCCGGTCAACCGCACGCTGGAAGCGGATGGCATTCCCAATACAAGCCTGCAGATCCTTGGACTCTATTTAAACATTGGGAAGTCCTCTCAGCAAATAGATAGTCTCCTTCCTTTGTTACCGGTCTTCTTAGAATGCCGGGCCACGCCCAGAAGTTTCCCTAAGTGACATGGCTAATAGGAATATTACAGATTGCCTCAGCGTCCATTTTAGATTCCCGTCCATATCTGCCCCAGTAGACCCCCACCATCCGCTGAGGGTTCGGTCTCGCCGGCGACGAGTCCGTCGTCGACGACGACTGTGGACCGTTGATCTCTGTTCTAATTGTAGTGCCTAAATTGCCCCGTACCGCTTCGGGTTTTAAGTGCCGCTGACATGCGGGGCCAGCTTGTCAGTCGCCCTCTGCGCCGCTGAGCGTTACTGGGCCAGCCCATTTACTTTCCCACGCTGACCCAGTTAATTCAAATTAGGTTTTTTTATTTAGACTTAATTCAATTTTGTCCCATAGTTCAAAAATCAATTCAAAGAGTTTTACAAATTCAAATGGAGTGATTCCAATTTTGTTGGAAAGGTAATGAAAATCTCTATCCAAGACCGTTGGATTTAAATAATTTAGCGTTAGAGATCTCTCCTAGTAAAAATAACAAGACAAAAGCATTTGCACATTCAAACATTTTTCTAAAATCAACCATAATAGCTTTTGAGTTGATTCCAACTCTCAAAAATCACATTTAACCATACCTATTTGAATATGTACTAATATTAAATTTTGCATGTAGTGACTTCGGACTAGTACCAAAATAATGCTATATAGGCATTGCTAGTAATATGTAGTAATCATTAAGTAGTCAACTTAAACTTATTAAAATGTGATCCAACATTTAAATAACATTCCCATATGTTAGAATATGTGGTGATGACATGTGTCCACATGATCCAATATTTTAATTGGAGAATATTAAATCTTAGTTAATTTCAATGAGTAGAAATTACTTTTCTCAAATAAAAAGAAGGAAGCTAGTTAATTAAACCTTGTGATGCTTGTGATGATAATAGATCATCAAATGTGTGCCTTAGTGTGCTAAGTAGACTAGTTGAGCTTTGTTTGGTGATTGTGTATCCCATATGTATTTATAGATGATAGTACCTACCAAGCTTTCGAGGAGGAGGAGGAGTTCTACTAGGAGGAGGATGAAGAAAACTTCAACCACTGCACTACCCAAGGCAAGCTAACACTTGCAAGTATTATACTAGCAAGCCATCATTAACAATGCAAGCTAGACCTTGCAAACTAGATGACCTAAGTAGGCATGCTTTGTTTAAGCCCTTTTTCTTACACCTACTCCAAATTCTATTTACAAGCTTTACTTTCTTTACTTTACCAAAATCCTTTACTTGTTTGAAGGTAGCATAAAAAGTGTAAAACTTGACCTATCTAGATAAACTTAGATGTCATTCTATGGCATGTGATTCATCTTAGCATCCCCCATTAGTGAACACTCTTAACTTAGTAGTTTATAGCTAAACTAAAACTTGAGTCACTTTAGATGGGACTACTTGGTGAAAATGACTTGTGAAAACCTTGGAATGATGAGTCATTCTATTGAGATGTTTTGACATGTGTTGAGAAAAGCAAATGGTTTATGATGATGAAAATGTTGAGGCATGAGCCTTATCCCTTTTACAAAACTGATGGTTGGGTTCGGTTGCGATACCGTTCCAATTTTACCGTACAACCACAATACCTGAATTGGGTAAGGCTTAGCCGGAAGTTTATATGCATTAGTATTAGTTCCCTCGTGGGAGAGGTTTGAGCTGAGGCTACCTCTCAATGTTGTCCACCTATGCAGTGCCCAAGATGACAGATGGTCATGGTTGGGAGGCCATGCTCATAGGAGAGGTGCTTATACTAGGGTGTGTAAAGGAAAGGTTATGTTTGATTATCTGCATACTAAGTATGATGATTCAAGGTTATCCCTGACAGATGTATCGAATCTTGTGGTGAAAGTGTACCACCTCTGCAGAGTGTCAAACTATTCGAATAGCCGCGTCCGCGGTTATGGACAATTGGAGTGGCCATAATGTTCCGTTGTCAGATGTTTTCAAAAAAACTTATGAAATGAATTGTGACATGACTTGACCACAATAGAGTTGTGACTATGACTATTAAGTTCCCACTTAGGTGATTTTAAACTATATTTTATCTTTCTTTGTTTCTGAACTCAGCTTAGGTTTCAAACTTAACTGTACAAATAAACTTAGAGTTAGCTTTTCCCACTAGAACTACCTTACTTGTTAGTGATAGTTTGTGAGTACTTAAAGAGAACTCATGGCTTTTGTCCCTGGCTATTCCCGTGGCCAGACTATGAAGGAGACTACCAAGATGAAGGACAACATGACGGCTATGATAACTAGCACTATGTTCCATCGTCAACATTGCCTGTGACCCTGAAGATGGACCCCACCTCTACGCTTATTATTTTATTCCGCTGCTTGTTGTATTAAGACTGGATCATGAGATCCTTGATTTCGTGTAAGACCTTATTATGGTTTGTAATGGATGATGTACTGTGATATCCAATCTGTTATGTCTCGCAAAAATGGTAATCCTGGGATTGTGATGTATGGCATAACAAGCATCTGGGATTAAAAATCCGGGTGTTGACAGGCTCCCAATGAAACGCCACACACTTATATCACTTCAATGAGCAATTATGGCATGCTTGGGCATGCCTTCAGATCGGTAGGCGGATAAAATGTAGGGTTTTAGGGTAATTTTGGACAAGTACGTACGAATCGTTAGGCCAAGTGTTCATGGAATGTCCCGTCCTTTTGCACATTTCTCCACCATGCCCTCACAAACACTCACATCCCTTATTTTACAAACAAGATGGCGCTTAGCCATGCACTTCCCACACTGGCCAGCTTCGGTCTAGGGTAGTAGGGTGTAACGCATCTACCCGTCGGGATAGAGGCAAGACAATTGAGGAATGGCTTCAAATTTGGAACAATGGCTCCCAATGACACACCACACACTTATATAAATTCAATAAGAAATGATGGCATGCTTGGGCATGCCTTTGTTAAGGTTGACGGCTAAATTATTGGATTTAAGGGCAAGTTTGGGCAAGTACGGACGAATCGTCCAGCCAAGTGTTCAAGGAATGTGCTCTAGTTTTGCACATTTCCCCACCATGCCCTCACAAACACTCACATCACTTTTCTTATGAACAAGATAGTGCTTGGCCATGCACTTCCCACACTGGCCAGCTTCGGTCTAGGGTAGTAGGGTGTAACGCGTCTACCCGTCGGGATAGCGGCATGAGAATTGAGGAATGGCTTAAAACTTGGAACAATGGCTCACAATGACACACCACACACTTATATCAGTTCAATGAGCAATGATGGCATGCTTGGGCATGCCTTCGGCATGGTAGACGGCTAAATTATAGGGTTTTAGGGCAGTTTTGGACAAGTACAGATGAATCATCAGGCCAAGTGTTGAAGGAATGTGCTCTCCTTTTGCACATTGCTCGACCATGCCCTCACAAACACTCACATACCATGTTTTACAAACAAGGTGGTGCCTTGTTTTACAAACAAGGTGGTGCTTGGCCATGCACTTCCCACACTGGCCAGCTTCGGTCTAGGGTAGTAGGGTGTAACCCGTCTACCCGTCGGGATAGTGGCAGGACAATTGAGGAATGGCTTCAAACTTGGAACAATAGCTCACAATGACACACCACACACTTATATCACTTCAATGAGCAATGATGGCTTGCTTGGGCATGCATTCGACACGATAGATGGCTAAAATCTAGAGTTTTAGGCAGTTTTGGACAAGTACGGATGAATCGTCAGGCCAAGTGTTCAAGGAATGTGCTCTCCTTTTTCGCATTGATCCACCATGCCCTAAAAAACACTCACATCCCTTGCTTTACAAACAATATGGTGCTTGGCCATGCACTTCCCACAATGGCCAGCTTCGGTCTAGGGTAGTAGGGTGTAACGAATCTACCCGTCGGGATAGCGACAAGACAATTGAGGAATGACTTAAAACTTGGAACAATGGCTCACAATGACACACCACACCCTTATATCACTTCCATGAGCAATGACAGCATGCTTGGGCATGCCTTCGACACCGTAGACGGCAAAATTCTAGGGTTTGAGGGTAGTTTTGCACAAGTACAGATGAATCGTCAGGCCAAGTGTTCGAGGAATGTGCTATCCTTTTGCACATTTCTCCACCATGCCCTCAAAAACACTCGCATCACTTTTTTTACAAACAAGATGGTGCTTGGCCATGCACTTCCCACACAGGCCAGCTTCAGTCTAGGGTAGTAGGGTCTAACGCGTATACCCGTCGGGATGGCGGCATGACAATTGAGGAATGGCTTCAAACTTGGCACAGTGTCTCACAATTACACAACACACACTTATATCACTTCAATGAGCAATGATGGCATGCTTGGGCATGGCTTCGGTACGGTAGACGGCTAAAATCTAGGGTTTTAGGGCAGTCTCGGACAAGTACGCACGAATCATCAGGCCAAGTGTTCAAGGAATATGCTATCCTTTCGCACATTTCTCCACCATGCCCTCACAAGCACTCAGATTCCTTGTTTTACAAACAAGATGGTGCTTGGCCATGCACTTCCCACACTGGCCAGCTTCGGTCTAGGGTAGTAGGGTGTAACACGTCTACCCGTCGGGATAGCGGCAAGACAATTGAGGAATTGCTTCAAACTTGGAAAAATGGCTCACAATGACACACCACACACTTATATCATTTCAATGAGCAATGATAGCATGCTTGGGCATGCCTTCGGCATGGTAGACGGCTAAAATCTAGGGTTTTAGGGCAGTTTTGGACAAGTACAGACGAATCGTCATGCCAAGTGTTCAAGGAATGAGTTCTCCTTATGCACATTTCTCCACCATGCCCTCACAAACATTCACATCCCTTGTTTTACAAACAAGATGGTGCTTTGCCATGCACTTCCCACACTAGCTAGCTTCAGTCTAGTGTAGTAGGGTGTAACGCGTCTACCCGTCGGGATATCGGCATTACAATTGAGGAATGGCTTCAAACTTGGTAAAATGGCTTACAATGACACACCACTCACTTATATCACTTCAGTTAGCAATGATATCATGCTTGGGCATGCCTTTGGCACGGTTGACAGCTAAAATCTAGGGTTTTTGGGCAGTTTTGGACAAGTACGGACGAATCATGAGGCCAGGTGTTCAAGGAATGTGCTCTCGTTTTTCATAATGCTCCACCATGCCCTCAAAAATACTCGCATACCTTGTTTTACAAACAAGATGGTGCTTGGTCATGCACTTCCCACCCTAGCCAGTTTCGGTCTAGGGTAGTAGGGTGTAATGCGTCTACCTGTCGAGATAGCGGCGGGACAATAAAGGAATAGCTTCAAACTTGGCACAATGGCTCACAATGACACACCACACACTTATATCACTTCAATGAGCAATTATTGCATGCTTGGGCATGCCTTCGGCATGGTAGACGGCTAAAATCTAGGGTTTTGGGGCAGTTTTGGACAAGTACGGATGAATCGTAAGGCCAAGTGTTCAAGGAATGTGCTCTCCTTCTGCACATTGCTCCAATATTCCCTCACAAACACTCACATCCCTAGTTTTACAAACAATATGGTACTTGTCCATGCACCTCCCAAACTGGCCAGCTTCCGTCTAGGTTAGTAGGGTGTAACGCGTCTACCCGTCGTGATAGCGATAGGACAATTGAGGAATGGCTTCAAACTTGGCACAATGGCTCCAACTGACACACCACACACTTATATCACATCAATGAGCAATTATAGCATGCTTGGGCATGCCTTGAGCACGGTAGACGGCTAAAATCTAGGGTTTTAAGGCAGTTTTGGATAAGTACGGATGAATCGTCAGGCCACGTGTTCAAGGAATGTGCTCTCCTTTTGCACATTGCTCCACCGTGCCCTCACAAACACTCACATCACTTTTTTTACAAAAAAATATGGTGCTTAGCCATGCAGTTCCCACACTGGCCAACTTCGGTCTAGGGTAGTAGGGTGTAACGCGTCTACCTGTCGGGATAGCGGCAAGGCAATTGACGGATGGCTTTAAACTTGGAACAATGGCTCCCAATGAAACACCAGACACTTATATGACTTCAATGAGAAATTATGGCATGCTTGGGCATGCCTTCGGCACGGTAGACGGATAAAATCTAGGGTTTTAGGGTAATTTTGGACAAGTATGGACGAATCGTCGGGCCAAGTGTTCACGGAATGTCCTATCCATTTGCACATTTATCCACCATGCCCTCACAAACACTCACATCCCTTGTTTTACAAACAAGATGGCGCTTAGCCATGTACTTCCCACACTGGCCAGCTTGGGTCTAGGTTAGTAGGGTGTAACACGTCTACCTGTCGGGATAGCGGCAAGACAATCGAGGAATGGCTTCAAACTTGGAACAATGGCTCACAATTCCACACCACACACTTATATCACTTCAATGAGCAATTATACCATGCTTGGGCATGCCTTCGGCACGGTAGACGGCTAAAATCTAGGGTTTTAGGGAAGTTTTGGACAAGTACAGACGAATCGTCAGGCCAAGTGTTCAAGGAATGTGCTCTCCTTATGCCCATTTCTCCACCATGCCCTCACAAACACTCACATCCCTTGTTTTACAAACAATATGGTGCTTTGCCATGCACTTCCCACACTGGCCAGCTTCGGTCTAGGGTAGTAGGGTGTAACGCGTCTACCCGTCGGGATATCAGCAGGACAATTGAGGAATGGTTTCAAACATGGCTCACTAGCTCACAATGACACACCACATATTTATATCACTTCAATGAGGAATGATTCCATGCTTGGGCATGCCTTCGACATGGTAGACGGCTAAAATCTAGGGTTTTAGGGCAGTTTTGGACAAGTACGGACAAATCGTCAGGACAAGTATTCAAGGAATGTGCTCTCCTTTTGCACATTGCCCCGCCATGCCCTCACAAACACTCAGATCGCTTGTTTTAGAAACAATAGGGTGCTTGGCCATGCACTTCCCACACTGGCCAGCTTTGGTCTAGGGTAGTAGGGTGTAACGCGTCTACCCATCGGGATAGCGGCATTACAATATAGGAATGGCTTCAAACTTGGTACAATGGCTCACAATGACACACCACACACTTATATCACTTCAATTAGCAATGATATCATGCTTGGGAATGCCTTTGGCACGGTTGACATCTAAAATCTAGGGTTTTAGGGCAGTTTTGGACAAGTACGGATGAATTGTGAGGCCAGCTGTTCAAGGAATGTGCTCTCCTTTTTAATAATGATCCACCATGCCCTCAAAAACACTCGCATACCTTGTTTTACAAACAAGAGGGTGCTTGGTCATGCACTTCCCACCCTAGCCAGTTTCGGTCTAGGGTAGTAGGCTGTAATGCGCCTACCCGTCGGGATAGCGGCGGGACAATTGAGGAATGGCTTCAAACTTGTCACAATGGATCACAATGACACACCACACACTTGTATCACTTCAATGAGAAATTATGGCATGCTTGGGCATGCCTTCGGCACGGTAGACGGCTAAAATCTAGGGTTTTAGGGCAGTTTTTGACAAGTACGGACGAATCGTCAGGCCAAGCGTTCAAGGAATGTGCTCTCCTTTTGCACATTGATCGATTATGCCCTCACAAACACTCACATCCCTAGTTTTACAAACACTATGGTACTTGTCCATGCACCTCCCATACTGGCCAGCTTGCGTGTAGGTTAGTAGGGTGTAACGCGTCTACCAGTCGGGATAGCGATAGAACAATTGAGGAATGGGTTGAAACTTGGCACAATGGCTCAAAATGACACACCACACACTTGTATCACATCAATGAGCAATTATAGCATGCTTGGGCATGCCTTCAGGACGGTAGACGGCTAAAATCTAGGGCTTTAGGGCAGTTTTGGACAAGTACGGATGAATCGTCAGGCCACGTGTTCAAGGAATGTGCTCTCCTTTTGCACATTGCTCCACCATTCCCTCACAAACACTCACATCACTTGTTTTACAAACAATATGGTGCTTAGCCTTGTAGTTCCCACACTTGCCAACTTCGGTCTAGGGTAGTAGGGTGTAACACGTCTACCTGTCGGGATAGCGGCAAGGCAATTGCTGAATGGCTTTAAACTTGGCACAATGGCTCCCAATGAA
Organism: Avena eriantha; assembly: GCA_910589775.1. Classification (NCBI taxonomy): domain Eukaryota; kingdom Viridiplantae; phylum Streptophyta; class Magnoliopsida; order Poales; family Poaceae; genus Avena; species Avena eriantha. Next base: position 418,853,994 of record OU342744.1, on the reverse strand, counting down.
ACACCAGACACTTATATCACTTCAATGAGAAATTATGGCATGCTTGGGCATGCCTTCGGCACGGTAGACGGATAAAATCTAGGGTTTTAGGGTAATTTTGGGCAAGTACGGACGAATCATCGGGCCAAGTGTTCACGGAATGTCCTCTCCTTTTGCACATTTATCCACCATGCCCTCACAAACACTCACATCCCTTGTTTTACAAACAAGATGGCGCTTGCCGATGCACTTCCCACACTAGCCAGCTTCGGTCTAGGTTAGTAGGGTGTAACGCATCTACCCGTCGGGATAGCGGCAAGACAATTGAGGAATGGCTTCAAACTTGGCACAATGGCTCCTAATGACACACCAAACACTTATATCAATTCAATAAGCAATGATGGCATGCTTGGGCATGCCTTCGTTATGGTAGACGGCTAGATTCTAGGGTTTTAGGGCAGCTTTGGGCAAGTACGGACGAATTGTCCAGCCAAGTGTTTAAGGAATGTGCTCTCATTTTGCACATTGCCCTACCATGCCCTCACAAACACTCACATCTCTTGTTTTACGAACACGATAGTGCTTGGCCACTGACTTCCTACACTGGCTAGCTTCGGTCTAGGGTAGTAGGGTGTAACGTGTCTACCCGTCAGGATAGCGGCATGACAATTGAGGAATGGCTTAAAACTTGGCACAATGGCTCACAATGTCACACCACACAGTTATATCAGTTCAATGAGCAATCATGGCATGCTTGGGCATGCCTTTGGCATGGTAGACGGCTAAATTCTAGGGTTTTAGGGCAGTTTTGGACAAGTACGGACGAATAATCAGGCCAAGTGTTCAAGGATTGTGCAATACTTTTGCATATTGCTCGACCATGCCCTCACTAACACTCACATCCCTTGTTTTAAAAACAAGATGGTGCTTGGCCATGCACTTCCCACACTGGCCAGCTTCGGTCTAGGGTAGTAGGGTGTAACGCGTCTACCCGTCGGGATAGCGTAGGACAACTGAGTAATGGCTTCAAACTTGGCACAATGGCTCACAATGACACACCACACACTTATATCACTTCAATGAGAAATGATGGTATGCTTGGGCATGCATTCGACATGATAGACAGCTAAAATCCAGAGTTTTAGGGCAGTTTTGGACAAGTACGGATGAATCGTCAGGCCAAGTGTTCAAGGAATGTGCTCTCGTTTTCACATTGCTCCACAATGCCCTCACAAACACTCACATCCCTTGTTTTACAAACAATATGGTGCTTGGCCATGCACTTCCCACACTGGCCAGCTTCGGTCTAGGATAGTATGGTGTAACGCATCTACCCGTCGGGATAGCGGCAAGACAATTGAGGAATGGCTTAAAAATTGGCACATTGGCTCAAAATGACACACCACACACTTATATCACTTCAATGAGCAATGAAGGCATGCTTGGGCATGCCTTCGACACGATAGACGACAAAATTCTAGGTTTTTAGGGGGCAGTTTTGGACAAGCATGGACGAATCGTCAGGCCAAGTGTTCAAGGAATGTGGTATCCTTTTGCACATTTCTCCACCATGACCTCACAAACACACATCCCTTGTTTTACAAACAAGATGGTGCTTGGCCATGCACTTCCCACACTGGCCAACTTCGGTCTAGGGTAGTAGGGTCTAACGCGTATACCCGTCGGGATAGCGGCATGACAATTGACGAATGGCTTCAAACTTAGAAAAATGGCTCACAATTACACACCACACACATATATCACTTCAATGATCAATGATGGCATTCTTGGGCGTGCCTTCGGCACAGTAGACGGCTAAAATCTAGGGTTTTATGGCAGTTTTGGACAAGTACGGACAAATTGTCAGGCCAAGTGTTCAAGGAATATGCTGTCCTTTTGCACATTTCTCCACCATGCCCTCACAAGAACTCAAGTTCCTTGTTTTACAAACAAGATGGTGCTTGGCCATGCACTTTCCACACTGGCCAACTTCGGTCTAGGGTAGTAGGGTGTAACGCGTCTACCCGTCGGGATAGCGCAGGACAACTGAGGAATGGCTTCAAACTTGGCACATTGGCTCACAATGACACACCACACACTTATATCTCTTCAATGAGCAATTATGGCATGCTTGGGCATGCCTTCGGCATGGTAGACGGCTAAAATCTAGGGTTTTAGGGTAGTTTTGGAAAAGTACGGACGAATCGTCAAGCCAAGTGTTCAAGGAATGTGCTCTACTTTTGCACATTGCTCCACTATGCCCTCACAAACAATCGAATCCCTTGTTTTACAAACAAGATGGTACTTTTCCAGGCACCTCCCAAACTGGCGAGCTGTCGTCTAGGTTAGTAGGGTGCAACGCGTCTACCTATCGGGATAGCGATAGAACAATTGAGGAATGCCTTAAAACTTGGCACAATGGCTCCAAATGACACACCACACACTTATATCACATAAATGAGACATTATAGCATGCTTGGGCATGCCTTCGGCACGGTAGACGGCTAAAATCTAGGGTTTTAGGACAGTTTTGGACAAGTACGGACAAATCGTCAGGCCAAGTGTTCAAGGAATGTGCTCTCCTTTTGCACATTGCTCCACGATACCCTCACAAACACTCACATACCTTATTTTATAAACAATATGGTGCTTGGGCATGCACTTCCCACACTGGCTAACTTCGGTCTAGGGTAGTAGGGTCTAACACGTCTACCTGTCGGGATAGCGGCAAGAAAATTGACGAATGGCTTCAAACTTGGCACAATGGCTCCCAATGAAAAGCCACACACTTATATCACTTCAATGAGGAATTATGGCATGCTTGGGCAAGCCTTCGGCACGGTAGACGGATAAAATCTAGGTTTTAGGGTAATTTTGGACAAATACGGATGAATCGTCAGGCCAAGTGTTCATGGAATGTCCTATCCTTTTGCACATTTCTCCACCATGCCCTCAAAAACACTCACATCCCTTGTTTTAGAAACAAGATGGTGCTTGGCCATGCACTTCCCACACTGGCCAGCTTCGGTCTAGGGTAGTAGGGTGTAACACATCTACCCGTCAGGATAGCAGCAAGATAATTGAGGAATGGCTTCAAACTTGGCAAAATGTCTCCCAATGACAAACCACACACTTATATCAATTCAATAAGCAATGATGGCATGCTTGGGCATGCCTTCGTTATGGTAGACGGCCAAATTCTAGGGTATTAGGGCAGGTTTGGGCAAGTACAGACGAATTGTCCAGCGAAGTTTTCAAGGAATGTGCTCTCGTTTTGCACATTGCCCCACCATTCCCTCACAAACACTCACATCGCTTATTTTATGAACAAGATAGTGCTTGGCCATGCACTTCCCACACTAGCCAACTTCGGTCTAGGGTAGTAGGGTGTAACGCGTCTACCGTCGGGATAGCGGCAGGCCAATTGAGGAATGGATTAAAACTTGGCACAATGGCTCACAATGACACACCACACACTTATATCACTTCAATGAGAAATGATGGCATTCTTGGGCATGCATTCGTCATGATAGAAGGCTAAAATCTAGAGTTTTAGGGCAGTTTTCGACAATTACAGACGAATTGTCAGGCCAAGTATTCAAGGAATGTGCTCTAATTTTTCACATTGCTACACCGTGCCCTAAAAAAGACTCAAATTCCTTATTTTACAAACAATATGGTGCTTAGTCATGCACTTCCCACACTGGCCAGCTTCGGTGTAGGGTAGTAGGGTGTAATGCGTCTATCCGTCGGGATAGCGGCAGAACAATTGATGAATGGCTTCAAACTTGTCACAATGGCTCACAACGACACACCACACAGTTATTTCACTTCAAGGAGCAATGATGGCATGCTTGGGCATGCCTTTGGCATGGTAGACGGCTAAAATCTAGCGTTTTAGGGCAGTTTTAGACAAGTACAGACGAATCGTTAGGCCAAGTTTTCAAGGAATGTGCTCTCCTTTTGCACATTGATCCACCATGACCTCACAAACACTCACGTCCCTTGTTTTACAAACAATATGGTGCTTGGCCATGCACTTCCCACACTGGCCAGCTTCGGTCTAGGGTAGTAGGGTGTAACGCGTCTACCCATCGGGATAGCTGCAGGACAATTGAGGAATGGCTTAAAAATTGTCAAAATGGCTCACAATGACACACCACACACTTATATCACTTAAATGAGCAATGATGGAATGCTTGGGTATGCCTTCGACACGGTAGACGACTAATATGTATGGTTTTGGGGCATTTTTGGACAAGTACGGATGAATCGTAAGGCCAAGTATTCAAGGAATGTGCTCTCATTTTTCACATTGCTCCACCATGCCCTAAAAACACTCACATCCCTTGTTTTACAAACAATATGGTGTTTGGCTATGCACTTCCCACACTGGCCAGCTTCGGTCTAGGGTAGTAGGGTGTAACGTGTCTACCCGTCGGGATAGCGGCAGGACAATTGAGGAATGGCTTCAAACTTGGAATAATGGCTCACAATGACACACCACACACTTATATCACTTCAGTGAGCAATGATGGCATGCTTTGGAATGCATTCGGGATGATAGACGGCTAAAATCTAGGACTTTAGGGCAGTTTTGGACAAGTACGGACGGATTGTTAGGCCAAGTATTCAAGGAATGTGCTCTCCTTTTGCACATTGATCCACTATTCCCTCAAAAACACTCACATTCCTTTTTTTACAAACATGATGGTGCTTGGTCATGCACTTCCCACACTGGCCAGTTTCGGTCTAGGGTACACTAGTAGAAAATGGGCCTTTGGTTCGGGCCATTAGTCCCGGCCGTGGCTGGGGCCGGGACTAATGGTCCAAACCAGACGGCCCGAAGAGGCCGAGGCACTATGTCCCGGTCCGTTAGGAACCATTAGTCCCGGTTTGAGATACAAACCAGGACAAATGGGTCTGGGCCGGCGCAGGTGCTCTTGGCAGAACCTTTAGTCCCGGTTTGTATCTCAAACCGGGACTAATGGCCTGGCCCTATATATATGCACCCAGCCCTCCACTCTCTCCTGTTTTTTCCTATGTGAGAGGTGGGTATAACTTTGTGCTAACGTTTTTTCATCATATGCACTAGAGGTGTTCGGTGAAATGCCTATTAGAGCGATGCCACTTGAGTTCACACAAGACAAAATATGATATGAGGTGCCAGAGCAACACTTAAGGTTTCTCCTCTTTGTTTTGAAGTGTCCTAAAAGGTTAGCAACTATTTTCTTGTTTTTACTGCGCGGTACTAATTTAAGCATCGTGATTGCGTTTGATATATATGCATGGTTGTATGATGCAGATGAGCCACCCATGGATGTACGGTGACCGACAATCTCACGCTTACAGAGAAGGCGTGCGTTCTTTTCGCCTTGTGGCCGAGGCGAACAAGCGGCGGGATGGTTTTATGTGTTGTCCATGTGTTGAATGTCAGAATGAACAGGCTCACACTTCCTCAAGAGTCATTCAGAGCCACCTGCTTCGGTCCGGTTTCATGTCCGGCTATAATGTTTGGACCAAGCACGGAGAAAGAGGGGTTATGATGGAAGACGGCGATGAAGAAGAGAACGATGATGACAACTACCGATCTATGTTCCCTGAATATGATGATACCGCAGTTGAAGATAATGAAAAAGAAGGGGGTGAAGAACGGGAACCAGATGAGCCCGTTGATGATTTTGGTCGGGTCATTAGTGATGCAAGGCGAGTTGCGACACAGAAAAGGAGAGGTTGCAGTTCGAGCAGATGTTACATGACCACAACACATTGCTGTATCCAACTTGTGAAGATGGCCAGAAGAAGCTGGGTAGCACACTGGAATTGTTGAAGTGGAAGTCAGAGACCGGTATGACTGACTCAGGATTCGAAAAGTTGCTGGTAATAATGAAGAAGCTGCTTCCAAGAAATAACCAATTGCCCTCTAGTACGTACGAAGCAAAGAAACTTGTCTGTCCTCTAGGATTAGACGTGCAGAAGATACATGCATGCCCTAATGACTGCATCCTCTACCGCGGTGAGAAGTACGAGAATATGGATAAATGCCCGGTATGCACTGCATTGCGGTATAAGATCAGAAAAGATGACCCTGGTGATGTTGAGGGCCAGCAACCCAGGAAGAGGGTTCCTGCCAAGGTGATGTGGTATGCTCCTATAATACCACGGTTGAAACGTTTGTTCAGAAATAAAGAGCATGCCAAGTTGTTGCGATGGCACATGGAAGACCGTAAGAAAGACGGGATGTTGAGGCACCCTGCTGATGGTTGGCAATGGAGAAAATAGAGAGAGACTTCCCGGACTTTGCTGGTGACACAAGGAACTTATGGTTTGGTCTAAGTACCGATGGCATGAATCCTTTTGGGGAGCAGAACTACAGTCACAGCACCTGGCCCGTGACTCTATGTATCTACAACCTTCCTCCTTGGTTGTGCATGAAGCGGAAGTTCATTATGATGCCACTGCTCATCCACGGCCCGAAGCAACCCGGCAACGACATTGATGTGTACCTAAGGCCATTAGTTGATGAACTTCTACAGTTGTGGGCCAAACCAGGTGTACGTGTGTGGGATGAGCACAAACACCAGGAATTTGACCTACAAGCGTTGCTGTTCGTAACCATCAATGATTGGCCTGCTCTTAGTAACATTTTAGGACAGACGAACAAAGGATACAATGCATGCACGCACTGTTTAGATGAGACTGAAAGTATATATCTGGATAAATGTAGAAAGAATGTGTACCCGTACAATCGTCATTTTCTTCCGCCCAGTCATCCCTTAAAGAAGAAAGGGAAGCATTTCAATGGCAAGGCAGAAACCCGGATGAAGCCTGTCCCCCGTAGTGGTGCTGATGTATTTGGTATGGTCAAGGATTTGGATGTAATCTTTGGAAAGGGTACTGGAGGAGAACCTATTCCGAAAGACCCCATTACCGGACACGCACCCATGTGGAAGAAGAAATCTATATTTTGGGAGCTACCCTATTGGAAAGTGCACGAGGTCCGCTCTGCAATCGACGTAATGCACCTGACGAAGAATCTTTGCGTGAATATTCTAGGCTTCCTGGGCTTGTATGGGAAGTCAAAAGATACCCCGGTAGCACGGGAGGACCAGCAACATCATAAAGGACGAGACGGCAAGCATCCATGGCAGTTTCAAGGGCTTGCCAGCTACGCTCTTACCAAAGAAGAGAAGGAAATCTTTTTGAAGTCCTTTTCAATATCAAGGTCCCGTCTGGCTTCTCGTCGAATATAAAGGGAATAGTAAATATGAAAGAGAATAAATTTCAAAACCTAAAGTCTCATGACTGCCATGTGCTTATGACGCAATTGCTTCCGGTTGCATTGAGGGGAATTCTACCAGAAAATGTTCGACTAGCCATTGTGAAGGTATGGGCATTCCTCAATGCAATTTCTCAGAAGGTAATCGATTGAGAAAGTCTATCAGGGTTACAGATTGATGTGGTCCAGTGTCTGGTCAGCTTCGAGTTGTTGTTCCCGCCATCCTTCTTCAATATTATGACGCACCTCCTAGTTCACCTAGTCAAAGAGATTAGAATTCTCGGTCTTGTGTTTCTACACAATATGTTCCCCTTCGAGAGGTTCATGGGCGTCTTAAAGAAATATGTTCATAACCGTGCTAGGCCAGAAGGAAGCATCTTCAAGGGCTATGGAACAGAGGAGGTCATTGAGTTTTGTGTTGACTTTCTTCCTGACCTTAAGTCGATTGGTGTTCCTGAATCTCGGTATGAGGGGAGGATGACTGGAAAAGGCACCCTAAACCAAAAACCCTAAACCCTAAAGGGGCTACGATCTGGAAGAGAACGGGTGGGAAAAAATAAGGCGGGGTAGACGATCCGGGGCCCCGGTCTAGGGTTTCGCCGAAGGAAGACCACTGGAGCGTCGGAATTACATGAAAATGGCAAAATGGTTAATAGTTTGACTAGTTAGAATAATTATTTTATAAAACAGAAAATTGATTTGAATCACTTATTTAAAAATATGCAAAATATAATATTTAATGCATTTTTAAATTGAAAATGGCAAAATGGTTATTAGTTTCACTAGTTAGAATAATTATTTTATAAAACAGAAAATAGATTTGGATTAGTTATTCAAATTCAAGAACTTTTCATGTTGAATTTTTTCTCAAATTCATAAGTATGCAAAAACTGAAATTCAAATGTTTAAATAATATGCTAATTGAATTTTTTTTAAACAGGCGCGCCCCAGGGTGAATTTTTTTGAAAAAGGGACCTTTAGTCCCGGTGCGTGCTACACATCGGGACTAAAGGTGTGGCGTTGGCGCGCGCCTGTTGGGCTGGGCCGAAAACCCTTTAGTCCTGGTGGGTGGCACGCACTGGGACTAAAGGGGGGGACCTTTAGTCCCGGTCTGTATAACGCACCGGGACTAAAGACCCTTTAGTCCCGGTTCATTATACGGACCGGGACTAAAGGTCCCCCACCTATATATCTTCTCCCCACACGCCCCTTCTTCTCCCCACGCAGAGAATACCCACGCGCGCGAGGACGACGAATCGACGCCGGCAGGCTGCCCGACTCGCTCTCTAGCCACCACCACCCCAACCACCGTCGTCGGCACTCACTCCAGCCGCCACCACCGCCGCCACTGCAGCCGCCTCGCACGCGCCGCCAGCTAGCAGAGGTACACCGGCCCGCCTCCCCTTCGCTCCCCCGTCCGGCCGGCTACGCGGCGGCGCAGCGCTGCTGGCCACTGTGGGCGAGCAAGCCGGGCCGGCGACAGTCGTGCACTCCGGCGGCCGTGCGGGCGATGCGGCCGGGGCGGTGCCCCCAGCCAAAGTTCTCTATTTTCCATTTTTTATTTTGTAGTAGTTAATTGTAATAGTATTTTGTAAAATTTAGTAGTTAATTGTAGTAGTTAATTGTAGTAGTTGTTTGTAGTAATTGTAATAGTTAATTGTAGTAGTATTTTGTAGTAGTATTTTGTAGTAGTTGTAATATTTAATTGTAGTAGTTAATTGTAGTAGTATTTTGTAGTAGTTAATTGTAGTAGTTGTAATATTTAGTTGTAATAGTATTTTGTAGTATATAGTTAATTTTATTTTGGCACGCCTTCTTCTCCCCGTGCGCCCCTTCTTCTCCCCACGCAGAGCACCCCCTTCGCTTCGCTCCCCCCGCGCGCGCTGGCCGACTGGTGCCTAGCTGGCTGGTTGTAATAGTATTTTGTATTAGTGTAATATTATTTTTGTAGTATTTTGTATTAGTGTAATAGTATTTCTGTAGTATTTAGTAGTTGTAATATTTAGTTGTAATAGTATTTTTGTAGTATATAGTTAATTTTATTTTGTAGTGTAATATTATTTCATTTTATGTGTTATTTAGTATAGTGTAATAGTAGTGTATAATTGTAACATTATTTAGTAGTTGTAATATTATTTAGTAGCTAGTGTAATAGTAGTGTATATATTAGGGTGGTAGTGCTCGCAGGCCTCCGGACTTAGGGTTAGAGTGGTGGTGGTCGCGGGCCCCCGGACTTATGGTTAGGGTGGTAGTGCTCGCGGGCAGCCGGACTTAGGGTTAGGGTGGTGGTGCTCGCGGGCCACCGGACTTAGGGTTAGGGTGGTAGTGCTCGCGGGCAACCGGACTTAGGGTTAGGGTGGTGGTGCTCGCGGGCCACCGGACTTAGGGTTAATGTGGTAGTGCTCGCGGGCCCCCGGACTTAGGGTTAGGGTCGTAGTGCTCGCGGGCCCCCAGACTTAGGGTTAATGTGGTAGTGCTCGCGGGCCTCCGGACTTAGGGTTAGGGTTAGGGCATCACTAGAATTTTGCTATTGTTTAGTATTATTGTAGCAAATTGCGTGTTCATATTATTGTTTAGTATTATTTTATGCAGCAATATTGAATGAAAAATGTTATTGTGTGCATTTTGTAGAAAACTATGGATCCAATCTAGAGAGACCAAGCACAGGAAGAAATTCTCGAGGATATGATCAACGACACCCCCCATGTTGATCCACCTGAACCTCCGTCGATTTATCTGAACCCCTCCGGTGAGGGAGAGGAGGTCGATCGAAATGATCAAGGAGAAGTCGACGGCTCCAGTGGTGGAGAAGCCGATGGCTCCGGTGGTGGAGAAGCCGACGGCGAGGTATATATATGAAGTCTGGTGATCAGTAGATGCATTAACTGAGTTGTATATATATATAAATTGACGAATGTTTCTTCTCTTAGGCCTCCACATCGAGCAAAAAATATTCCAAATGAGGCCCGGCCAAAAATTTGACGCATCTACGCGTTATACAATTACGCGGGTATCACCACGGGGTGAACCGGTGGAACCCGAAAAGGCTAAAACTGTATTTAAACAACAATGCGGAGTTATGGTTAGGGATCGCATCCCGATCACCGTTCGAGAGTGGAATAAGACCAAAGGGGCGAAAGAGGGTGAGTATGTCTCCGACAGGTGCAAAGAGGGTCTTTGGAATGACCTCATGACACATTTCACCCTGCCAGAATGTGACGATGATGCCAACACAGCTGCATTGAGGAAGAAAGTCAAGCAGTGGACTCTTACAAATATGGCCGAACTATTCAAGAACTGGAAGAAAGCATTATGGCAAAAGTATCAGAAGACGAAGAAGACTCCTAAATTTGAATGTTATCTAACGAAGCAGCAGGCTAACTGGGATGCATTTGTGAAGTACAAGGAGTCACAACCTGCTATGGAAATGTCGGAAAATAACAAGAAAAATGCCGCGATGAAGAAATATCACCATCACCTGGGGCCAGGGGCTACGCGGCTGCCATGCCAATGTGGGATGCTAAAGAGAATGAGCTGCTTGCTGAAGGGATCACTCCAGAACCAATACGCGAAGAATGGGATCTGAGGGCAAGGAATTGGTTCCTTGGGCATGGGAGTGAGTATGACGAAAGTACAGGGGACCTTATTTGCAGTGACAGGATTAGGATACCCCGGGATACATGGCAGAAAGTGGTGAAGGAGACTAAAGCGGGGACAACAAAGTTCTGTCCCGATAGAGAGAAAGACTTGCTAACAAAGGTCCTCGGGAATGACAAACGCGGAGGACGTGTACGAGGCCTTGGCCCTAGTTATACGTGGGAGGTGGGGTTTCCCAAAGACAGAGATACTTATAGGAGCCGAGAGAGAGCAAAGAGGCGACGACAGGAGGAGGAGGGAGACAAGTTCACCGAGTTGATAGGAACACTTCGAATGCATCAGCAACAGATTGACGAACTTCGAGGAGCAGCGCGCCTGCAAGATCCTATACTCGATATTACCACCGTCCCATCTCAGCGAAAAAGCGGTGTGGCTGAATCGGAGGTCCTTTCTGATGATGCATGTATGGTAGATGGCGGTCCCGGCTACCCCGTGGATGGAATCAAGGAGCAGGCATCTTGTGAGCTCCATCAGAAGATGAAGAACCTATCCATCAAGGTGGCGGTCGGATGTGCTTTACCTTGTCCACCTGGCGCACGCTGGCATGGCCGTGAGATTCCAGCTAGCTATGCTAAAGTTGGTGTGGATGAAATCACAATGGGGTGGGACTCAATGGAGCTTGACATCCCTGGACCTGAAGGTGAGAGGATACTCGGAGAAGTACTGGGTGGTATCATTCTATGGGACAAGAACAACATCAAGCTTCCAGGCTGGACGCCAAAGCCAACACCGCCTCCGAGTGGTCGCATGTCACCTTCACCTCCATCACCTCCAAGAATCCCACCCCATGACTACGACCACCACAGCCCGAGTCCATCTCGATCTCCGCCGCAGCCTCCGATTAGTACTAAACGACGCAGAAGCCCAAAACGACAAATGTCGCCCCTCCCAAGAGTACCTCATAAGAATCTTACTATCAGACCTTACGATCGTACTGATGAGGAAACCGACATGATCGTAAAGGCCGAATGTGTTGCGCAGCTTCAAAAGAAGAAACCCGAGCCCACCTCGGTATACACTAAGAAGCAAAAAGCGTATGCACTTTCTTTTCTGAACACAAAATCGCAATATGACTTGCACCATAAGCCAGATGACTATCGACGCACACTTCAGAAGGAAGTGAAGAAGAGCAAATCAAGTATAAGTAAAAGCGGGAGCAAATCATCAAGTCAAAGTGCAACCGGGAAAAGAAAGGACGTCCCCCAGCTCGGGGAACAGGCCAAAAAATCGACCCCACCCCTCAAGGTGGTATCCTATGACACTCCCCAGAAGGATATGGAAGAAGCTAAGAAGCTTGCGGCCGCTATGAATGTGACTGTTGAGGAATTGCTAGGTTCCCAAGACGACAAGTTACCCAAGGCTCGGGTAGTCCCTACATATGTCCCAGGGAAGCCTCTGGTCAGCTTTGAGCAGTTCCAACAACTTCCAACACAAATGTGGAGTTTACATAAATGGTACTTGAAAGCCATAAAGGAGGAGAGAATAATGATCGTGGCGAAAGTCCCACATGACTACTACTTCTGAGAAGAAGAGGTCCATGTTGAGTTTCCAGAACTCTTCCAGTTATACACTTTCGACGCCCTCAACAAAAGTCTCATGAGTTGCTATTGTCTGTAAGTTGTTGAATTCATTGTCTATATAGAAGCTGTTCATTATTTTCAGTTGTTCAGTTCATTGCATGTAATTGTCCTAATTATATCCTTTTGTACTCTATTATTATGCAGAATGAAGATCATGGAATGTAAAAGAAGGTCAATCTTCAGTGTTGGGTTTTGACCCAGATAAAATACATTGTCGGACGCTAAAGGAAAAACCCGAGGACACACATGAAAACCTTCCAAGGTTTCTACCGGAGCAAAATTTCTGTGACCACATACTGTTTCCTTACAATTTCGCGTGAGTGTCTTACTCTATTGAACACATTCTCTTTTTCTTACTCAATGTTAAGTGTAATTGATGAGTTACTGATGTATATATAAACGTGTATAGTTTCCACTGGATTCTCATGGACATTCAACTTGATAAGGGAAGAGTTGAAGTCATGGACCCATTAAAGAGACCCTTGGAACAGTTTAGTGACATGCAGGACATGCTCCAGAGGTAATTTTCGCGCTATAGCGGTCTCTTTCGTTGATTTCCTGAGATATCACGTAATAAATAACTCATTCATTTTCTTTACCGGGTAGGGTTTGGAACCAGTTCAAGAGTGCGGTTACGGGTGACTTTACTGAGAAGCTGACGTTTAAGACGGTCTCGGTAAGTAGTAGGCGCATCTCTTTACTTCTAGTTTCAATACAATTATGATGCTGGATTATTATTTTGATTGAATTCTATTCTCGTAAAGTGCGCGAGGCAGCCACAGGGGACGAATCTATGTGGATTCTACGTTTGCGAGTTCATGCGCACGTTTACCAGTGAGCTGAATGATTATAGAGTCGATGTAAGCAATACATTCATAACATTATTTTTATTACCGTCACTTTTTGTTATCATGATTGATATTCATATTGATCTCCTTTTCTTATATAGTTCGAGAAAATACGGGATCAGCTCCTACCACAGACACGCGTAGTAGCAATTGCTGAAGAACTGGCAGGATTCTTGATGAACGAGATGATAGATGACGCCGGAGAATTTAGTGTGAATAGGCGCCGATGATCCCCGACCGTGTAATTGAATAGACGGGATCTAGTCCCGATAATTGTGATCTCCATGTGTAACTATCATGTATATATTTGTATTCTCGATCTTAAGAGAAGTTATCTTATGTATGCACGAACATGTACGGTGTGTGGTAGCTTAGAAAACTATTTTGAAATGAAAAAAAGAATACAAATTAAATTCTCTCCCGCGGCAGAGAAAGTGCCTAAAATTCTACCGCGACAGAGAACCATTTGTCCCGGTTCGTAATACGAACCACCCAGTGCCCGCAGAGACAGCCACGTGGATGCCCATTGGTCCCGGTCGGTAAGAGGGCCGGGACTAATGGGTGGGCCTTTAGTCCCGCCCCTCCAGTCCCGGTTACCAGGACCGGGACTAAAGCCCCTTACGGGCCGGGACTAGATGCCCGTTTTCCACTAGTGGTAGTAGGGTGTAACGCGTCTACCCGTCGGGATAGCGGCAGAACAATCTAGGAATGGCTTCAAACTTGGAAAAATGGCTCACAATGACACACCACACACTTATTTCACTTCAATGAGCAACAATGGCATGCTTGGGCATGCCTTCGGCACGGTAGATGGCTAAAATCTAGCGTTTTAGGGCAGTTTTGGACAAGTACGGACGAATCGTAAGGCCAAGTGTTCAAGGAATGTTCTCAACTTTTGCACATTGCTCCACCATGCTCTCACAAACACTCATAGCCCTTGTTTTACAAATAAGATGGTGCTTGACCATGCACTTCCCACACTGGCCAGCTTCGGTCTAGGGTAGTAGGGTGTAACGCGTCTACCCATCGGGATAGCGGCTGGACAATTGAGGAATGGCTTCAAACCTGGCACAATGGCTCACAATGTCACACCACACACTTATATCACTTCAATTAGCAATTATGGCATGTTTGGGTATGCCTTTGGCACGGTAGACGGCTAATATCTAGGGTTTTAGGGCAGTTTTGGACAAGTACGGACGAATCGTAAGGCCAAGTGTTCAAAGAATGTGCTCTCCTTTTTCACATTGCTCTACCATTCCCTAATAAACACTTGCATCCCTTGTTTTACAAACAAAATGGTGCTTGGCTATGCACTTCCCACACTGGCCAGCTTCAGTCTAGGGTAGTAGGGTGTAACGCGTCTACCCGTCGAGATAGCGGCAAGACAATTGAGGAATGGTTTCAAACTTGGCACAATGGCTCACAATGACACACCACACACTTATATCACTTCAATGAGCAATGATGGAATGCTTGGGCATGCCTTTGTCATGGTAGACGACTAAAATCTAGGGTTTTAGGGCAGTTTTGGATAAGTACGGACGAATCGTCAGCCAAGTGTTTAAGGATTGTGCTCTACTTTTGCACATTGCTCCACCATTCCCTCACAAACACTCATATCCCTTGTTTTACGAATAATATGGTGCTTGGTCATGCACTTCCCGCACTGGCCATCTTCGGTCTAGGGTAGTAGCGTGTAATGCGTCTACCCGTCGGGATAGCGGCAGAACAATTGAGGAATGACTTTAAACTTAGCACAATCGCTCACAATGATACACCACACACTTATATCACTTCAATGAGCAATGATATCGTGCTTGGGCATGCCTTCGGCACGGTAGACGGCTAAAATCTAGGGTTTTAGGGTAGTTTTGGACAAGTACAGACGAATCATCAGGCCAAGTGTTCAAGGAATGTGCTCTCCTTTTGCACATTGCTCCACCATGCCCTCACAAACATGTACTACAAAACTGAGGCAAATTTAAGAATATTGAAAAAATCACATGTCTACAAAATAAACCGTTTATGCCTACCTGAGAGGGTTATTTCTAATAAGTCAAGGTTTTCAATTATTTTTAGATATTCTCAAAAAAATACTCGAAGATGTCCATATTATTAGAAACACAATCGTATATTTTTTTGTTATTTTCAAACATGTGGTTATATGATTCATATTTAAATTCAAAATTTAATATATTAGGTTGGGCCTGCCCACTTAGAGGATCCTTAGGTAAACTCGGTCATTAGGGTAACTACCTTATTAAACCAGGACTATTTACCTCCTGCACATACACATTCACCCCCAATTAGATCTACTCATCACCTCATCACATTGCCTACTCTCATCTGAAACTGGACGGGAGAGAGCTTCGTCAACAACGGTCGTTAGGAGGTAGTTTCGGAGATCCTCGGTCGCCATGGCGCAGGTACGTAAAATCGAAGTCCTATTAACGATTTATATTTAGGTTAACTTACTTCACGGACAACATGGACACATGGTAGATCTAAGAGGACATATATCTAATCCTCGTAGTTTTTGTTTCATCGTAAAAAAATCGGATTTATAATTACCCGATATGTTCAAAAATATAGATCTAAATGTGTTCATCGTAGATCTAGTCTGGGCTAATCACGCTGGTGTGTTATAGCATCGCTGCAATTTTAGCTATCGGCCGCTCCATCTCCTTTTCTACATAGGCGAATGGTCGATGTTATCGCATGCGAACTGTGCCCTAGGAAGCAAAAATCAATTTGGTGATGGGATGCTCGGCTACTTTTGATTTTTAGTTCGTATAGTTTGTATCTCTTAGCGCGCATGTAAATGTTTAAATGTTTAGGATTATTCATGCTGTAATATGACATGTGATTTTAATTATTCTTCTATATTCCATCAGGTTCCATTACGTGTTACCGCTGCTGAGATCCGCGCTATAATCAAAAAGAAGAAAAAGGCTATTTTTGTCAGGGCTAAGCATTTTGTGCCAATTTTATTTTATACGCATTTGATATATTAGGTGTTGCTAATGTGTGCGAAAATTACATTAAGGTCCTACAATAAATAGCGAGCATGATTTTGAAGCTTTCCTTGAGTTTGGCAATCGCGTGAAGATGACTGATGAAGAATTTGATAAACTTGAGCGACTAGTCGAGGCTCACATGCTAAAAGACCCCTTTTATGTATGCACTATCAAAACATCCAACACAGTGAAAAATAAAGATAAAATGGTAAACTATTCTGTACATACGAACTTTTCACATTTATTTGTTTGTGTAAATGTGAAATCATTTGTATAACCGGTTGTCAAATCTATGTGTAGTACTTTTCAAGAAGCTTCACCATGAAGCATATTATTACAAACATTCAATTGTCAGCAGTTATAAAAGCCCATTCTAGAGATAGAAAAGTCGCACACGTTAAGTTGGCGATGAATAAGTCAATGGTGAATGGAGTACCTAAAGGAGGTGCCATGATTACAACAAACTGGATGGACATTGTGAGGCAGAATGGCATGAGAGTTCACCAGAAATGTGTGTTCTAGTTCCGTCGTGGCGATGATGGTACTACGAAGCTACTGGTTGACCAAGTGTGCAATCAACCTCAAATTTGTGTTCTAGTTCTATATTATGCTTATGTACTCGCATGTTTGTGCAATACTTATGTAATGATTATGTCTTACTTAGTTTGGTCTATATGAAATTATCAATTAATCATCATTTCATGTTATGTTCACAATTGTTGATGCTTCATTTGGGTTTCTCGCCGTGAACATATGTTATGGTTTTGCATCTGGGTTTATCCAAACCTTTTCTTATATCGCTAATCTTTCATTTGGGGTTTTTCGCCGTATACACATGTTGATACTTCGTCTAGACTCAGAATCCAAGGGCCAAACATTTCCTTATGTCGGTGATCCTTCGGTAGGACTCGTGTGTGCCATACACATTCTTTGCGGTGTACGTACTAAAAGTTCTCCAAAGATAGGGCAACACTCCCATCGTATGAAGTTGATACTGTTTAAATTTAATTAAAGTTCGTATTGTGCATATCAAATTCGAAAAAACCCTAAATATTGTAAGACATTAAAGAATACAAAAAAACACTTAAAAATATGAAAAAACGCATAAAAATAGAAAAAAACAAGCCACTAAAAAGTAATAACCCTGTAGGCCCAGTTAACTACCTACAACGAGGCCCAGCATCGCTTTAATCACGGAGGGCGTAGTTATCGGCATGTCGATCGTCCAACAATCCATGACTCAACCTAGGTAGGCCGCCTATCACCATTGCCTCCATTACGAGCCGCCCTCGCCGTCCCACATTGCCGCCTCCCTTTTCCACCCCCTCTCGTATGTCGTCCAGGGATCGACGCTTCCTGTCACCACTTCATCCTCGCAGGACTCCCTTTTGCCGTCTCTCATTGGTGCCACCCTTCGCCACCTCTTCTCACATGTTGTACAGGTATTGATTCCATGTCTCGTCGATTGTTTGTCGTGTATACAAGATGCTCATATAGGTTTTTGCTAAACTGCTGTAGATTTAGATAGAGAAACATTAACACATTCTCTAAATGATTCGTGCAGCATGGATGATTTAGATGGGGAGATATTTTGTAACTACATAAGATGAGAATATTTGGTAGCCGGCTTTACAACCGTGCAACGTGCGAGATTTACCAGCACTACTTTGCGGCCGATGTTGGACGTGCCACGAATCAAGATGCAGGAAAACTTAATCAGATTCATCATTGAGTTGTTCAATCCATCGTCTAACACCTTTGTCTTAAAACAAGGATCAGGAGAAATAGTAGGAACTTGTGAGGATGTAGAACATATTTATGGTTTATTTAACCAAGGTTATTCCACATTTCAAATTATAAAGGAAGATGGTCAAACTAATATGCATAACATACCTCATGTTTTTTCAGCAAGTCAAGCTGTAATATAGTGATAAGAGATTTGATTAATGACATAAAGACTGAGATGACAACTTCGTCCATGAAGTGGTGCTTGTGCTAATTGGTCTTATCATAGCCCCATCGAGTAATGTAACTGTATCTAAGACCTACTACTGTTTAGTGGAAGACGTTTCTCGTATTTTTCAGATTAACTGGCATTAGTTCACATTGAAGTTTCTCATAGATAGTTTAAAGGATAGCTTTGTAGGATCTACTATGAGAGCATGGCCCAAAGGAAATCTAGATCTAACACAGGTATATATGTTAAGTCAAACAATCATCAGTTTTTATGTTCAACTCTCGATGTAAAACTAAATTTATTTGTTTGTACAATTTGTTTACAGTTCGTTTACTAGGAGAAGTTAGTGATCGTTGATGATCCTACTTATATTCTCCCTTTATCCATTCGGACACTAATGAAAAAATGTACAGAAGACGAAACAGAAAGGAGATGTTCCTATGATTATAAGAATGGTCGAGGCCTCGGAAACAACGCTAAAGTGATGGTAGTCAGTTTAATCATTCTTTTGATAGGCCACCATACATAGCTCGTGTTTGTATTTGTAATTTCTATAATTCGTTCATTTTTGTAACATGAAGATCCGTAATAATATTGGGGAGCAATATAAGAAAACGAGTGTGCAAAAATCATCAATAAATGGTGAATAGTCAAGTTCAAACAAACGGGTCAGTAACATGGATAACCTATTCGAACGTATGACAACAGATTTGAAAAAATCATATGGACATGAAGATAACACTTATACCCCAAATATGTGTAGAGGTGATACGATCTATATTTTATGTGTTATTTCATGTTGATGATCGATACTACACTATGAATGAAACTCAGTACTTAATATTTTTTTGTTATGTAGGAGGTTCTAAAATTGTTAAATACAAATGGTGTCATGTACAAACCAATTTAAGCATCACAGTCGAACAAATGAGGAGATGGTCAAGATGTAAAATTTGTTGCCAGTGAATCACAATCAGCCAAAGAATTTGTCTACAAACATGGTAGTAAAGAAGCCAACCTTGATGACATACTAAGAAAAACATCAGTGATACATTGCAAATGTATCTATAATTTTTGATGCTCCATGCTTGGTTTTATCAACTTTCTTGTGTTTTGTCCACACTTTGGAGTACTTTTCATATGATTTCTTGGACTAACCTTTTAACAAGAGCCACTATGCTAGCTGCCTGTTTTCTGCTATTTTTGGTTCCAGGAAGTCAGAAAATGAATATTCTCGGAATTGGACGGGACAAAAGCCAAAGTCGCTATTTTACCGGAAGACATTTGGAGCCAGAATATGAGACGGAGAAGGACTAGGGCCTGGCCACACCACCTGGCCCGTACCAGGAGGTGGTCTGGCCGACCCCAGTACCCCCTCAGCCTCTCCTTCCGCCTATAAGATGTCTCCGATACCAAAATCCTAAGTACCCAATCAAAAATGCACGAAAGAGTATATAGCCGCCGTCGTCTCTGTCCCTAGATCGGGAGGGATCTGAAGCTCTTCTCGGCACCCTGTCGGAGAGGGGAATTCACCGTGGAGGCCTTCTTCATCACCATGCAAGCCTCCGGTGTGATGCGTGAGTAGTTCATCTCTGGACTACGGGTCCATGTAGTAGCTAGATGGCTGGTTCTCCTCCTTTGTGCTTTCATGTTTAGATCTTGTGAGCTCTGTTCATGATCAAGATCATCTATTTGTAATTCTGCATATTGTGTTTGTGGGGATCCGATGGATATTGAGATGCTCTTTCAGATTGATTATTGATTCTATCATGTCTTTGTTATCTGTGATCTTGCATGCTTTCCGTTGTTAGTAGCTATCTTGGCCAAGTAGATGCTAGCAACTCTAAGAGTTAGTATTTATGCTCGATAGTGGGTTCATGCCTCTGGTAATCTGGGGAAGTGACAGAAATCTCTAAGGTACTAGATGTGTTGTTGCTACTAGGGAGAAAACAACAATCCTTTGTTCATAGAATAATCGTATTGTTTACATTACACGCAATTCATAAAGCAATAATCTATTGCTTCCAACTTAATACTGGAGGGGGTTCGGATGATAACGTGAAGGTGGATTATTAGTCATAGATGCAGTTGGATGGCGGTCTATGTATAATGTTGTAATGCCCAATCAAGTCTCAAAGGAGTCAAGATGATTAGTATATGCTTGTATGCTTCCCCGCTGTAATTTGTTCACCCAGCATGTTATCTATCTTAACGAGAGCCACCTCTAGTGAACTATGGACCCCGGTCCTTTCTTTTACATACAATCTACAAAGTGTTTACTGCTTTGTGTTTACTTTCTGCAAACTATTACTTCCTTCCATTCGATACGTTTAATCCTTTGTTCTCAGCAAAACCGGTGAGATTGACAACGTCATCGCAAGTTGGGGACAGAGTTCTATGGTTGTGTTGTGCAGGTCTCCATGTTGCTACTAGCACCGGTAGTGCGCCCTGCCAAGGCTCAGCTAGCAACACCTTTGGGGTGTTTCCTTGCTCCTACTGGTTCGATTAAACCTTGGTTTCATAACTGAGGGAAATTTACTACTGCGCTCATCATACCTTCCTCTTGGGGTTCCCCAACGAGCTCGACATCAACCACGAGCCAGCACGTATTTTTCTAGCGCCGTTGCCGGGGAGTCAAGGACATCTTCACAAGGGGAGTCCCTCTTAACCAATCACTTTACTTTGTTATTTTTGTTTTGCTTAGTTTGCCTTTTGCTTTGTTTGCTTGTTTCTTTATCAAAAACACAAAAAATTAGTTTTTACAAGTTTGCTTTCTTTATTGAAAACACAAAAAAATTAGTCTCTATCTTAACTTGCCACTATGTGTAGCCTTGCTCCAGTCACTATGTCACCTGAGGAAATGATTTTCACTTTTAAACAAGGAACTGAGGAGAGCTTCAAGGAAGCTTGGTCTAGAATCTCTGATCTACATGAAAAAACTGAGCCTAAAATGACTCAAAGCTTGTTCCTTAGCAATTTTTACCTTGGAATTTCTCTTTGCTATAGATATGCTTTAGATGCTGTTGTGGGAGGAGATTTCCTCCAATGTAATGAGGATGATCCTATTAATGCTATAAAGAAATTGATCCTTACTTACAACTTGCCTAGCAAAACTGATATTTCTTTCGCAAGGATATTTGCTAGATTAAACACTCTTGAGACATGCACTACTAGCTTAAAAGATTGCTATAATAAGATTAGGGAGCATCATAATTATGTTCCTATATATTCTGAACCATCAAAGTGGCTCCCCATAGTAAAGATTGATATAAATAATGAAACTTTTCAAGCTCGCTATGGTATCATGTCTGAATTTTGTCTTATATCCAAAGATATTTATGAATCTTTGAATCTTTGGGGTCTTACTGAAGGAGGAAAAGAAATATATCTAGCTAATAATGCTACAATTTTACCTATTGGAATAGCTGAAGGAGTGTTTACAAAGATCCTTGGGAAAATGATTTCTACTGATTATCTTGTTATTGAATGTGCAGGAAAAGGACAAATTACACTTGGAAGGTCCCTATTAGAACTCCTTGGAGCAATAATAGATGTCGGAAAGGGGACCATGCACATTTCTTCTCCAGCAAACAATCATATTTTCCCCAAGGTTAAGAATAAAAGTAAGAGAGGTAAGGGCAAGAAATTTGGTTTTAATGCTTCTTCATTTGAGAACACTTGATTCTTTTTCTTGCTTCTTATGCCTAACTTAAAGGCGTTAAAGAAAAGTATTTATTGGGAGATAACCCAAAAGTTTTAGATGAGTCTTGGAAGTTATTACTTCTATAATAACCGCTCCTTATTCTTTTTATTTGCTTATTGTGGGAAGAGTAACCTCTAATGAGAGAGAAGTAATGATTGGGAAAGCTGTTGTCCCGAAACAGATTTCTGTGCTTCACCGTAAAAACTCGTGTAAAATATCTAAACTTCCTTTTGAGGCGTGAATTTTTGTTCTTTTGCCCTAGGTTGGCATCTAACTTTCGTTAGTTCAACACTTTTTGATTTGAGAAACAGAAGGTCTTCGAAAAAATTCGTCTTTACCTGCTGTTCTGATTTGACAGATTTCTGCCATTTTCTACATTTGCTTCTTGTTGGTTCCTTTTTGAGTTCTTTTGGGGAATTGAGCTTTTTGAGGGAAGTGCTACAGTAGCTAGTGTTATAATGGAAGTTTATTGGTGTTAGAACTGAACCTAAATACCTATTATCTTGAGTGCACTAATGTTGCTAATAAAGATTATGTGAAGTTTTGTATGAAGGAAAAATTTTAGGTGTATGGAAGGAATGAGTAATGAGATGAAGGATGGACTAAAGCTCAAGCTTGGGGATGCCACGCGTGTCACCCCAAGAAATATCCAAGAAGTACAAGCGTCAAAGCTTGGGGATGCCCACGGCATCCCCTTCTTCATCAATAAAAATCTCAGGTTTCTTCCAAACGCTTCATTTTTATAGTTTCATGCACAGTTGTGTTGTTCTTGGAGCGTCTTCTTTTTTGCTTTCATTTTGGTTTTTTGTTTGCTTAGTTTTCTGAATAAATTGGTTGGACCCCCTCTTTCATGCATTGGTTTTCAAATATTTTGGTTTGGTTTGGAAAAGAGTAGGAAATCTCATGCTTAAGTGATAAAGAGAGCTTGTTTTTTACTGTGGCCTATGCTTTGTCATGCCATGCTTGATATTGTTTTGGCTTTATGCTTAGTATTCTTTGCTGTAGCATGACTTGTTATAAATAATTGAGATTGCTTAATGTGCCTTGGATGAATCATGCGTTGTTTTAGCATATTAAAGCATAGTATAGTGGTATTCTCCTTTGATGCTTTGTTTGGGTTGACTTGGCGCATGCTCACACCATGTTATGACTATCTCAAGTCACCATAGCCTTTATGATCCTTTAGTTTTCAACTTGTAGTATCACTTTATGCTTTGATCAACGATGTTTTGTCGCTCTGCATGATTATGCCCATTATTGCTCTCTTAGTTTGTCGCTCCCAGTCTTTTGCTAGCCTCCACAACCAAGTATGAGTTCCACTCATGCATCCAACTCCCTAAACCAAGTTATTCCAAAGATTCCACCATACCTACATACTAGCATATTCTATTCCAAGTATATTCATGTTTTTGTTTACCTTCCAAATTAAACTTGTTATGAGAAAACTAGTGATTAAAGCTCTCACGAATTTGATGGCACACTTTAATTTTCTTGCATTTAATAAACTTGAACCATTGGGTCCTTCTTTGTTGCGTATATGCTTGCGCTTTATAAGTTGAAGTTAGTAGAACCATGTATCATGGGGAGCGCTTTCAACATTGCACTTGTACTTTGTACCCCGTTGATATCTTGTTCTTTTGCTTATGGATCCCGGTGGTTTGAAATAAAAGTGGAACTTGTAACATCATGGAGTTTGTATGTGTGTTAGAGAAACGCCTGGGCCGCTATCCTAAGCTATGCCTAATCATGGTGGAAACTTGCAGCATCACCATAATGAGCACTCTATGAAGCATCCTCAATAAAAACCTATGCAAATAGCAAATAAAAAGATCGCTGAGATGCTTATTGTCTGCTTGCCTTGTCATTTTGATTATGGGATAGCTCCTGTATCATGTGCAAGGGGTACCTCGTTGGCGGTTCTTTATGATACACATGTACTTATAATGACAAGAGCTTACTTGTGACTAAAGTTGAGTAGCATGAGATTCGGTCTTCATAAGTAAGGGGCATGAGATTTTGGTTTATAACTTGTCAAGCATATCCTCTTAGTTGTGTCACTTTAACCTTAACCACCTTCAAGATGCTTATGATAGGGGCAATGAGAGCTGAAAGCTAACAAGTACCATAATTTTTGGAAGCTCTTTATGAGACATGAATCCCTACTTCCTTCTATGAAGGCCTTTATTTTAGTTTTATGTTGAGTCTCCACCTTCTATCTTTATGCACCTTGTTTGAGAGCATAGTGGCCATTCTTAGTTCTATGTGCATTTTCCCAAGACTAGTTGATTGATGCATAACTTGATATTGCTCGTTTTAAACTATTTGTATCTAGTCACTCTTTTGAACTTTGAAGGTGTCCTATGCATTTATATTTGCTACTCTATGAGGGACAAGCTGAATACTATTATGCTATGTTTTCTTTATGTGAAACAAATAAACATCTTGCAAAGCATTGTTATTCATGAATCTTTTGTTTGTGCATTTTCATGTTGCATCATAGTTTCTTTGTCTTTCATGTTATGATTGAAGTACTATGATCCTAGCTTCGAATGTTTTACAAGTACTTTGATCAAGTTTATCATGGTGCATGTCACCTCAAAAATTATTCTTTCTTTTTATCACTTACCTACTCGAGGACGAGCAGGAGTTAAGATTGGGGATGTTGATACATTGCAAATGTACCTATAATTTTTGATGTTCCATGCTTCGTTTTATCTACTTTCTTGTGTTTTGTCCACACTTTGGAGTACTTTTCATATGATTTCTTAGACTAACCTATTCACAAGATCCACAGTGCCAGCTGCCTATTTTCTGCTGTTTTTGGTTCCAGGAAGTCAGAAAATGAATATTCTCGGAATTGGACGGGACAAAAGCCAAAGTCGCTATTTTACAGGAAGACATATGGAGCCAGAATACGAGACGGAGAAGGGCTGGGGCCTGGCCACACCACCTGGCCGTGCGGCCAGGCCTGGCCCGCGCTAGGGGTGGTTTGGCCGACCCCAGCACCCCCTCGGCCTCTCCTTCCGCCTATAAGATGCCTCCCACACCTAAACCCTAAGTACCCGATCAAAAATCCACGAAAGAGTTTATAGCCGCCGTCGTCTCTGTCCCTAGATTGGGAGGGATCTGAAGCTCTTCCCAGCACCCTGCCGGAGAGGGAAATTCAGCCTGGAGGCCTTCTTCATCACCATGCAAGCCTCCGGTGTGATGCGTGAGTAGTTCATCTTTGTACTACGGGTCCACGTAGTAGCTAGATGGCTGGTTCTCCTCCTTTGTGCTTTCATGTTTAGATCTTGTGAGCTCCGTTCATGATCAAGATCATCTATTTGTAATTCTGCATATTGTGTTTGCGGGGATCCGATGGATATTGAGATGCTATTTCAGATTGATTATTGATTCTATCATGTCTTTGTTATCTGTGATCTTGAATGCTTTCCATTATTAGTAGCTATCTTGGCCAAATAGATGCTAGCAACTCCAAGAGTTAGTATTTATGCTCGATAGTGGGTTCATACCTCTGGTAATCTGGAGAAGTGATAGAAATCTCTAAGGTACTAGATGTGTTGTTGCTACTAGGGAGAAAACAACAATCCTTTGTTCATAGAATAATCGTATTGTTTACATTACACGCAATTCGTAAAGCAATAATCTATTACTTGCAACTTAATACTGGAGGGGGTTCGGATGATAACCTGAAGGTGGATTATTAGTCATAGATGCAGTTGGATGGCGGTCTATGTATAATGTTGTAATGCCCAATCAAGTCTCAAAGAAGTCAAGATGATTAGTATATGCTTGTATGCTTTCTCGATATTTGTCAATTGCCCCACTGTAATTTGTTCACCCAGCATGTTATCTATCTTAAGGAGAGCCACCTCTAGTGAACTATGGACCCCGATCCTTTCTTTTACATACAATCTACAAACTATTTACTGCTTTGTGTTTACTTTCTGCAAACTATTACTTCCTTCCATTCGATACGTTTAATCTTTTGTTTTCAGCAAAACCGGTGAGATTGAAAACCTCATCGCAAGTTGAGGACAGAGTTTTGTGGTTGTGTTGTGCAGGTCTCTACGTTGCTACTAGCACCGGTAGTGCGCCCTGCCAAGGCTCAGCTAGCAACACCTTTGGAGTGTTTCCTTGCTCCTACTGGTTCGATTAAACCTTGGTTTAATAAATGAGGTAAACTTACTACTGTGCTCATCATACCTTCCTCTTGGGGTTCCCCAACGAGCTCGACATCAACCACGAGCTAGTAGTCGGCTAATTCTAAAGCAGTCCTTGCGAATGATCCATTTGGTGGTGACAGTTACGTCACAACCTTGAAGGACAAATGTATGCCGACGACTGCTATTGACATGTTAATGAATAACACACCAGACCACCTTCAAAAGTTGGATGGTACAGAGGAGAATCCGTGGGACGTAAATGAAAATACCAAGTCCACGTCGTCATCGAAGGTACCATCATGCATTTTTGGTACTCAGAAGGATACACCAAATGGTGCATAGAGCGGTGTCATGCAGAACGATGCACACAATAATATGACTTCTACTGCGGGGAAGGAAGTTGCAACAAAGTGTACTAATTCTATTGATAGCGGCAAAAAGGAAATTGACAATGGTCTAGGCAAAAGGAAACACGTACCCAAGGGTAATTATAAGTATGGTTCCCTATTATTTGAGCGACAGAAACAATCGAAACGTAAATCAAAAAATACGAAAGGTATAATGTTTTATAGATTTCATTACTTATTTTTATTCAGCAAACAAAATGGTTCAACGCGGTAACTTGTGTGTTTTCATAAATGTTATGCAACGATGTTATTTGAACAACATGATATTGGGGAATGTTACACTATGTTAACACCTGCTGAAATAGAAGGTGCTGTGAAATATGTTTCAACAGCGGCGAAGATCCCCAAAGAAGCTGTAAAAAGGGCGTACCAGAACACAGATGAGGCCATCTTGTCTTTGAAAAATCTTAACGATGTTCTTATAAAAGAATGGCTTAGTACTGTTGTAAGTAATTCGCTAACCTATTATTGTTATTTTACAACAAAGCAATATGAACATGCAATCATTGTACAACTATTATTTTTAGATACTTGATGCCTACATTCTAGAGCTGGCTCCCCGTCTTGACTATGATCCGCACATATGTGGACCATTGAGGTCAATCTATCTTATCAATGAAGCCATTAAAATGTACAAAACAAAAAAAACTTGAAAACTTTTGACGTAGAAGACGTGCCAAGACCAGGAGCTATAGGAAGGGTTATGAATGAATATTTTGCACGTGACAAGGTAAAGAGTGTTTTTTTATAAAGTTAATATTGTTTTTAACTATTTGGAATCCTACATAGTACATGCTAGTGATCTTATTTTGTAGGCATATTTCCCTCTGAATATACGCGGAGAACATTATGTGACAGTTGTAATGTATAACATCAAGAAGGAGTTCCAAGTCCTTGACCCTAAGTACAATTTAACCTATTCTCATGCAGTTGTGGATGACTTGGTATTATCTACTTTTCTCATCAAAACCGTGTTATCTTTTGGCGTTTCACTAACTCTTAATCTTTTGCAGAAAAGACAAATTGCACTAGACATATGGTGGACAAACAAAACTACACCCAAATAATTTGCTGATGTCGAAACTTGGCCTATTAAAAAAATATAATTGGAAAGCAAGATGATGTGTAAGTACTTGTGAATCATATCACTTTCTCACTACTGATGTCGTAAATGAATTTTAGTTCATCGTATGGCAGCAACTCATGCGGATTATGGATATTGCAATGTCTCGAGCACCGGGACAAAGATCGTATGACTAAGAACATTTATCAGGTTTTGTACACTATTCCTTTGTATAGTCGCAAAAATCAATATGATTACAATTAAATTTATAAACTCTTCTATATGGTACTACAGACAACAATCGAAGAATCAAGAGGACCTATTGTTTCAACGATTCTTCTATCTAGAAGAAACAAGCTAGAGGCTGTGAAAAAGAAAGTCAGATCAGTGATTAATAATAGTGTACCTTGAGAATTTACTTGTGCTTGTAGGTTTCCATACCTGGTAAATTCATATGAGATTTGTAAAATAGTTTATTGTTTCCATTTTACAACAAATTCCGTATCTTGTTGTGTCGGGTCAACTCAAAACTAAGAAATTGTTTGGTTGTTTAACTTGTTTGTTTCAACCCAAATTAGTTGTTCACGTTGAAAAACTTGTTCGTTTCTTTCAACCAAGCGCCTTTTAATATACATAGCGTGCTCTAAATATTTTAATATATTAAGCTTGATCTGCATATTTTGGTGAAATCAAACTAGATGGACACGAACAAAGTATAAGCACAAAAAACGACATAGATATAATATAGGAGGGGGCATCCCTTACAACATAGAAAACATACATAAAGAGGGGAATATATGCCCAAGCAAAAAAACATGAAAATAAACAATGTAGATGGTAGTGAACCCTAGCACAACAGGGGTTCACTACTTGGACTCTCTCCTCCCTCTGGCTCTTTCTCCCCTCCTCGATCCCATCTCCTCGACGTTGCCCCGGCCCTCACTCTTCCTCACTATTGTACAGGATAGTGTGCATCCCGTTGATGGTGGGGAAGATATTGTCAAAGTTCATGAAGATGTTGAAGGTGGTGAAGAAGATAGACTTGCACCCACACCAGTAGACCTCACCGAGGAGAGATTATGCATCGTAGTGGTTGGTGAAGTGCACCGTGAGCCCTACCACAAGGCCACTGAGGGCATAGTGATCTTCAAGGCAGAACATGCCCGGAGAGCCGGGTCGGAGGTGGTGATAGCCGGCGCTAAGGAACGCGTGGGCCAACTCCCTCGGGGACCTCAACCTTGAGTTCTCCCATAATCGGAGGGACCCCTCAACAACGACCCTGACGGGGTAGGTCATATCCAGCATGGTGCGAGGGGGACAGAACGTAGCACCTTTGAACTGCATGGCGGCGGCGTGCGATGGATCTTTCTAGGCGGCGAGCGATGGACCTTAGTGAAGAAGAAAGGCTTGGCAGATGGATGTGGTGGAGTGTGGGAGAGGATGCTGTGGAGATAGGGCAGTTTAAATAGCATGGAGCGCCGCTTGAACAAGATCGGTGAGTAACTACACGATGCGTCAGATACTCTGCGTGTATTGGTGCGAAACGAGGCGTGGCCGTATCCATCACGCGCGTCGTCACGGTTTCCATGGTCTCTGAATCACTGATTCAATGAGTCTGAAATGAGCGCAGTCACTGTGTCATAAAGTATGAAACGAGCGATGCATGCTACGTCGATCGACGTGTCCGCTCAGCTGTGCGCGCATGCATGCAACCATGGTGAGGACATGGCCTAATCAGGAATCCCACGGTCCAATGGTCTAACCACCGCTCCGTTTCAACGTGTATTAATGAGGTGTTTCTAGGGCCTTTTCCATGCATGCGCCATGTAGCGTTGTAGCCTGTCTATTGCACATCATCGCAGCATCATAGTGTTACAGCCTCGTAGCGTAGCTACTTGCATATCTTTTTTTGCTACGAATTCACGCGGGTGTGTCGCTCGGTTGGTCATACGCCAAACAATTTCACACGGGGGCGCAACTTTCCCGTCACGCACCCGCGGAAACGAGTCAATGCTCCTCGATACCGTGCGCCCACGTCTCCTCGAAACATGCGCCTTAAACACGTGGGGGGAGCGAAGCGACCATGATGCGCCCATTTATCTGCCCCTCGA
Organism: Avena eriantha; assembly: GCA_910589775.1. NCBI lineage: Eukaryota > Viridiplantae > Streptophyta > Magnoliopsida > Poales > Poaceae > Avena > Avena eriantha. The sequence continues at coordinate 418,824,221 of OU342744.1, read as the reverse complement.
CCTCTCCCTCTCTCACTCACTCGCACCCATCCATCTAACCTCTAGACGCCGAGCCCCGCCACCACTCAAGCAACCTCTAGCCGTCGCGCCCCGCCACCACTCAAGCAAGCTCTCGCCGCCCCCCTCCCCCACCACGATGTAGTTCAACGGCCGGACGTACCGCTGCACTGCAACCATGTCGGAGAGAGAGTGGTCGCACGGCCGGTTTGTGGAGAACCGCCTCCGCATCTGGGCCATGTCGAGGTGGAGGGGGCCGCTGGATCTGACCCGCTTCTACCTTGCCTTCGGCTACCGTCGCCTCCCTGCTGACACTCCACCCATGTTCTAGATCGAGCAGCAGTACGACGGCACCAACGGCAACAGCAACTTCGGCATAGGCCTCTTCCTCACCTTCGTCAACCACTATGACGCCTAACACCTTCTTGGCCAAGTGTTCTGGCGTGGATGCAAGTTAATCGTGTTCACGACCTACAATATCTTCACCGACTTCCACGGCATCTTCTCCATCAACAGCGTGGCCCACTCTCTCTCGTACATCATGGCGGAGGATGATGAGGGGTATGAAGCGTAAGGAGTGGCCAAGGAGGAGCCAAGGAGCGGCCGGGCCGGAGGAAGAAGAAGACGGTGTCATGTCCGTGTCGTGTCGTGTCATGGTCTTTTCTTGCTACTATCGTGTATGGTTGGTACTATGGTGTCCATGGACTTGCTTTGCTACTATGTAAGGTTGCTAATCGTGTTTTATTAATATATGTGCTTATAGTTCATGCAAAAAAACACTTGTGCATACTACCAAAACGGGTACACAAGTGCATAAAACAAAAGGCTCAAAATGTGATAACAGCTCGTGCATAAAAAGGTTGGAAAAAATATCGTTACAATTATCATTGAAAAGGAACTACACAAGTGCATAAAACAAAATAGTACGATCATATACTAGCTAGAGTGTGTTGCACATCGCAGAGCACTAAAGTTTGGATTATAAGGTCAGCTTGTAAGCAGGAGTCTTGATTAATATATTTGGGCCAATTTTTTTCTTAACACTGAACTTTCCAACCCCTCCCCTACACACTGACGAACTGAAGAAGCAAAACAGAGTAGCTAAAATTTTGCTCGAATTTGAGTTGATTTTATTCAAGCCAAAGACATAGACCATAACATCCATGTTAGTGGGTTCTAGGATAACAAAGCATCACGATTTTTACTCGAACACTGATTGCATTGTCTAACGACTAATGATCAGGAGATAAAGAAAACCGAGAGAAATTACAAGGACGTTGCTCTCCTTCTAATTCCATGAAAAAACATGGCACATGAGCTATTTTCCTGAACAAACATCAGCAGGCTATAAATGTATATCACAGATACATATTTTCACATGAACTGCCTAAAAATTAATTTCCATGTATGATACTTGAAAAATGACTACCCTTGTTATTGTAGGACATTTCTGCACGCGATGACGCACAATATTAGATAATAAAGTCTAATAAAAATGCAGGCAATATATCAAGCTAATTTTTAAAACCGTACTTGGGATGATATATGCATTTAGGGTTCTTCCTGTTATGTCCCTACTATTGGCAAGCGTTGCACACTCGCTTCTTCTGCTCTTTGTATCCTAGTGCTTAACCGTTTTTGGTCATGGGAGATTGTTTCTCGACTAGAACTTTCTTGTTTTGCTTAGGCGCACCCTTGGTGGACACTTTTTAGGATCACCAATATCAAACTAGCTTGCTTGACTTGCATCTGCATTTTCATTAACTAAACTACGAGGACCATATGCTCTGCATTTATCATACCCCTGTCTTCTAGAAATAATTCCGTCGATGGTACTCTTCAAAAGATCGTACTCTGCTGTGTCATTGCATGCAATATGCATAGCTTGTGAGGCCAACACATTTATACTGCTGTATTTTTTCTGCTCCTCTAACCCAGAGCAACCCCAACCAAACATATCGCTTGTGCGTCTCGCAGGCAACCCAAACCTGGCGTTTTTAGTGAAATACTGCAGCGCAGAGCAGTCCGGTATTGCAGTAAGTTTTAAGTGATTGAGCATGCGTAGTATGTGCTTGCAAGGGATCCCTTTGCGGATCATCCTTCGGTAGCTGCACCTTATAATTTCTGATGAGTTGGGAGTGTATTCCACGTAAAACTTGCTATCATGATTATTTTTCCATGCGACGACAAAGGTGTACGAGTTAGATCCTAGCTTTCTTTCTAAAATTTGCATGCCGCCAATCTTTGAAATATCACCTTGGAAAATATAGAACACAGCTGGAGTAAAGATTGTCGCAGCAGCTACCTCTAGTTCTCTGAAATCAGTAACTGGCACCGGAAATGTCTGTGAAGCCGTGTAGTCATCTTTGGCCTCCTTCTCACGGAGACGTGCGATGGCATTCTCGTAGTGACTAACCATGTCCACCAAGTTGATTTCCCCATCAAGGTGAAGGTGAAGAGACGAGTTTAAACTTTCACTCCTCTGGTTGATTTTCATACCTAGCCAGAACCCTTCTGAAAGATACGCAGCGACCATAATCTCTTCTTCGTGTACATTCTCTTAAGCCAATTTGTAGTTTTGGGTGATGTCCACTTCCTAACAAAAGCGTGCCATCGCTGCTCGAATACTTGCTCCGACATGGTGTAATATAGAAGAGTCCTAAACTCGTTCAGTGACTTGTTAGGTAGGTGCATCTCCATATTTTTTTCAACATGAAAGCTACAGATACGATGGTATACACCAGTAAGTACTTCATCCATAACGTTGATCATCGTGGCATCCACATCCGTGATTACTGCCTTTGGCTTCTGCTGGCACATTGCTTTCAAGAAAGCCCGAAAGAGCCAGGCATATGTTTCTTCGGTCTCGTTTGATAGGATGGTACAGCCAAATACCATTGTTTTACGGTGATTATTCAAGCTGACAAAGGGAACAAATAGCATTCTATACTTATTCATCTTGTATGTGTTGTCAAACACAATGATGTCGCCGTAGTCCTGGTAGTCCCGACGTGATTGAGAATCGCACCAGAACAAGTGTTGCAGGCGACCTTCATATAGCATGTAATCATAAAAAAAATCAGGGTCCCTCTTCTTTCTCTCCGCCATGATGCCCAAGGTTGTGTTAGCATCACCCTTATAAAGCAGATTCCTCTTCTCCCTTGAGCACATGTTGTACAAATCCTTGTAAATCCCACACCGGCATATGAAACAGCAGAGTTGCTAATTATTGATCACATGATGATATGCTTTCTAACCCCCATGTTACACTGTGATAATATCTCAGCTCTTTGGGAGTTGTTGATCTTCCTATGGGACCAAAGAAAAGGGATTGTTGGGGATATACTTTTCGGGTATCCTCACAGTTCCTCACTGACCAGGGTGGCCCACTTCGGGTTAGAGCTTTGCTTCACGGGCGGCCCAGTCAGGGAGAAAGACGGAGTCCAATCCGGCTACGGGAAGGCCCAGAAGACTTACCGACTTAGGCCCATAATATTACTTGTAGTTCAAGATGTACTCTGTAACCGACTCTTAGTCGTAGCTGGATAGATCTCTCCTGTAAACCCTAGGCCGGATATCTATATAAGCTGTCCTAGGGAGAGCCTTTAGGGCAACACTCAAGACACCAATAGTCTACAATCTCAACTCGCACAGGTGAACCCCTTGTAACCCATATTCCAGCTCTGTCGTATTACTGGATTGCTAGCAGGAGTAGGATCCGTCCAAAGCCGGTGGATTCGAACCTGGGTAAACCTGTGTGCTCGTCGTCCCGGAACACCGTACGTCTCACACCCCTCTCTTCCGCACGCCTCGAGGACCCCCTCATGGCGTACTTGTCCTCAATCCGATGACAGTTGGCGCCCACCATGGGGCAGGTGAGCTTCGGATCTGCGTTCCGAGCGGAATCTGCAAGAATCGGAATCGGCGAGACTATCACCGTCAGTCACATCCTCTACACCAGTGACGTCCCTCTCATCGTTCTCGACGAGACTTGGATTCAGAATAGGGAGGCCGTGACTGCCTACACAATCATGTCCTTTGGTGAGATCGATGTGTACATCGGTTTCGCTGAACCTGCCCCACCCACCCCAGCGGTGATGATAGAGGCAGAGGAATCTTATGGGTCCCCTTTGTTTGCGCAGGCGGCGGAGTTCCGAATCTCAGAAAACCCTAATCCCACCCAGCCCATACCAGTTGCGGAGATAGTGGAGAAATCCGAGCCTGAAGAAGACCTAGCGGCCCAAGTCGAATCTGGAGTGGATCTCCCTGGAGAAGCCGGATCCCAGATCGACCCACCCGTGGAAGTCGAAACTCAGGAGGAGCAAGCCAACGACACTGATTCCGGCTCTGATGATGCCGGGACAGACAGGCCTTTCCTAAGGTACACACTGCGACGTATGATAATGCAAGATGCAAGCGCAGATGCAATTCTCGAGACCATCAAAAGTTTCGACATGGCTAATCGCGAGAGCCGCAGGTACCTCAGGAAGCACGCGTCGCACTTTGTCGGATATGTGGGATCCGGATCAGGCTCTGCCGATGCTGGAGAAAACACCGACTCTGTGCTGGAGGCAATTGGAACAAACACCGACATACCCGCATCCTTGGATGAATCGATGACGTCAGCGGATTTCCGAAAGTTCTCCGCAGAATATGAAGAGGATTATAACTCCAAAGCTATAGAAGAAGGAGAAGCCATGGATGAAGGATCCGGGGAACACTCCCAAAGCGCAGGATGACATGGACGTCGGAGATAATCCCGAAGTCCAGATGTCCGAAAGTACCAATCAGAGCTTGACTCTGGGAAACGGACCCAAAGCCCTCTTTGCTACCGGTGCTGCCAAGAAGGCAAAGAAGAGAAACAAGAAGAACAAGACCCCGGCAAAAGACCCTCTGACAGAGGAGGTGATTGCTGAGGAATACGAAGAAGACTCGGATGGAGCACTTATCCCAGAAGAGCCGAAAAAAGAAGAATCGGTGGATGGACACGTAATCACTGAAGGTGCGTGTAAACTCATTGATGCCGCATTAACCACACCTATCCCTACAGCTGCATAACTTACTGCTGAAGAGCTGGACGAAAGGGCCCAAGCCCTAGAAGCGAGTCGTCAATAACTCTTGGATGAAGCCAAAAACATCGAGAGGGAAAAGAAACGCATGGCAACTAAGGATTACATGTCTCGGTTTCATCAGAAGACTCGGAAACGTTACACAGGTGATGGTAAGTTTCCGGAAGTGAACAGGGTCCTCTTTGAAGGAGATCCAGGGATGCCTCGTCTCGATAGCAAAGGAGATCTGGTGTACCCAACACCGGTACAGAACACTGTCGCAGCAAGAGATATCCTGTCAAATAACCCAGGCCCAAAACATGTTCGATTGGGCATCAAGCTACTCACCAAGGGTCTGGAGCAACAGATGGCTGCAAAATCTGAAAGTGGAAAACTGGTCTCGAAATCTGACCAATGTCACACGGACTTAGCCTGGAATGATATAAGGCCCCAGCGTGTTCCGGAACAGTGTCATCGTTCCGACCGACAAGAAGATAACTACTCCAGAACCGGATCGTTAGGACAGCATCACACAACCGCACGTGACTGGAGCAACGTCGCTCCAGCGGTCGATGTTGGGGATATACTTTCCGGGTATCCTCACAGTTCCTCAGTGACCAGGGTGGCCCACTTCAGGTTAGAGCTTTGCTTCACGGGCGGCCCAGTCAGGAGAGAAGACGGAGTCCAATCCGGCTACGGGAAGGCCCAGAAGACTTACCGACTTAGGCCCATAATGTTACTTGTAATTCAAGATGTACTCTGTAACCGACTCTTAGTCGTAGCTGGATAGATCTCTCCTGTAAACCCTAGGCCGGATATCTATATAAGCCGTCCTAGGGAGAGCCTTTAGGGCAACACTCAAGACACCAATAGTCTACAATCTCAACTCGCACAGGCGAACCCCTTGTAACCCATATTCCAGCTCTGTCGTATTACTGGATTGCTAGCAGGAGTAGGATCCGTCCAAAGCCGGCGGATTCGAACCTGGGTAAACTTGTGTGCTCGTCATCCCGGAACACCGTACGTCTCACACCCCTCTCTTCCGCACGCCTCGAGGACCCCCTCATGGCGTACTTGTCCTCAATCCGATGACAGTTGGCGCCCACCATGGGGCAAGTGAGCTTTGGATCTGCGTTCCGAGCGGAATCTGCAAGAATCGGAATCGGCGAGACTATCGCCGTCGGTCACATCCTCTACGCCAGCGACGTCCCTCATCGTTCTCGATGAGACTTGGATTCCGGCTAAGGAGGTCGTGACTGCCTATACAATCATGTCTTTCGGCGAGATCGATGTTTACATCAGTTTCGCTGAACCTGCCCAACCCACCCTAGCGGTGAGGATAGAGGCAGAAGAATCTTCTGGGTCCCCTTTGTCCGCGGAGGCGGCAGAGTTCTGGATCTCAGAAAACCCTAATCCCACCCAGCCCGCACCAATTGCGGAGATAGTGGAGAAATCTGAGCCTGAAGAAGACCTCATGGTTCAAGTCGAATCTAGAGATCTCCCTGGAGAAGCCGGATCCCAGATCACCCACCCGTGGAAGTCGAAATCCAGGAGGAGCATATCAACAACACTGATTCCGGCTCTAACGATGCCGGGACAGACAGGCCTTTCCTCAGGTACACACTAAGACGTATGATACTGCAAGGCACTAGCGCAGATGTAATCCTCGAAACCATTAAAAGTTTCGACATGGCTGATCGCGAAAGCCGCAGGTACCTCAGGAAGCACGCGTAGCACTTTGTCGGATATGTTGGATCCGGATCCGGCTCTGCCGATGCTGGAGAAACCACCGACTCGGTGCTGGAGGCATTTGGAACAAACACCGACGTCCCCGCATCCTCGGATGAATCTATGACGTCGGCAGATTTCCGAAAGTTCTCCGTGGAATATGAAGAGGAGTACAACTCCAAAGGTGCAGAAGAAGGAGAAGCCATGGATGAAGGATCCGGGGAACACTCCCCCAAAGCGCAGGATGACATGGACGTCGGAAATAATCCCGAAGTCCAGATGTCCGAAAGTACCGATCAGAGCTTGACTCCGAGAAACGGACCCAAAGCCATATTTGCTACCGGCGCTGCCAAGAAGGCAAAGAAGAAGAACAAGAAGAACAAGACCCCGGCAAAAGACCCTCTGATAGAGGAGGTGATTGCCGAGGAATACGAGGAAGACTCGGATGGAGCACTTATCCCAGACGAGCCGAAAAAAGAAGCATCGGTGGATGGACACGTGATCACAGAAGGTGCGCGTAAACTCATCGATGCCGCATTAACCACACCTATCCCTACAGCTGCATAACTTACTACAGATGAGCTGGACGAAAGGGCCCAAGCCCTAGAAGCGCGTCGTCAACAACTCCTCGATGAAGCCAAAAACATCGAGGTGGAGAAGAAACGCATGTCAACCAAGGAATACATGTCTCGGTTCCATCAGAAGACACGGAAGCGTCACATCAATGATGACCAATTCCCACGTGTATGTGCCATCCTTTTCGGGGACGAGATGGGGAAGCCACGGAAAGACAGCAACGGAGATTGGGCATACCCAACCCTAGTACAGAATACCGTGGCGGCCCAAGAAATTCTATCGGCTAATCCAGGACCAGAGGAGATCCGTTTGGGTATCAAGCTACTCAACAAGGGACTGGAGCAGCAGCAGGTCGCCCTGTCTGGAAATCAAAAACTGGTCTCAGATTCTGACCAATGTCGCACAGATCCGGCATGGGCTGACGTAAGATCCCATTATGTTCGGGCACATTACCATAACCCCGAACGCAGGGAAGACAATTATTCAAGAACCGGATCTTCGGGACAGCATCGCAGAGCTACACATAAATGGAGCAATGTCGCCCCAACGGCAGAAAAAGACGCGATCGCTGCACTAAATTCGACAAATCCTCCCCGACGAGAATTTAACGATCGAAAGGGAGAAGATAAGGAGAAACATCGGGAGGAGGATCGTCAGAGAATGCCACCTCCTAGACATGAGAGCCGTCCGACTGAGCCTCACTATGGTGGGAACGACGGACGAAGGAACGACGGAAACCATGCTGGAACAAGCCGGCAGGGGGCTCGTCGTAGTCAAGAACCTCCCCGGAACCGGAATAATGACGCTCCGGACGGATACCGGCGATCAGCCGGAAACAATTCAGCTGCCCCACCCCCTCCACCAGACAGTTATCACAACGGCCCCCAAGGAGGGCAAGGAGGACGACATGGCGGAGGAGGTGGTGGCAGAAGCCGAAGTCCGGCTCCAAGGCACCGCAGCCACAGCCGACATTCGGGACGATCACTATCCCCGAACGACGCAAGGCACATGACCAACTCCAACATAGAGGCTCGGCGCTATGAAAACAATGATGTGTACGTGGGCCCAAAGTGCTTCGGACCACACATCAGAGCTACAAAATTCCCGGAAGGATTTGCTATCTCAAGACATATCCAAGCCTACGACGGCATTGCTCGGCCAGACACCTGGTTACAGGACTTCTTCCAAGCTTGCTGCATCGCTAAAGGTGGAAACAGCCTAGTCGCAACCCGATATCTCCCACTTATACTACGGAAGACGGCACGATCATTGCTCAATGAACTTTCGGCAAACACCATCCATAACTGGTATGACTTGCAAAGTGCGTTCTTTCGGAATTTCGAAGGCACATATCGGAGGCCCTGTTTGGTCGGAGACCTACAGCATTGCACCTAGAAAGCCGGAGAAACTTGTCAGGATTACCTCGGACGATGGATCGACACCAAGAACTCCTGTGAGGGAGTAAACGATCAAACTGCGATTGAAGCTTTTAACGCAGGACTCCCAATTGGTCTACTGCGTTACCGCTTGAAATGTGACAAGGTCACTGATTTGAGAGGGATGATAGAAACAGTGAGGAAGTATGCAGATGCTGACGACGATGCAGAGGGATTACTCAATGTCTTGGTTGTACCTCAGTCAGCAAAGACAAAGCAACAAGCTCAGAAGCACAAAAACACCTCGGAAGAAAAACCCAACGCGGAGACAGCAGTGGTCACTACTGTTTCCGGGTATGGAGGACGAGGAGGACGTGGCGGAGGCCACGGGCGTGGCCGTGGGACATCAAGGGTCCAAGATAGAGGAGAGCAACAACCAGACAAAACCTACACTTGGGCCGACATTGCCAATAACCCATGTGTGCATCACATGGACACCAATGGGGGCTCGTCCCACACCAACGCTGAATGTCGTTTTAATGACGACATCAAAAGAGATGATACCGCGGGCTAAAAAGCTAAGCGGAAGAAGGGAAAGAAAAATCCCAAAAAGACAAGGAGACCAAGGAAGATTTCGACATGGAGGAAGCTGGTGCTTCAAATCCCAAGCCGGAAGGGAAGAAAACTTTTCCTACCAAGAAGGACACTTACGTCACCTTCCTCGGATCTCAACCAGCAAAGGTCAAGAAAGCAGTTCTCCACAAGCTCAATGCAACAGTTCCGGCTGTCCCTCAATATCTGGACTGGTCGGAGGTGGCAATCACGTTTGACCGCGCTGATCATCCGCCTAAGCTACACAGGCGAGGAAAATACGCCTTAATCATAAATCCACTTATTGACGGTTATGGTTTCTCCAAGACTCTCATGGAAGGTGGTAGCAGCATCAATATTCTCTATGTCGAAACACTACGCCGGATGAAGATCTCGGAAACATAGCTGAACCATAGCTCTGTGATCTTTCACGGAATTGTCCCAGGAAGACAAGCTAATTCCCTGGGAGAGATCACTTTGGATGTTACTTTTGGAACTCCAAAGAATTATCGGACGGAGGCTCTTTCCTTCGAAGTGGTCCCGTTCAAGAGCGCATACCACGCTATATTCGGACGTCCGGCTTACTGAGCTTTTATGGCTCGTCCGTGTTACATTTACAATATGATGAAAATTCCAGGTCCCAACGGCGTGATCACCATCAGGGGAGACCCGAAGAAAGCGCGAGAGTGCGAGGATGGAAATGCCGCCTTTGCTGAAGCCGTGTTGCACGCCCAGGAGTACCAGGAGATCAAGAAGAGCATAGATTCGTCTGAGATGCCCGCAACGAAGAAGGAGGTGGCAAAGCCAAATCCGGAGTTCAAGGCATCAAAAGAGATGAAGACGACGCCGTTGAAGGATGATGACCCCTCCAAGGTGACCCAGATAGGTGTAGGCCTAAGTAGCACATAGGAAAGCATGCTCGTAAAGTTCCTCCAAGCAAATCAAGATATCTTCGCATGGCAGCCATCTGACATGACTGGAGTACCTAGGGAACTTGCCGAGCACTCTCTAAATGTAAACCCGAATGCTAAACCCGTCAAACAGTCCTTACGACGGTTTGGCGATGAAAAGCGTAAGGCAATAGGTAAGGAACTAGCACGGCTCGAGTTAGCCGGATTCATAGAAGAGGTCATCCACACTGAGTGGTCGGCCAATCCTGTAATGGTACCTAAAAAGGACACCACTGGTTTAAGGATGTGTGTTGATTATACTGCCTTGAACAAGGCTTGTCCAAAAGATCCGTTCGCTCTGCCTAGAATTGATCAAGTCATCGATTCTATGGCAGGCTTGGAACTCCTCTGTTTTCTCGACGCATATTCCGGTTATCACCAAATCCGGATGAAGAAATCTGACAAAGTCAAAACTTCATTCATAACCCCTTTTGGAACCTTCTGTTTTGTTACGATGCCCTTTGGGCTAAAGAACGCAGGAGCTACGTACCAGCGCACGATGCAGCGTTGGCTCCATGACCAACTCGGACGCAATGTACATGCATACGTGGATGATATCGCGGTGATGTCGAAAAAGAAGGAAACGCTGATTTCCGACTTGGAGCAGACGTTCGCCAATCTAAGAAAATGCAACATCATGCTTAACCCGAAGAAATGCTTCTTTGGAATACCAACCGGAAAATTGTTAGGTTTCATCGTGTCTCAAAGAGGCATAGAGGTGAACCGAGACAAAATAAAGGCTATACTCAATATTTCCAGGCCAACTCGCCTGAAGGATGTACAAAGACTAACTGGTTGCATTGCTGTAGTCAGTCGATTTGTAAGTCGGCTTGTTGAAAGAGCCGCACCATTCTATAAACTCCTAAAAAAGACCAAAGATTTTGTCTGGACCGATGAAGCTGGAGCTGCACTACAAGATCTGAAAAGAGTACTCTCATCTGCTCCTATCCTTGCAGCGCCGGAACCTCAGGAACCGATGTTGCTTTACATTGCTGCGACAAATAAAGTTGTCAGTATCGTCATGGTAGTGGAGAGACCAGAGGAAAATCAGGACCAAACAGTTGTATCCGCATTATCAAAAGTTGGCTTACGGTGTTTTTCTAGCATCTCGTAAGTTACGACACTATTTTCAGGAGCATCCAATTACCGTGGTGAGCAAAGCTCCCATGAGAGACATAATCAACAATAGCGACGCCACAGGACACGTCGCTAAATGGGGAATAGAGCTCTCAGCTTTCGACATTGAGTATAAACCTCGGACAGCAATCAAATCCCAGATCCTGGCTGACTTTGTTGCGGATTGGACAGACACAAAGGAGAACATGAACCTCCCTGAGTCGGAATATTGGACCCTCTTTTTCGATGGGTCTAAGGCTCGAGGGGGCTCGGGGGCTGGTGCGGTGCTCAAATCACCCCAATGAGATAAACTTTTATACGTGTTGCAGATCCACTTCACAACGACAAACAACATTGCCGAGTATGAAGCACTGCTGCATGGAATCCGGATTGCTAAGGATATTGGCATCCGACGTTTGATGTGTTACGGAGATTCAGATCTTGTTGCTCAGCAAGTCTCGGATATTTGTAATGCAAATAAGCACATGGAAGCATATAAAGTTGTCGTGGATGATCTATCTAAATTGTTCGAAGGGTTTGAAGTTCAACACATCCCTCGAGCAGAAAATGAGGAAGCAGATGCACTATCTCGAGCAGAAAATGAGGTCCCGGATGGCGCTTTTTTAGAGCACCTCAAAGTCCCTTCGATAAAGGGAGTAGATGAGGAATATCCGACCAAATCCGACTCACCTTTGATAGCAGTTCTGGCTATAATTCCTAGCTGGACTCAACCCTACCTCGATTATTTGGTAGATGGCAAATTACCCGAAGACGAGGTGCTGAGCCGGCAGATCATCCGACGAGCAAAAGCATATACTATTGTTAAAGGTGAGCTCCATAAAATGAGTGTTTCTGGGGTCTTTCAGTGCTGTGTATCTCCGGAAGGTGTGGAAATCTTAAGGGAAATCCACGAAGGCGAGTGTGGTCACCACGCTGCAGCCAAATCTTTAGTGGCAAAAGCTTTTAGACACGGATTTTTCTGGCTTACAGCTCAGGCAGATGCCGAACGATTAGTCAAGACGTGCAAAGGCTACCAAAAGTATGCCAAGCAAGCTCATGTTCCGGTTGATCAGCTGCGAACGATACCTATAACATGGCCCTTTGCGGTCTGGGGGCTTGATATGGTAGGACCATTTAAACGAGTTCCAAGTGGATTTACTCACCTCTTAGTGATGGTGGATAAATTCACCAAATGGATTGAGGCTAAACCTGTCACTAGTTGTGATGGAGCAACAGCCAAAAGATTTGTCGAGGATGTTATAATCCGGTATGGTTATTCGCATAGCATTATCACGGACAACGGGAGTAACTTCTCTATGAGAGAATTGGCTGAATTCCGCGACGAGCAAAATATCCGGCTTGACATTGCGTCAGTCGCACATCCACAGGCTAACGGACAAGTCGAAAGAGCTAATGGTTTAATCTTACAAGGCCTAAAACCAAGACTCGAAGCACCACTACGACATGCTGTGGGGCTTGGGCTGAGGAAGTACCCTCTGTAATTTGGAGTTTACGAACAACTCCGAACAGGTCAATAGAATACACACCTTTCTTCTTGGTCTATGGCGCAGAAGCAGTTCTTCCTAGTGATTTAATTCATACTTCTCCTAGAGTGGCCGCGTATATCGAAGGGGATGCTGAGATTTCTCGACAAAATGATCTCGACTTAGTCGAAGAAGTTCGCGTTGTTGCTAAAATGAGATCTACAGCCTATCAGCAGAAGTTACGCAAGTATCATAGCCAGAGAGTCCGAAATAGATCTTTCAATAAAGGTGATTTGGTTCTCCGGCTTGTGCAACAAAGAAAGCACAAACTTTCCCCGGTATGGGAAGGGCCCTTTTTAGTTAGTCGAGTATTGCACAATGGATCGTACTACTTAACTGACATGAGGCCAGTCAAAGAAAGACCTGCTACTAAGAAGAGAAAGAGAGCTGGAGGCAGTACAAATCCGGATGAGTTAGACAGACCGTGGAATATTGCTCAGCTACGTCCCTTTTATTCTTAGTTTATCCTTCTTTGTAATCATATATATGTACATGTTCTTTGAGAAATAAAAGTTTTGGTTGCCTCAAGTTTTTCTGAGAAGTTTTTACCATCTTATTTCCAAATGATCATGTTATAGTCGAAAATCCCAGAATGCTTGAAAGTACTTTATGCTCATGTTCGTTCTGGTCTAGATTTCCGACTCTAAAACTGCTACCTTCGGGTATAACTCTAAAATTTCTAGTCTTTACTTTGGTTATTTGTCTGATTGCTAGATGCGGGTATTTTCCGAGTAGTGAATTGTTGGTACTGGAAGCCGGCTTTGTTTCCGAGTTTAAACTGGTTTAGCAAGTGAGCTCCGTTGCTCGGCATAGTTTCCGGCTGAAGGTTTAGCCGGCTCACGAAAGGGACGAGGCGGAAAGCCAGATAAACGATAAGTCGAGACGAAAAAATTCAAGTGCTTATGAAAATATTTCAAGCACACAAAAAAACAAAGCCAAAAGTGCTGAATAGAAAAAAAAGCTTAGCACTAGCAAAAGTCAATAGTACTTAATATTTACAAAACGCATCATGTCTTTCCAGAATAATACATAGTTTTCTGATCTATGATGTAGGAGGAGATAAAGGAGCTGCCGGCTTGCTGGTTACTCCGCCTTGATATCGTTCCGAGATGTCCGGATCCAAGGTGGTCCGTTCATCATCCGAAACTTCTTCGGCTTCTTCTGGAGGAGGTGGCGGAGTAGATACGCGGGTGAAGAAGGGGATCTCGTAGCTGGTCAGATTAGCTACGTGGCACCCGTATCCAGCGCAGGAGTGCATGATGGCTTGAAGGTCTTGCTCCTGGCCGTCTTCATCTACCTTGCAGTACCCTCTGGTAACTTGCCATATCTCCATGTTTCCATGGTGACTCATGACCATGGTGAGAGCGTTCTGCGCAGCAGTCCGCGCGTAGGACATGTTCCAGTCCCGAACAAGCTGCGGCATCTCCTTGGCCTTGTCCCGCACCTGAAAATCCGACATGCTTGGCATGTCCGGAATCTTGAGAGACTCGCCAATGTCCTCAATAGACTGGCGGAATTCATGCAGAAGATCACCGACTTGGGTAAGCCGGTGGGTGCGGGGCTCGGAGGAGGAAGAGTCCGTCAAGTTTAGAGGACCTATACACAAAACAACTCAAGAAAAATCCGACATTGATGAAAGTCAAAGAAATGATAAGTCAGACAGATGGAACGTACCAAGATGAGGTCGTCAATCTTGGTCTTCTCCTCCCGGAGACTCTGGAGTTCAGCCCGGAGCGCTTCGGAGATATCCTTCTCTCTGCCAAGCTCATTCTTGAGGTCCGAGATAATTTTATCTTGAGCAGCGATCTTGCGATCACGCTCTTCAGTGGCCATGGAGGAGAATTCCAGGACTTGACCTATGCTCCTTTCATGATCCGCCTTGAGCTTATCCAGCTCTTGGTGAAGTCCCTTGTTCTCCACCACCAGGGTCTTGAGGTTCTCGACCTCTTCAATCAGAGCAATGGATTGTTTCACCAGCACTGTAAGTCAAAAAAGAACAACAGTTCAGAAAAGTTCGACACTCAAAAAGCAAAAGACAAGGTTCGAATCTCGGAATGTTTACCTTCGGCTTCATCCTTGGCTACTTTGAGTTCGGCATTTTTAAGCCGGAGAGCCTTGATCTATCTCCGCTTATTGCAGATATTGGTCAATAATTCCTGGTTATAGGAACATACTTTCTGTAAGTCAGAATACCCAAAGTCAGAAAGCTACTTAAGACTCGGGCTAATATTTTTTGCTAAATATCAGCACGAACCTTGGGGGATACACTAGTTCGTTCTTTGGCATCCTAATGAAAGCATTAACTCGGATTCTATATCCTACTTCATGCTTGGGGGCTAGAGGATATGATATAACATAATGTAAAAACAAGAGTTGGAATTCCGACTTACATATTGCTCGCGGGTGAGTTTATCTAAACCCGCGTTCACTTCAACTGCCACCTTCTCGGCAAGAGTAAGAGGGATCACTGGGGCTGTTGGAAGATCGCCAGCCCTAATCCTCTCGTCACGAAGGCGGACTTGAGCGAGAAGGTCGGAGAACTTGACGTCCTCTGCTTCTTGCGCTTCCTCTTCGGCGGATAAATGGCTTTTGTCCAGGACTTGCCTGGCCAGCCACTGGATTTCCTCTGCAGATTTCCGGGACAGGCCAAACTTGGCAAGTCCCGGATTGCTGATGAGGTTGTCGGCGAAGACTTCAGCCAAGGGATCATTACCCGAAGAGGGTTCACCCTTATCTTGACCTGACGCACCCACGGTGACGTTAGTTTGGGACCCAAGGATCACAGGCTCTGTTGGAGGAGCCGGATCTTCTGCAACCACCGGAGAAGGAATGATCGCCGGAGTTGCAGAATGTTGAGGGGCATGAGTTGGAGGAGCCACGACAGGGGAAGCTATGGTGAGCTTCGTCTGTCGCAGGGGCTTTGCTGGAATCCCTTTCCCCTTACCCTTGATGAGAGGCTTTGCTCTAAGAATGTAGTAAAGTCGGAAACATTACATCTCAGAAAGAAATTCGAGAAAGGTACAAAGGCAGAAATTGTGAATGAAAGTTACCTCTTCACAACAGGCACTTCCTTTGTGCCAACAGCCACTATCGAAGCTTTGCGCTTCTTGAGCGCAAGGTCCGGAATGGGACCACTTCAGTCTCCTGAGAAAACTCAGGAGGATATCCTTCGAGTGGAGCAAGCTCCGACTCGGGGAGGACAGCAAGCTGAAAACAATAAAGCATATCAGCATTGCAGTATATAACTTAGAGACTGAAACACATAAAAGGTGTATTGATGGAAGCTTACCGGCACCACAGGGTTTTCCGCCGTTTACATATCCAGAGAAATCTCCGGAATCCTCCTCTCGATCCGCTCCTTGATCAGCTACTTGATCTGGCTGATGTAGCCTTGAGTGGTGTAGGATTTGGGGCTGATGCAGAGGGAGTCTTTTTTGGAAGACATGATGGAGTGCATCAGTCTATCCCCGTGGTACTGAAGTGGCTGGATCCGACGTGAGACCCAGCACTGGACCAAGTCGGATCCCTTCAGACCCATGTGCTTGATCAAATATTTGATCCGCCTCTTTGCGAGGATCAGATAGTCGGTGAGAGCCGGAGCAGCCTCATCCCAGGAAGGCTGGGCCGTGGCGGCTCCGTCGACAAAAGCTGGCAAAGCAGTAGCTTTGCCGGGAGCCGGAATATCCCTATGGTAGAAAAAAGTGGCTGGCCATTGTTTGACCGAGTCACTAGCAGAAATTTTGCGATATGCCCGGTCACGTCTAAGTGAAAAGCTAATAGTGCCAGTGATGTAAGGAACACCGGCAGTGATGGAATTTCTCCGGACATGGAAATAGTACCGGAAGAGAAGCAAACTCGGCCTAATGCCGAGAAAGCCCTCGCAAAGCGATGCAAACGCACTCATCTCTAAGAGAGAGTTGGGAGGAAGATTGTGGAGTTGAACTCCATAATGATCTATCACCTCGGAGAAGAACTCCGAGGGAGGAAAAGACATACCTCGGTCGAGATGGGTGCCAAAGTGGACCCGCTCGCCGTCTTGCGGGTTGGGGACGATTTCGCCAGAGCCGCTCCGCCAGTCGTCGGCGGCGAGAAGCCCCTCCTTCTCCACGTTCTTGAGGCCGTCCTCGTCGAGGGTGCAGGGGATCCAGATTCCCCGGAAGCTTTCCTTCTCTGCTACTGCCTCCACCGTCGCCGCCGCCGCTGTTGCCGCCAAACTGAAAGAAGAGGATGATGAATCCATTTCTCCGGTGAGAAGATGACCTGAAAGTGGTGGCGCTGGGAGTTCTGTGGGGGGAAGGACGAGAGAGCTCTAAGCGTGCAGGAGGACTGGGAGGAAAGGAAACGGCAAAGACTTGTGGAAATGAGAAGGAGAAATCCAAACGCCTTATATCCACCTAACTGCGCCAAGATTCGTGCAAATGCTATAGTGTAACCGCCACGCGTTGTGGAAAGAACTAGGAAGGACCCACGCGATGATTGCGTCTCCTCGATCTCCACGTGTGCATTGAAACGGCGCCTCGGTTCCACGAACCGCGGACCCACCAACGGTCGTGCTGACGGCACGCCTGTTAGATGACGTGACTTGACCATGCTTGTGTCAGGTGGCGTAGAAACCAAGTTCCGGCTTAGTTTAAAATCGAGCTGGAAAATCCGAGTAACTAATTGATAGGTCCGACTTATTTTTAAGACCCGGATCGTACTTTTTGTTGTGAAGTTTCAGGAACCCTTCAAGATTCTGCAAGCCAAAGATCAAGCTAGACGATGATAAAATCTGACTTTGGATCTTGGAGGCCTCCGGGGGCTGCTGTTGGGGATATACTTTCCGGGTATCCTCACAGTTCCTCACTGAACAGGGTGGCCCACTTCGGGTTAGAGCTTTGCTTCATGGGCGGCCCAGTCAGGAGAGAAGACGGAGTCCAATCCGGCTACGGGAAGGCCCAGAAGACTTACCGACTTAGGCCCATAATGTTACTTATAGTTCAAGATGTACTCTGTAACCAACTCTTAGTCGTAGCCGGATTGATCTCTCCTGTAAACCCTAGGCCAGATATCTATATAAGCCGTCCTAGGGAGTGCCTTTAGGGCACAACACAATAGTCTACAATCTCAACTCGCACAGGAAATACCCTTGTAACCCATATTCCGGCTCTGCCGTATTACTAGATTGCTAGCAGGAGTAGGATCTGTCCAAAGCCAGCGGATTCGAACCTGGGTAAACTTGTGTGCTCACCGTCCTGGAATACCGTACGTCTCACATCCCTCTCTTCCGCACGCCTCGAGGACCCCCTCATGGCGTACGTGTCCTCAATCCGACGACAGCCGAGCAAGAGGCCATTTCTGCATTGTATCCGAGGAACCCTCCCCGACGAGAGTCGAATGATCGAAGGGGAGAAAATAAAGAAAAACGACGGGAGGAGGATCGTCAAAAAATGCCACCTCCTAGACATGCAAGCCGTCCGGCTGAGCCTCACCCAAGTGGGAACAACGAACGAAGGAACGACAGAAATCATGCCGGCACAAGCCGGCAGGGGGCTCGTCGTAGAAGACCCTCCCCGGAACCGGAATAATGACGCTCCGGACGGAGGCCGACGATCAGCCAGAAACAATCCAGCCGCCCCACCCTCTCCACCAAGCAGTCATCACAACGGCTCTCAAGGGGGACAAGGAGGACGACGTGGCGGAGGAGGTGGTGGCAGAAGCTGAAGTCCGGCTCCAGGGCACCGCAGCCACAGCCGACATTCGGGACGATCTCTATCCCCGAGCGACGCAAGGCACGTGATCAATTCCAACATAGAGGCGCGGCACTATGAAAACGATGATATCTACGTGGGCCCAAAATGCTTCGGACCACGCATCAGAGCTACAAGATTCCTGGCAGGATTTGCTATCTCAAGACATATCCAAGCCTATGACGGCATTGCTCTGCCAGATACCTAGCTACAGAATTTTTTCCAAGCTTGCTGCATCGCTAAAGGCGGAAACAGCCTGGTCGCAACCCGATATCTCCCACTTATGTTGCGGAAGACGACACGAGCATGGCTCAATGATCTTCCGGAGAACACCATCCATAACTGGTATGATATGCAAAGTGCGTTCTTTCGGAATTTCGAAGGCACGTATCGGAGGCCCTGTACGGTCGGAGACCTACAGCGTTGCACCCAGAAGGCTAGAGAAACTTGCCGGGATTACCTCGGACGATGGATCGACACCAAGAACTCCTGCGAAGGAGTAAACGATCAAACTATGATTGAAGCTTTCATCGCAGGACTCCCAATTGGTCTACTACGTCATCGCTTGAAGTGTGACAAGGTCACCGATTTGGGAGAGATGATAGAAACAGCGAGCAAGTATGCAGATGCTGACGATGATGCAGAGGGATTGCTCAATGCCCTAGTTGTACCTCAATCAGCAAAACAACCAAAGCAACAAGCTCAGAAGCGCAAAAATACCTCGGAAGAGAAACCCAACACGGAAACGACAGTTGTCACTGCTACTTTCGAGTCTGGAGGACGAGGAGGACGCGGTGGAGGCCACGGGTGTGGCCGTGGGACTTCAAGGGTCCAAGGTAGAGGAGAATAGCAACCAGGCAAAACCTACTCTTGGGCCGACATTGCCAATAACCCATGTGTGCATCACCTAGACGCCAATGGGGGCTCATCCCACACCAACACCGAATGTCGTTTCAATGACGACATCAAAAGAGATGATACTGTGGGCTACAAAGGTAAGGAGAAGAAGGGAAAGAAGAATCCCAAAAAAGAAAAAGAGACCAAGGAAGATTCCGACATGGAGGAAGCTGATGCTTCAAATCCCAAGCCGGAAGGGAAGAAAACTTTTCCCACCAAAAAGGACACTTACGTCACTTTCCTCGGATCTCAACCAGCAAAGGTCAAGAAAGCAGTTCTACATGAGCTCAATGCAACAGTTTCGGCTGTCCCCCAATACTTGGACTGGTCGGAAGTGGCAATCACATTTGACCGCACTGATCATCCGCCTAAGTTGCACAGGCGAGAAAAATACGCCTTAATCGTCAATCAACTCATTGACGGTGGCAGCAGTATCAATATTCTCTATGTCGAAACGCTACGCCGGATGAAGATCTCGGAAACCCAGCTGAACCATAGCTCTGTGATCTTTCACGGAGTTGTCCCAGGAAGACAAGCTAATTCCCTGGGAGAGATTACTTTGGATGTCACCTTTGGAACTCCAAAGAACTATCGGACGGAGGCACTTTCTTTCGAAGTGGTCCCGTTCAAGAGCGTGTACCACGCTATATTCGGACGTCCGGCTTACTGGGATTTTATGGCTCGTCCGTGTTACATTTACAATATGATGAAAATTCTGGGTCCCAACAGCGTGATCACCATCAGGGGAGACCCAAAGAAAGCGCGAGAGTGCGAGGATGGAAATTCCGCCTTTGCCGAAGCCGTGCTGCACGCCCAGGAGTACCAGGAGATCAAGAAGAGCATAGATCCGTCCAAGATGCCCGCAATAAAGAAGGAGGTGACAAAGCCAAATCCAGAGTTCAAGGCATCAAAAGAGACGAAGAAGACGCCGTTGAAGGATGATGACCCGTCCAAGGTGACCCAGATAGGCGTAGGCCTAGGTAGCGCATAGGAAAGCGCGCTCGTCAAGTTCCTCCAAGCAAATCAAGATATCTTCGCATGGCAGCCATCTGACATGATTGTAGTACCTAGGGAACTTGCCGAGCACTCTTTAAATGTAAACCCGAACGCTAAACCTGTCAAACAGTCCCTACGACGGGTTGGCGATGAAAAGCGTAAGGCAATAGCTAAGGAACTAGCACGGCTCGAGTTAGTCGGATTCATAGAAGAGGTCATCCACACTGAGTGGTCGGCCAATCCTGTAATGGTCCCTAAAAAGGACACCACTGATTTAAGGATGTGTGTTGATTATACAGCCTTGAACAAGGCTTGTCCAAAAGATCCGTTCGCTCTGCCTAGAATTGATCAAGTTATCGATTCTATGGCAGGCTCAGAACTCCTCTATTTTCTCGACGCATATTCCGGTTATCACCAAATCCAGATGAAGGAATCTGACAAAGTCAAAACTTTATTCATAACCCCCTTCAAAACCTTCTGTTTTGTTACGATGCCCTTTGGGCTGAAGAACACAGGAGCTACGTACCAGCGCACGATGCAGCGTTGCCTCCATGACCAACTCGGACGCAATGTACATGCATACGTGGATGATATCGCAGTGATGTCCAAAAAGAAGGAAACGTTGATTTCCGACTTGGACGAAACATTTGCCAATCTAGGAAAATACAACATCATGCTTAACCCAAAGAAATGCTTCTTCGGAATACCAGCCGGAAAATTGTTAGGTTTCATTGTATCTCAAAGAGGCATAGAGGTGAACCGGGACAAAATCAAGGCAAATATTTCCAGGCCAACTCGCCTGAAGGACGTACAAAGATTAACTGGTTGCAGTAGTGCGGTAAGTCGATTTGTAAGACGGCTTGGTGAAAGAGCCGCACCATTATACAAACTCCTGAAAAAGACCAAGGATTTTGTTTGGACTGACGAAGCTGAAGCTGCACTACAAGACCTGAAGAAAGTACTCTCATCTGCTCCTATCCTTGCAGCGCCGGAACCTCAGGAACCGATGTTGTTCTATCTTGCTGCGACAAATAAGGTCATTAGTATCGTCATGGTGGTGGAGAGACCAAAGGAAAATCAGGAACACCTGGTACAACGTCTGACTTACTTTGTCAGTGAGGTCCTAACAGAATCAAAACAGCGGTATCCGCACTATCAAAAGTTGGCTTATGGTGTTTTTCAAGCATCTCGTAAGCTACGACGGTACTTTCAGGAGCATCCAATTACCATGGTGAGCATATCTCCCATGAGAGATATAATCAACAACAGTGACGTCACATGACGTGTCGCCAAATGGGGCTTAGAGCTTTCAGCTTTTGACATTGAGTATAAACCTCGGACATCAATTAAATCCCAGATCCTTGCCGACTTTGTCGCTGATTAGACAGAGACAAAGGAGAAATTGACCCTCCCTGAGTCGGAATACTGGACTCTCTACTTCGATGGGTCTAAGGCTCGAGGGGGCTCGGGGGCTGGCGTGGTGCTCAAATCACCCTAAGGAGATGAACTTCTAAACGTGCTACAGATTCACTTCACAGCGACAAACAATATTGCCGAGTATGAAGCATTGTTGCATGGAATCCGGATTGCTAAGGATATTGGCAACCGACTTTTGATGTGTTACGGAGATTCGGATCTTGTTGCCTAACAAGTGTCGGATATTTGTAATGCAAATAAACACATGGCAGCATATAAAGCTGTCGTGGATGATCTATCTAAATCGTTTGAAGGGTTTGAGGTTCAACACATCCCTCGAGTAGAAAACAAGGAAGCGAATGCACTATCTCGGATAGGCTCTGCACGGAAAGAGGTCCCGGATGGCGCTTTTTAGAGCACCTCAAAGTTCCCTCAATAAAGGGAGTAGATGAGGAATATCCAACCAAATCCGACTCACCTCTAATAGCAGTTCTGGCTGTAATTCCAAGCTGGAATCAACCCTACCTAGATTATCTGGTAGATGGCAAATTACCCGAAGACGAGGTTCTGAGCCGGCAGATTATCCGACGAGCAAAAGCCTATACTATTGTTAAAGGTGAGCTCCATAAACAGAGTGTTTCTGGGGGTTTTCAGCGCTGCGTATCTCCGGAAGAAGGAGTGGAAATCTTAAGAGAAATCCACGAAGGCGAGTGTGGTCATCACGCTGCAGCCAAATCTTTAGTGGCAAAAGCTTTTAGACACGGATTTTTCTGGCTTACAGCTCAGGCAGATGCCGAACGATTAGTAAAGACGTGCAAAGGCTGCCAAAAGTACGCCAAACAAGCTCATGTTCCGGATGATCAACTGCGAACAATACCCATAACATGGCATTTTGCGGTCTGGGGGCTTGATATGGTAGGACCATTTAAACGAGCTCCAAGTGTATTTACTCACCTCTTAGTGATGGTGGATAAATTCACAAAATGGATTGAGGCTAAACCTGTCACTAGTTGTGATGGAGCAACAACCAAAAGATTTGTCGAGGATGTTATAATCAGGTATGGTTATCCACATAGCATTATCACGAACAACGGGAGTAACTTCTCTATGGGAGAATTGGCTGAATTCTACAACGAGCAAAATATCCGGCTTGACATTGCGTCAGTCGCACATCCACAGGCTAACGGACAAGTCGAAAGAGCAAATGGTTTAATCCTATAAGGCCTAAAACCGAGACTCGAAGCACCACTACAACGTGCTGAGGGGGCTTGGGCAGAGGAATTACCCTCTGTAGTATGGAGTTTACAAACAACTCCGAACAGGTCAATAGGATACACACCTTTCTTCTTGGTCTATGGCGCAAAAGCAGTTCTTCCTAATGATTTGATTCACACTTCTCCTAGAGTGGCTGCGTATATTGAAGAGGATGCCGAGATTTCTCGACAAAATGATCTCAACTTAGTCGAAGAAGTTCGTGTCGTTGCTGACGTGAGATCTACAGCCTATCAGTAGAAGTGACGCAAGTATCATAGCCAGAGAGCCCGAAACAGATATTATAATAAAGGTGATTTGGTTCTCCGGCTTGTGCAACAAAGAAAACACAAACTTTCCCCAGTTTGGGAAGGGCCCTTTTTAGTTAGTCGAGTATTGCACAATGGATCGTACTACTTAACTGACATGAGGCCAGTCAAAGAAAGACCTGCTACTAAGAAGAGAAAGAGAGCTAGAGGCAGTACAAATCCGGATGAGTTAGACAGACCATGAAATATTGCTCAGCTACGTCCCTATTATTCTTAGTTTATCCTTCTTTGTAATCATATATATGTACATGCTCTGAGAGAAATATAAGTTTTGGTTGCCTCAAGTTTTTCTGAGAAGTTTTTTACCATCTTATTTCCAAATGATCATGTCATAGTCGAAAATCCAGAATGCTTGAAAGTACTTTATGCTCATGTTTGTTCTGGTTTAGATTTCCGATTCTAAAATTGCTACCCTCGGGTATAACTCTAAAATTTCTAGTCTTTACTTTGGTTATTTGTCTGATTGCTGGATGTGGGTATTTTCCGAGTAGTGAATTGTTGGTACTGGAAGCCGGCTTTGTTTCCGAGTTTAAACTGGTTTAACGATTGAGCTCCGTTGCTCGGCAAAGTTTCCGGCAGAAGGTTTAGCCGGCTCACGAAAGGGGCAAGGCGGAAAGCCAGATAAACGATAAGTATAGACGAAAAAATACAAGTGCTTGTGTAAACATTTTAGGCACACAAAAATTTAAAGCCAAAAGTGCTGAATAGATCAAAAGCTTAGCACTAGCAAAATTATAGTACTGCATATATACAGGCCCATCATGTTTTTCAGAATACCACAAATATTTCTGTTAATCTATGTAGGAGGAGAGGAAGGAGCTGCCGGCTCGTTGGATACGCCGCCTTGGTATCATTCCGAGATGTCCACATCCGAGGTGGTGTGTTCATCGTCGGAAACTTCTGCTGAATCTTCTGGAGGCGGAGGTGGAGTGTCCACGCGGGTGAAGAAAGGAGTCTCGTAGCTGGTCAAATCAGCCACGTGACACCCATATCCGGCGCAAGAGTCCATGATGGCTTGAATGTCCTGCTCCTGGCCGTCTTCATCTACTTTGGAGTACCCTCTGGTCACTTGCCATATTTTCATGTTTCCATGGTGGCTCATGACCTTGGTGAGAGTGTTTTGCACCGCAGTCCGCGAGTAAGACATGTTCCAATCCTGGACAAATTGCGGCATCTCTTTGGCCTTGTCCCGCACCTGAAAATCCGACATGTTATGCATGTCCGGAATCTTGAGAGCTTCGCCAATGTCCTCAAGGGATTGGTGGAAGTCATGAAGCAGGTCACAGACTTGGGTAAGCCGGTGGGTGCGGGGCTCAGCGGAAGTAGAGTCTGTCAAGTTCAGAGGACCTATAGACAAAAGTAGTTCAAAAAGATCTGACATTGAAAGGAGTCGAAGCAAAAAAGACAAGTCAGACAGATAGAACATACCGAAAATGACGTCGTCAATTTTGGTCTTCTCTTCCCGAAGACTCTAGAGTTCAGCCCGGAGCGCCTCGGAAAGATCCCTCTCTCTGCACAACTCATTATTGAGGTCCGAGATTTTTTGATCTTGAGCAGCGATCTTGCAATCACGGTCATCAGTAGCCATGGAGGAGGACTCAAGGATTTGAGCAATGCTCTTTTCATGATCCGTCTTGAGCTGATCTAACTCTTGGCGAAGCTCCTTGTTCTCCACCACCAAAGTCTTGAAGTTCTCGGCCTCTTCAATCATGGCACAGGATTGTTTCACCAGTGCTATAAGTCAAAAAGAACAATAGTTCAATGAAAAAATCGACATTGAAAACACAAAGACAAGGTTTGAGTCTCGGAATGTTTACCTTCGGCCTCATCCTTGGCAACTTTAAGCTCGGCATTTTTAAGTCAGAGAGCTCTGATCTCCCTCCGCTTATCACAGACATTCTTCAACAAATCCTGGTTATAGGAATATACTTTCTGTAAGTCAAAATACCCAAAGTCAGAAAGCTACTAAAGACTCGGGCTAATATTTTGACTAATATCAGCACGAGCCTTGGGGGCTACACTAGTTCGTTCTTTGGCATCCTAAGGAAGCATAAACCCGGATTATTTATCCTACTTCATGCTTGGAGGCTAGAGGATATGATATGAAATAAAGGAAAAACATGAGTTGGAATTCTGACTTACAAATTGTTCGCGAGTGAGCTTGTCCAAACTCGCGTTCACTTCAATTGCAACCTTCTCAGCGAGAGTCAGAGGGGTCACAGGAGCAGTAGGAAGCTCCCCGGACCTGATCCTCTCGTTGCGAAGAAGCACTTGTTCAAGAAGATTAGAGTGCTTGACGTCCTCTGCTTCTTGCGCTTCTTCTTCGGTAGATAAGGTACTTTTCTCCATGCATTTCCTGGCCAGCCGCTGGATCTCTTCAGCAGATTTTTGGGACAAGACAAACTTGGCAAGTCCCGGATTGCTGAGAATGTTTTCGGAGAAGGTTTCTGCCGAGGGATCATTACCCAAAGAGGGTTCACCCTTATCTAAACTTGACTCACCCATGGTGACGTCAGTTTGCGATTCAAGGATCGCAGGCTCCGTTGAAGGAGCCGGATCTTCAGCGATGACCGAAGAAGGAATGGTCACCGGCATTGCGGAAGGTTGAGGGGCAGGAGTCGGAGGAGATACGACAGGAGAAGCTATGGTAAGCTTCGCCTGTCATAGGGGCTTCGAAGAAGTTCCCTTCCCCTTACCCTTGATGAGCGGTTTTGCTCTGCGAATGTAGTAAAGTCGGAAACATTACATCTCGGAAGGAAATTCGAGTAAAGTGCAAAGGTGGAAGCTGTGATTAAAAGTTACGTCTTCAATGCGGGCACCTCCTTTGTACTAACAGCCACTGTCGGAGCTTTGCGCTTCTTGAGCGCAATGTCCGGCAATGGTACCACTTCTGTCTCCTGAGAAAACTCTAGAGGATATCCTTCGAGCGGAAAAAATTCCGACTCGGGGAGGTCAGCAAGCTGAAAAGAAGAAAACATATCAGTATTGCAGTATAACTCAAAGATTGAAACACATAAAAAGGTGTACTGATAGAAGCTTATCGGTACTACAGGGTTTTTCGCCGTATGCATATCCAGAGAAACCTCCGGGATCCTCCTCTCGATCTGCTCCCCGATCAGCCACTTGATCTGGCTTATATAGCCCTACGTGGTGTAGGCTTTGGGGCTGATGCGGAGGGAGTCTTTCTTGGACGACGTGATGGAGTGCATCAGTCGATCTCCGTGGTATTGAAGGGGCTGGATCCGGCGTGAGACCCAGCATTGGACCAAGTCGGATCCCTTCAGTCCCTTGTGTTTGATCAGATATTCGACCCGCCTCTTAGCGAGGATCAGATCATCACTAAGAGCCGGACCGGCCTCGTCCCAAGACGGTTGGGCCGTGGCAGCTCCGGCAACAAAAGCCGGCAAAGCAGTAGCTTTGTTGGGAGCCGGAATATCCCTATGGTAAAAGAATGTGGTTGGCCACTGTTTGACCAAGTCACTAGCTAGGATTTTGGGATATGCGCGCTCGCGTCTAAGTGAAAAGCTAATGGTACCGGTGATATAAGGAACACCGGCAGTAATAGAGTTTCTCCGGACATGAAAGTAGTACCGGAATAACGTCAAACTTGGCCTAATGCCGAGAAAGCCCTCACACAAAGAAGTCTAAGCGCTAACCTCTAAGAGAGAGTTGGGAGGAAGATGATGGAGTTGAACTCCGTAATGGTCAATCACCTCAAAGAAGAACTCCGAGGGAGGAAACGACAAACCTCTGTCGAGGTGGGTGCCGAAGTGGACCCGCTCGCCGCGCGCGGGTTGGGGACGGTTTCCTCGAAGCTGCTCCGCCAGTCGCCGGCGCGGAGGAGCCCTTCATTCTCCATGTTCTAGAGCTTCTCGTTGTCACACACGTAGGGGATCCAGACCCCGCGGAAGATTTCCTTCTCCGATGCCGCTTCCGTCGCCGCCGTCGCTGTCGCTGCCGCCAAGCCGGATGAGGAAGAAGAAGCCATTTCTCCGGCGGAGATGACCTAGGATGGGCGGCGCTGGGAGTTTTTTGGGGGAAAATGGAGGAGCTCTGTGCGCGTGGGGGAGATTTGGAGGAGAGGAAAAGGCAAGGGAACAGGTGAAGAGAGAAGGAGAAAATCCTAACCCCTTATATCCACCTAACTGTGCCAAGATTCGTGCAAATGCTACAATGTAACCGCCACGCCTCATGGAAGGAACTAGGAAGGACCTACCCGATGATTACGTCGCCTTGATCTCCGCGCACGCATTGAAACGGTGCCTTGGTTCCACGAACCGTGGACCCACCAACGGTCGTGCTGACAGGATGTCTGTCAGATGACGTGACTTGACCATGACTTGTGTCAGGTGGCGTTAGATACCAAATTACGGCTTAGTTTGAAATCAAGCTGGAAAATCCGAGTAACCTATTGATAGGTCCGACTTATTTTTTATGACCCGGATCGTATTTTTTGTTGTGAAGTTTCAGGAACCCTTCAAGATTCTGCAAGCCGAAGATCAAGCTAGACGATGATAAATCCGACTTTGGATCTTCGAGGCCTCCGGGGGCTGCTGTTGGGGATATACTTTCCGGGTATCCTCACAGTTCCTCACTGACCAGGGTGGCCCACTTCGGGTTAGAGCTTTGCTTCACGGGTGGCCCAGTCAGGGAGAAAGACGGAGTCCAATACGGCTACGGGAAGGCCCAGAAGACTTACCGACTTAGGCCCATAATGTTACTTGTAGTTCAAGATGTACTCTGTAACTGACTCTTAGTCGTAGCCGGATAGATCTCTCCTGTAAACCCTAGGCCGGATATCTATATAAGCCGTCCTAGGGAGAGCCTTTAGGGCAACACTCAAGACACCAATAGTCTACAATCTCAACTCGTACAGGCGAACCCCTTGTAACCCATATTCCGGCTCTGCCGTATTACTGGATTGCTAGTAGGAGTAGGATCCGTCCAAAGCCGGCGGATTCAAACCTGGGTAAACTTGTGTGCTTACCGTCTCGGAACACCATACGTCTCACACCCCTCTCTTCCGCACGCCTCGAGGACCCCCTCATGACGTACTTGTCCTCAATCCGACGAAAGGGACTTCATCCGGTCTCGCTAACACACGATTGTGAGTGTCATCAAAACTCTGAATGATCCAAATACCAGTTTTTCCATCAAACTTCACCACCATACATGCCTTACAGTTGCACCTAGACTCACCTCTGAGCCTATATTTGCGGCCTTTCATTGTCAGTAATTTCTTGTCACGTTTCCCTTGCTTGCAACATACAAACCGCCTTAGACGAACAAGTCCATCATCAAACCGCCTCACTTGGCGCTTCCTAATGCTGAACCCATGATCTTTGGCATATCTGTTGTAGGAAGAATAGGCTGCTGCTTCACTATCAAATGTCATTTCCATTATCTTGTAGTACAGTTCTCTCTTACCATCAGGATACCCAGTGTCATTGCTACATTTATTTGAACTCTCAGTCTGATTACATGGTGCCTGCTACAAATTCAAAACCTAGCCATTAGAGCTATAGTAGTACGCATGTCGGTTTGTTGACTGCGAAAAAACAGCCTATAAATAATATCCCACTCGTGTAAACGAACATATCAAAATTTGGTGCATCTTCACAATCATCATAATTACCCATCTGCAAGTCTGATTCACTGAAATAGTCATACTCCATACCAGAGTCATTTATTACCAGAATAATTTTTTAGCAATATTTAGTACACAATTGCATTATCCGATGCATGACATATAAAATTTTACACCACTACAGATACCTCACTATAAACAAACATGTATGTTTCTTCATGGTTGTTAAGGCCATTGTGAAAATCGTCGTCATAGACAATCTAAATAAATCAAGCCATGAGATATCATATATAATTTAATTTAACATTTAAATATCAAAAAATAAGGTAATGTGTCCTCACATCAAACTCCTCTTCACTCCAGCTGTCTTCCGGATGCGTATTGGCGGAAATGGAATTATCACCGACATACCCGGTTTGATCATCTTTCATACTAGATCTAGAGTCCTCCATCTCCTCTATGAGTGATTGCGCCACATTGTTAGAATCACCAATCCTACATGTATCTAACAATTACTAGAGACGAAGCATGATCATGAGATGAACTTACAAGATCGGAAGATAAAGTCGACGATTTGGATTAGAAACCCTAGTGATGAAGACGTCGAGTCGCTGGCGTGCCTTCTACCTTCGAGGATCAGCGGCGGCGGACGCGAGGATCTGCGGTGGCAGACGCGAGGATCTGCAGCGGCGGACATGAGGATCTACAGCGGCGGACGCGGGGTAGACCGGCGACGCTGAGGGGAAGCAGATCCGCGGGTACGAGCGACCGAGTTTTACTAGGCGGCGAAGAAGAGAAAGCTTCAGTTACGCCCAATAATGGTGCATGCATAGACATGAGAGCTAATCGCGGTGATTAGGTCTAGGTGGGCCCCACGTGGGGTTGTGCCGTACGACGTCATCAGTTTCTATATACAGATACGAGACTATACTAGGCCTTAATATGGGTTCCGTCTAGACCAAAAAAATAAAGCCAACAAAACACACCGGACTAAAATGCCCCTAGCAGTTCGGACTTTCTTCGTAAACGATGGTGCGTACTGAAGCACTTCTCCTCTTTTATCTCTTGCTTACCCTAGTTTTAGCTAGCCGTGAACGAGAGCGGAAACTAATTTCTACCGGCGCCGGTACCGTCGCATCGCATGTCCGTCCCTTCCAGTTGCTATTAGATTGATGCCGACGTTCCCGGTCTCTCGGTTGTATTCCTGGTGTATTCCTTCGAACGTGGGGCCCGCCACTCAACCTCTGCATACGGTCAACCATCGCCCCACTCGTATCCATTCTATCCTCTCCCACTCGACCGCCGCCGCCTTCGCCGCCGCCGCTCTCGATTCCACCTGCTCCACTGCGCACGTCCGTCCTACCGGGCGCTTCACCCTACGTACGCTCACCCGCCTCCCCACTTCCTATCAGCTTTCCCTCGTCTTCCACCTGACCGTCGCCGCTGTTCTCGCTTCCGCCGTCTTCGCTGCTCTTTGCTCCCTCCCTGCTCTGCTAGACTGCACCATTGGCCGGTGATCCGGATTCTCTCCAGAGGTCTACCAAGGTTAGTCACTTCACGGCATTTCTGAATCCCCGCGCGTTCTAGGGTTAGATTTTCTTACTGTACTCTCAGTAGCTACGTTGAAACGAACATCCTATTTTTTCTAAGAGCCCACGGAACAGAACTACTATTGCATGTTGATATTTATTGTTGTCACTAGTAAATCATATAGATATTATTGTTGGTATTCCTATGATCCAAATTTGGTATTTCAGATGTACTATTGCCTATGTTATTTACATTGGTAGAAGATTCATATGCCAGATTTACTAATCCCATTGATTTAGAATCGTTTGTGCATGTATGCTGTTAATTGGTGTTTGTGACTACGTGTCTATATAGGAACAAACATATGGTTTAATTTGCTAAGAACGTATCATATGGCTGAATTTGCTAACAACATATCATGTGGCTGAATTTGCCAAGAACATCCCATTTTTGTTAAGAGCCCGTGGAACATATCATTAGTCGATTTCTCTTTTTTTCCCTAAGATCAAACAAAATGGGATTTTTCAGAAAGCCCCCGCTGTTCCAACTAAAATGACTTATTGTATGTCTCAAACATCGATATATAGTTGGCATGAATTATATGTCATCATAACTCACTGATGGTTTATCTTTCTGTTATGCCCAGGTTGGAATACCATGTAAATTGCGACATCTGAATGTATTATATGTTTAAACACAGACTGGATGACTACTTATGTCCCTTCCATGTCAAAATTATGCAGAGTTCAACTTTTGCATCTTTGTAGATGAATCTAACATTCTTCACTAACATTTATATTTTGATGTTTCAGAATTTAAGTCATTGATTAGATTTTATTCTTTTAGTTGCAATATAGTTCTGCGATTAATTTTCCTTTTGTCTTATCCTTATTTCCCATTTTGATGTTAATATTGCATTCAGATTCGGGAAAGTAGTGTTTTTATAAAGCTAATGCCCGTATGGGAGGATTTGCGAAGTTAGTTGGGGTCTATGTATGTTCCGATGGCCGAAAGAGATTATGCTCTTGAGATATAGAGACTACTTTATCCAGAAGTTGGTTTCGTTCCTTAGTTTGCTTTTTGTAAGAGGACGTTCTGGATTTCTTAGGGTCGTATTCACAGAGTATTGTGAAATCCTGTGCTTGGCATGTCTGGAGGTGGTGGCTCCATGGCAATTTATGGTGAATCGGATATAGTTTTAGGTGAGCTCTGCATTACTTTTTCATTTGAAACACTATTGCTGTTGCTATTGCTTTAGCCTAGACTCTAGAGCAGCTGAAGTGCGTATCATTCTCAACTATTGTAAATACCATGCCATATGTTTAGTTGAGTTTTGAAGCTTTCTTGATTTTGCAGTGTTCATTGGTGGCTGAACGTTTTACCTCTGGGCTTCATTCAGCTACATTGAAAGTCCCAAATCGAGCTATTCGAAGGCTACGGTCCTATTCTTGTTACTTCTTCTGTACAAGTTTTATTTTATAGTTCCTTATTCACCGTGCTATTCTACAACTGATTATCATTGCTATATCGTTTGCTTTCTTGCATGCAGTCCAACGGAGGTTGCCTGTAGTTTCTGGTCATTTGTTGTTTGCCTCAGTTGTCATTGGTTACCCTGTCAATGCGGCCGCTGCATGCCACATGCGCCTCCTGGCAATTGTGTGTTTTCTCCTCCTTTTCCTGGCTTCGATGATCTTCATTTTTGGATGCATTCGTGCATCGGAGAGATTGATGTGCTCCCTGTATCTTCCCTTTCTTGCTTCTCACGTGTTTCCGTCGGTTGTTCGCCAGGTTTGTCTCTTTTTCTTTGTTGATTTTCCTTCCTTTTGTTGTTCTTTGGTATCTGCACACTTCCTGATGGGTGTCGCTCCTTTTTACGGGTTTTAGGATGGCTGATCATGTTGGTTCTACCCGGGCAGAAATTCTGAACTCATCATATCACCTTTGTTGCAGCATGTAACTCCGCTTAGGCTACAAAAAATACGAAGTTATCTAATCCTATGATATCTGCAGAGAAAAAGACTGAGTTAGATCTGTTTGCACATTTGGTTCTTAGTATTGGTGATATTGCCACTATTGATACCTATGAAAGTTCAAAAACGAGAATCAGCGACTCCATGGCTCTCATTGCCACTATTGATATTGCATTGCTGCCCACTATTGATTATGTTTCAGCTATTATTGATGAAGTATACAATTCATTCAATGAGAAATAATTTTTCTAGCGTGTCCTACTTGGGCCAACGTGTGATAATGTGACTTACTAATAAAATTGCTGAAGCAGTCAATGTTGTGCTTTTTCCTATGGTTACAGGAGACCAATGACGAATCCAGGACGAAAATAGAGGGTGAGCTGAAAGAGACACTATGCTAAATTAAGGCGAGCACACACGAATCCTTGTGTAAATAGTGAAATGTATAATTCAGCCAAGCGTAAATCTTGACAAGAAATTGTAAACTAGCGAGAAAATTCTAATTCAAATACTCCTACACAACTTGTGTTCCATGCAAATAAAATGTATACAACTTGTCCCCACTTAGCGACTCAAGTCACGAGTTATCCATATCTCATCCTTGTCCATTCATTTATGGGTAGATTGGGGAGCCAAAACAGAGTAGAGGATGCATGTCTCTTCCTTTGGTCATGTCCAGGAAATGTTGCCGCACTTCATCTGTTGTATGGTGTACCTGACTGGCCTTCGCCGCTGTGCTCAAAATCAACAGTTGTCACATCTCTGAATAAATGTATTATGGGGAAAATAGAGGGTAGGCTGAAGCCTAACGAAACATGGCCGGTAGATTCACCACTGCAAGAGACGCAAGTTTTGAAAGCTGTGAATCTATTGGCAAGACCATAGATCATATGATAGATGCTGATCTATTATACTCTCCGCAATTTCTTCATAATGTCGATGTTCCTAACTTTCCGCGATAGTATTACGTTAAAGGCGATCATGTCTGTATGCACAACACAGATGACCCAAGGCCACATGCCACGTCGACTTACCTAGTAAACCCTTACAGCAGTTATCCTTTTGCATCTTAATATATGAATTAGACTTCTCATTAGGTCGGAAGTATAATTCCTTTAAATTTCCCCACAACACGATCTTGCAATTTTTTTAACTAGACATTATTTTGGTTGTCGATCATTTTCTACTTGCTTTTAAATATATCAAGGCAAGTACACCTGTTCCTGAACTATTGTGAAACTCTATAAATATCGTTGTTATCTTTAAGAACTGAGCATCCATGTTTGTCCAGTGAAAGAGGACCTAGTAATTGAAAATAAATGAAATGAAACAAGAATGCAAACTGGCAGGTTGTTTCTAAACCATGTTGTACTCCGATAACTAAATTGGGGACCTTCCTCTTAATCAAAGCAACATATTTGTTAGATTTTTTGAAAATTTTGAAACCGAATTAAACCTTGTTGAAGGTTGTTTCTAAACCCTGGTGTACTCTGATAACCAAATTGGGGACCTTCCTCTTAATCAAAGCAACATATTTGTTAGATTTTTTGAAAATTTTGAAACTGAATTGAACCTTATTGAGAACACTGTAACCATATTGAACCATGCTGAAACTTATTTGAACCAATTGAAACCTCAGAATCATGTTTCAAAACAATTGAAACCATAAACAAATAAAACCCCAAAACCATGTTTCAATAAAATGAAACCATAGAAACGTGTTTGAAACAATTGAAACCACCACCAAGAACAAATGAAACCACAAAACCATGTTTCATTAAATTGAAACCAAACAATATGTTCAAAACAATTGAAAGCACTACCCGTAGACAAATGAAAACACAAAACCAAGTTTGAAACAATTGAAACAACTAATACATGTTCGAAAGAACTGAAACCACCACCTAAGAGGCACTTGAACCACGAGACCAAGTTTCGTTATATTGAAACCGTAAAACCGTGTTTCAATCAATTGAAACCAGAACTTGAACCATTTGAAACCACTAAAACATGTTTGAAACAATTGAAACCACCACCTAGAAACAAGTGCAACCACAAGACCAAGTTTCATTAAATTGATACCACAAAACCATGATTGAAACATTTAAAACCACCACCAAACCATTTAACGGTAGAACATGTTTCAAACAATTAAAACCACCACCAAACAAACACAGGAACCGCAAGATCAAGTTTTATTAAATTGAAAACAACATAACTTTAAACCAAACGAAATCATATTTGAAACTATTGAAAACAAAATTATGTTTCATCAGATTGAAACCACACAAGCATGCAAAAACAATTCAAACCACAATAACATGTTCTAAACAATTGAAACCACTACCCATAGACAAATGAAAAAACAAAACCAAAGTTTCAATTAATTAGCACCAACCGAAACCATATTCGAAACATTAGAAATCAAAATTAGATGTTTTGTAAACAAATCGAAACCCAAACAAAATGTTTCAAAAGAATTGAAACCACACACAAATAAAATAACTAAACCATGTTTACCAACAATTAAAACCACACAACTATGCTTGAAACATTTGTAACCACTAATACATTGAAACAACTGAAACCACCACGTAACAAGCACTAGAACCACAAGAACAAGTTTCATTATATTGAAACCAAATGTTTCAAACAATTGAAACCACCACTTGAAACATTTAAAACCACTAAAACATGTTTGAAACAATTGAAACCACCACCTAACAAAAAGTGCAACCACAAGACCAAGTTTCATTAAATTGATACCACAAAACCACGATTGATACACTTGAAACCACCGCTAAGCCATTTAATAGTGGAACATGTTTCAAAACATTTGAAACCACCACCAAACAACCACTAGAACAACAAGACCAAGATTCATTGAATTGAAACCAGCAAAAAATATTCGAAACAATTGAAACTACCACCTATACACAAATGAAACCATAGAACCATGTTTCAATAACTTAAAGCCAAATGAAACCATATTTGAAACTATTAAAACCAAAAACCTGTTTCATCACAATGAAACGAACAAAGTATGGCCAAACCAATTCAAACCACAATAACATGTTCAAAACAATTGAAGCCACTACCCGTAGACAAATGAAACCACAAAACCAAGTTTCAATTAATTAACAGCAAAGGAACCATATTCGAAACATTTGAAATCAAAATTAGATGTTTCACAAACATAGCAAAACTTAAATAGAATGTTTCTAAACAATTGAAACCACACACAAACAAAACAACTAAACC
This sequence comes from Avena eriantha, assembly GCA_910589775.1. Lineage (NCBI taxonomy): Eukaryota > Viridiplantae > Streptophyta > Magnoliopsida > Poales > Poaceae > Avena > Avena eriantha. The sequence goes on along the minus strand of OU342744.1, from coordinate 418,788,329 downwards.
ATGTATCCAAAAATTTGAAACCACACAACTATGCTTGAAACATTTGAAACCACTAAATCACGTTTGAAATAATTGAAATCACCGCATAAGAAGAACCAGAACCACGAGACAAAGTTTTATTCAATTCAAACCACAAAACCATGTTTGAAACAATTGAAACCACCACTACATACATTTAAAACCACTAAAGCATGTTCCAAACATCTAAAACCACTAATACGTGTTTGGAACAATTAAAACCACCACATAAGAAGAACCGAAACATCAAGACCAAGTTTCATTTATCTGAAACCATAATACCGTGTTTGAAACAATTGAAACCACCACTTCAAACATTTGAAACTGCTGATACATGTATGAAACAATTGAAACCACCGCATAAGAAGAATCGGAACCACAAGACCAAGTTTCAGGTAAACCAAACCACAAAACCATGTTTGAAACAGTTGAAACCACCACTAGAGACATTTCAAACCACTAAAACATGTCCCAAACATTTGAAACCACTAACACATGTTTCAAACAATTTAAACCACCTCATAAGAAGAACAGGAATCACAAGACCAAGTTTCATTTAATTGAAACCACAAAACCATTGTTGAAAATTTGAAATACATGTTTGGAACAATTAAAACCACCACATAAGTAGAACTGGGACATCAATACCAAGTCTCACTTAATTGAAACCATAATATCATGTTTGAAATAATTGAAACTACCACTTCAATCATTTGAAAACACTAAATCATGTTTGAAACAATTGAAATCACCTCATAAGAAGAACCGGAACTACAAGACAAAGTTTCATTCATTTTAAACCACAAAACCATGTTTGAAACAATTGAAACCACCGCTATAGACATTTGAAACCACTAAAACATGTTTCAAACATCTAAAATCCCTAATACATCTTTCAAACAATTAAAACCACCACATAAGAAGGACTGGAACATCAAGACCAAGTTTTATTTATCTGAAACCACAATACCATGTTTGAAACAATTAAAACCACCACTTCAAACATTTAAAACCACTAATAAATGTTTGAAATAATTGAAACAACCACATATGAAGAACCAGAACCACAAGACCAAGTTTCATTTAAATCAAACCACAAAACGATGTTTGAAATAGTTGAAACCACCACTAGAGACATTTCAAACCACTAAAACATGTTTCAAATACTTGAAACCCCTAATACATGTTTAAAATAATTGAAACCACCACATAAGAAGAACCGGAACCACAAGACCAAGTTTCAGTTAACTGAAAGCACAAAATCATGTTTGAAAAAATTGAAACCACCACTTGAAACATTCGAAACCACTAAAACATGTTTCAAACATAAGAACCCCCAATACATGTTTGAAACAATTGAACCCTTTTGAAACAATTGAACCCACTTCAAGCCTTTATGAAACAATTGAAACCCCCACCGGGTTTTTCTGAATAATTTGAAACCACATCGAACATCTTTCAAACAATTGAAACCACATCAAGCATGATGGAAACATTGAAACAACAACATTTATGAATCAATTGAAACAAGTAAACGCATTCGAACGTTGTGAAATCATTGAAACCACATCAAGAATTTATGAATCAATTGAAACAACATCTAACATCTTTGAAACAATTAAAATAATTGAAACAATAAATAGGGGAAAGTTGAAACAACTGAAACCACATCTAACTATTATGAAACAACTAAAACAGAAGAACCCAATTGAAGAAACAAACATACTAACATTTATGAAATAGTTAAAACCACATCACGCCTTTGTAAATCAATTGAAACCACACAAGACTTTTTGAAATAGTTCAAACCACATCATGCCTTTCTGAATCAACTGAAATCACGCAAACCTTTTTTGAAACAATTGAAACCATACCAACCCTTTATGAATGAATTGAAACCTAAATAGATGCCAAAAGATGGTTTCCATCAAGAATACCATTGTTGGAGAAACATGTAACCCCATGTACTCAGTCATGTGAGCTTTATTATTCTTGGTATCACATTTTTCTAAAAATTGCAAGTACTGTTTCCGGTATATGTGTAATTTTTCACCCTTATTTATATATGGTAAATAGAAGTAAGCAATTTAGCTCCTCCAAACAAATAGCACACTACAACAGCCTTATATATGTGAAGCATAGAGGCACAAAACTCAAAGATACAAACCGATTCAAATGACAAATTTGTTTATCTAATCCAGTACAGTGAAGAATCAAGAAATGAGTCCACGCTGGACAGTTAACAAATAACACAACTAAGTGCCATAATTCTACTTGTCATACCTAACTTTCGGAGTTTAATCTATCTATACCTAATAATAAATACATCTCTGAAATTAGAGAAATCCCACAATATCAAATCAATTTCACTCTCATGATTCATGGATGAACAACTTGGTGAGATGACCTTCCAACAACCTTTTCCATGTTACCATTGTAAGTGGGGATGGAAACATCACTCTCCAAGGACACCATATAATCTAATCTGCCATCTAGGAAGAAATGTTCTGGAAAAACCCGAGGCCCGAAGGCAGCAAAGTCTCTCTTCTTACCTGATCATTACCAGTAACGAAAAAATCAGAAATACAACACATGGTAAGAATATAGTGATGTTTTGAAGACGTTGAACTAACTACATTGGGATAAGCTGAGGTCATTGCATCTATATTCTTCTTTCCCCACCATATATTTCACGAGAATCACTGTATATTTGATAACATATATTTGATAACCGCGATCAACGTCAAGTGCCTTTAATACCATTGCAACCTCGTCGGGTGTTAATGGTAGAGCTCGTCTTTTCTCTTCGCATTGGTGTCAATCACTTTCTCTTTCTACCATGGGTAAGTGTATCTTCCAAGTTTAAAGTGCAATTAATTTGTTAATAAAAGGCTAAAACAACTTGAGAAATTTCTGGACAGGATGTAATAATACCTCATTATTATGAGTTCGTCAGCCTACTTGTGGCTGCAACCATGTGTACACCCAGAGAAGGCAAGCATGTCCATCTCATACTGCAAGTGAAGAACCACAAAGGGTCCATCTTGACGAAGAATTTGAACTACATGCCTGGCCAACTCTTCTATTTGAAGGTAAATCTCAATGCAGCAAAATTACAACCCGTGCAGCTTAACAACAAGAGTCATGCTTTTTCTTGCTTTCCAACACATGACAACGTCCAGAATAGCTGCATCAAAATGTACTTAATTAAATCTGACCAATGATAAATACTCCATGGTCCTTCGATTTCATGCTATGAATATTATGTTCATGAAAATAAAATCAAATTGAACAGAAGTAGTTACATCAAGATTTGGTACAGAATATAGACCATCCAATTAATACTTCGGCTACCACCGCTTGTACATCATCCAAAGCTTGTAATGTGCAGAACTTAAGCTAGATTTAGGGTAAATTAGTAAATCTGCACTATGGCAATTTCCAATCAGTGCTAGATAGTTGATTACTTACCCAATTTCCAAGGACTTCAGGGGAGCGATTTGGGCCAGATCTCTGGATACCAAAAGGGGTAGATCTGTAGAGAATGATTTCGTGGAAGAGAATGAGATTGAAAGTCGGGGTGGATCGGGAGAGGGAGAGGGCAAGGGCATCCGCCGCCGCTTGGGCATCCGTCGCTGCTCGGGCTTTCAGCTCCGCTCAGTCACCTCCGCTACTCTCTTTCGACCGACCTACACCACCGTATCTGACAAGCGCAGAGAAGGAGACCGGGAGTCGGGTGGGCCTTTGTGATTTCTCTCCCTGCCTGTATGCAAATGGTTACAATTCATCCCCGGGGATATCGGCGCAAATCTAAAAGCACTGGTGTGTGGGCGATGCGACGCCGGCACGTACCGGCGCCGGTAGAAACACCGTGTTCTAAACAAGAGGTGCTGTAGACCTTGATCCTACCTTCTCTATCACCATGCCCATGTGGTGAGTTAGGGTGCGTTCACTTCGAGAACGAAGTGGAATGAAATGTCATGGTTTCGTTCTACTAGAATAGTTCAGTTCCATTCTTGTGTTTGCTAGATATACTAGATCGTCTAGGTATAGATCTTTTGGTAGAACCTTTGCTATTGATCAGAGAAGGGACTAGAGATCGACAGAGAGAGAGAGAGAAAGATGGGGAGGACAAACCGTCTGCATGGCTCGATGAACCAGCGGCGTTGGCCATGAGGTCGACGGTGTGTGCGTGGGTGAGAGGTGGTGGTGGAGCTTCCCGTAGCTAGCGCTAAAATCCTAGATCAGAAGGGATTGTAGGTGGGGGAGCGGCGGCCACGACGAACCTCGTAGTGCGTGCCCCAGCCCCACCGTCTTTATATAGCGCTGCCATAGGGGCCCACCAACCACGATAGGGTTGGGCGCCCAGATCAGGGCACGATCAAAGGGTTCGATCGAGCCGTTGGGTCTCGATCGGGAGATCTGTTGGAGATATGCCCAAGAGGCAATAATAAAAAGTGATTATTATTATATCTTTGTGTTTATGATGAATGTTTACATCCCATGCTATAATTGTATTATTAGGAAACACTAATACTTGTGTGTTTTGTAAACATATGAGAGTCCCTAGAAAGCCTCTTGTTGAACTAGCTTGTTGATTGATTGATGATCATGGTTTCCTGATCATGGACATAAGGATGTGATTAATAACAAGGTTATATCATTAGGAGAATGATGTAATGGACACACACACCCATAGTAAGCGTAGCATAAGATCAAGTCATTAAGTTCGTATTGCTGTAAGCTTTTAAATGCATAGTAACCTAATCCTTCGACCATGAGGTTATGTTAATCACCATCACCGGATGGATACTTTGATGACATCAAACGCCGCTTCGTAACTGGGTGGTTATAAAAGTGTCATTGGGTATTCTGAAAGTATGTGTTGAAGCGCATGAACCAAGATTGGGATTTGTCCATCCATATGACGGATAGATATGCTCTGGGCCCTCTCAGTGGAATGTCATCTAGTTAGCTTGCAAGCATGTGACTAGGTCACAAGGGATGACATATCACGGAACGAGTAAAGAGTATTTATCAGTAACGAGGTAGAACTAGGTATGGAGATACCGACGATCAAACCTCGGATAAGTATAGTGTCGCGAGACAAAGGGAATTGGTTCCGTATGTAAGTGGTTCAATCGATCGTGAAGTCATCGTTGAGTATGTGGGAGCCATTATGGATCTCCAGGTCCCGCTGATGGTTATTGATAGGAGATGTGTCTCTATCATGTCTGCATATTCACGAACCGTAGGGTGACACACTTAAGGTTCGAAGTTGTTTTAAGTAGATATGGAATATGTGTTGGAGACCAAATGTTGTTCGGAGTCTCGGATTGGATTCGGGACATCACGAGGAGATCCGAAATGGTCCGGAGAATAAGATTCATATATAGGGGATCATTTTCTGAGTTAGGAAATGTTCCGGAGTGTTTGTATGAGGATTCTAGAAGGTTTCGGAATGTTCCGGAAGGTTCTAGAAGATATCTTGGAGTTTGCTTGAAAATCAAGATAGGGATCAAGGAGTCCTGGTGGGTCAAGACTAGGAGCCGTGGGGGAGGAGGACTCCTTCCCCCACTCCCCAATCCGCTGGCCTAGAGGGAGGGGAGTCCTTGTCTCCCCAAGGCGCCCTCCCCCTTAAATAGAAGGGCAGGGGCGCCCCCTCCTCCCCTGCTCTCATAACTCCAATCTCTGCCACCTCTCTCCTCCACCTTTCTTCTGCACAGGCATAGGCGAAGCCCTGCAGAATTCTCTACTCCACCACCACCACCACGCCGTCGTGCTGCTGGGATTCCGTGGAGAAGATCTACTACCTCCGCTGCTCGCTGGAACAGGGAGAGGAAGGTCTGCTTCGACTCCGCACGTGTGACCGACTGCGGAAGCGCTGCCGAAACGCGGCGCCGGAAGGATCGTCTACTTGACCGACGACGGAAGCGCTGCCGGAACGCGACGCCGGAAGGATCGTCCACACGATCTTGAGATCGGCAAGTGATCGACTATATCAACCACGAGATCTAATCTCGTTAACGCTTTCGGATCTACGAGGGTTAGTTCCTATCTATCTTGTTGCTCATGTCTAATAGATTAGATCTTGGCTTTTATCTAGATTAGATCTGGGTTTTGTTCGTTCTTGCGGTAGAATTTTTTTTGTTTTACATGCTATGAACCCATCGGTGGTATCAGAGCCGTATCTATGCGTAGATCTGTTGCACGAGTAGAACACAATGTTTTTGTGGGCGTTGATGCTTTTGTTGTCGGTGTCTTAGCGTGTACTTTGCATCTTGCGGCATGGTGGGATGAAGCGGCTCGGGCTAACATTACATGTCATCGCACATGAGACTTGCTCCACGCTTGACGTGCAACTTGCTTTGCACAAATGGCTTTGCGGGTGTCTGTCTCTCCCACCATAGTTAAGATTCAATTTACAATGAGCATCTTGACAACACTTGTATCAACGTTGTGGTTCTTGTTCGTAGGTAAGATCGGTCTTATGCGAAAGCCCCAAACCACGTAAAATTTGCAAAGAAAATTAGAGGCGTCTAACTTGTTTTTGCAGGGGTTTTGTGATGTGATATGGCCATCATGTGATTGTGATTGTATTTGATGTATGCAATGATCCTTGTTGTAATATGGCAACCGGCAGGAGCCTAATGGTTGTCTTTAATTCTGTTAAGACCTGCGTGTCTATTCATCTTGTAATAGCTTTATTCCAAGTAGTTGTAATAGTTGCTGGTGATGATGGACAACCATGAAGCGGCGCCACTGACCTTGACGCAATGCTGGTGATGATGGAGATCATGTTCGTGCTTTGGAGATGGAGATCAAAGGCGCAAGAAGAAAGGGCCATATCATATCACACTAATTATGAATTGCCTGTGATGTTAATCCTTTATGCATCTTGTATTGCTTAGATCGCGACGGTAGCATTATAAGATGATCCCTCTCACTAAATATCAAGTAATAAAGTGTTCACCTTAGTTGGCACCGTTGCTAAGACTCGTCGTTTCGAAGCATCTCGTGATGATCGGATGTGATAGATTCTACGTGTGCATACAACGGGTGCAAGCCAGATTTGCACATGCGAAAACTAAGGTTGTCTTAACGAGCCTAGCATGTACAGACATGTTCTTGGAACACGGAATACCGAAAGGTAGAGCATGAGTCATATAATTGATATGATGAACATGAAGATTGTTCGCTGATGAAACTACATCTTCTCTCGTGAAGATCGGACTTGGTGTAGTGGACTTGGTTCGTGTAATCAGTAAGACAATGTGAGGGATGTTGTTTTGAGTGGGAGTTCACCTAGTTAGTTTAAGAATTAAATTAGAACTCAACTTATCATAAACTTAGTCTAAACTACTTGCAAATTGTTGTAGATTATGGCGACCCCCTCCATCAATTTCAATGCGTTCCTAGAGAAAGAAAAGCTTAAGAACAATGGAAGCAATTTCACGGACTGGTTCCGTGGACTGAAGATCGTCCTCAGGGCTGGTCAGTTGACCTATGTGCTCGATGCACCGCTAGGTGACCCACCTGCAGATAATGCCACCGATGACGAAAAGAATGTTTTCGCCACTCGGAAAAATCATTACTCCACAGTTCAGTGTGCCATCCTGTACGGTTTAGAATCGGAGCTCCAGAAGCGTTTTGAGCACCACGACCCGTTCGAGATCATTAAGGAGCTCAGGCTAATTTTTGAGACTCGCGCGGCCATGGAGAGCTATGAGGCCTCCGAAAAGTTCTTTAACTGTAAGATGGAAGAAGGAAGCTCCGTTAGCGAGCATGTGCTCACCATGTCTGGGTACGCAAAGAAGCTCCAAGAGTTGGGAATATTGATTCCTAATGAATTGGGGATTCACCGTCTCCTTCAATCACTGCCACCAAGTTACAAGAACTTTGTGATGAACTATAACATGCACTGCATGAACAAGACGTTGTCTGAACTATCGTCCATGCTGAAAACTGCTGAAGTGGAGATCAAGAAGGAGCACCAAGTGTTGATGGTCAATAAGACCACAAATTTCAAGAAAAAGGGCAAGCCTAGGAATAAGGGCAACTTCAAGAAGGACGGCAAGAAAGCTGCCACACCTGCTAAGAAGCCCAAGGCTGGTCCTAAGCCTGAAACTGAGTGCTTCTACTGCAAGGGTGCTGGTCACTAGAAGCGTAACTGCCCCAAGTACCTGGTGGATCTGAAGAACGGCAACATCGAAAAGAAAGGTATATTTGATATATGTGTTATAGATGTGTATCTTACTAGTAATCGTAGTAGTGCTTGGGTATTTGATACTGGTTCGGTTGCTCATATTTGTAACTTGAAACAGGAGCTGCGGAATAAGCGAAGACTGGCAAGAGACGAGGTGACGATGCGCGTTGGAAATGGCTCCAAGGTTGATGTGATCGCCGTCGGCACGCTCCCTCTACATCTACCTTCGGGATTAGTTTTAAATTTAAATAATTGTTATTTGGTTCCTGCGTTAAGCATGAACATTATATCTGGATCCTATTTATTGCGAGACGGTTACTCTTTTAAGTCCGAGAATAAAGGTTGTTCGATTTATATGAGTAATATCTTTTATGATAATGCACCTGAGATGAATGGTTTATTCTTACTGAATCTCGATAGTAGTGATACACATGTTCACAACATAGATGCTAAACGAATAAAATTGAATGATAATTCTACATACATGTGGCACTGTCGTCTTGGTCACATTGGAGTGAAGCGTATGAAGAAACTCCATTCTGATGGACTTCTTGAATCACTTGATTTTGAATCACTTGAAAGATGCGAAGCATGTCTAATGGGAAAAATGACTAAGACTCCATTCTCTGGTACAATGGAGCGAGCTACAGACTTATTAGAAACAATACATACCGATGTGTGCGGCCCAATGAGTGTAGCATCGCGTGGTGGATATCGTTATGTTCTCACTTTCACAGATGACTTGAGTAGATATGGGTATGTCTACTTTATGAAACATAAGTCCGAAACTTTTGAGAAGTTTAAGGAATTTCAAAGTGAAGTGGAAAATCATCGTAACAAGAAGATTAAGTTTCTGCGTTCTGACCGCGGAGGTGAATATCTGAGTTATGAGTTTGGCATGCATTTAAAGAAATGTGGAATACTTTCGCAGTTGACACCGCCGGGAACACCACAGCGTAATGGTGTGTCCGAACGTCGTAATCGAACTCTCTTAGATATGGTTCGGTCTATGATGTCTCTTACAGATTTACCGTTATCATTTTGGGGTTATGCATTAGAGACAGCCGCATTCACTTTAAATAGAGCACCATCTAAATCCGTTGAAACGACACCATACGAATTGTGGTTTGGTAAGAAACCTAAGTTGTCGTTCCTTAAAGTTTGGGGTTGCGAAGCATATGTAAAGAAGTTACAACCTGATAAGCTAGAACCCAAAGCGGAGAAATGCGTCTTCATAGGATACCCTAAAGAAACAATTGGGTATACCTTCTATCATAGATCCGAAGGCAAAGTTTTCGTTGCAAAGAATGGATCCTTTCTTGAGAAGGAGTTTCTCTCGAAAGAGGTGACTGGAAGGAAAGTAGAACTCGATGAGGTTATTGAACCTTCTCTCGGATTTGAGAGTAGCGCAGCACTGGAAGATGTTTTTGTGCCGCCTGCACCAATTGGAGAGGAAGCTAATGATAATGATCATGAAACTTCAAATGAAGTTACTGCTGAACCTCGCAGGTCAACGAGGGTTCGTACCACTCCTGATTGGTATGACTCTTCCTTGAACGTCATGTTGGTGGACAACGCTGATGACCCTGCGACGTATGAAGAAGCTATGGTGAGCCCAGATTCCGACAAATGGCTAGAAGCCATGAAATCTGAAATGGGATCCATGTACGAAAACCAAGTATGGACTTTGGTGGACTTACCGGATGGCCGTAAGGCTGTCGAGAACAAATGGATTTTCAAGAGAAAAACAGATGCTGATGGTAATGTTACCGTCTATAAAGCTCGACTTGTCGCGAAAGGGTTCCGACAAATTCAAGGAGTTGACTATGATGAGACTTTCTCACCAGTAGCGAAGCTAAAGTCTGTGAGGATTTTGTTAGCAATTGTTGCACATTTCGATTATGAGATTTGGCAGATGGATGTCAAAACGGCGTTCCTTAATGGTGACATTGAGGAAGAGTTGTATATGGTACAACCCAAGGGTTTTGTCGATCCTAAAGATGCTGACAAGGTATGCAAGCTTCAACGCTCCATTTATGGACTGAAGCAAGCATCCCGGAGTTGGAATCAACGTTTTGATAAAGTAATCAAAAACTTTGGATTTATACAAACTTATGGAGAAGCTTGTATTTACAAGAAAGTGAGTGGGAGCTCTGTAGCATTCCTAGTACTATATGTAGATGACATATTGTTAATTGGGAATGATATAGAACTTCTTAATAGCGTCAAAACCTATTTGAATAATAGTTTTTCAATGAAGGATCTTGGCGAAGCGGCATACATTCTAGGCATCAAGATTTATAGAGATAGATCAAGACGCCTAATAGCGCTTTCACAAAGTACATACTTGGACAAAGTTCTAAAGAAGTTTAGAATGGAAGATAGCAAGAAAGGGTTCGTGCCCATGTTGTCAGGTAAGACCTTGAGTAAAACTCATAGTCCAGCTATGGCAGAAGATAGAGAAAATATGAATAATATTCCCTATGCCTCAGCCATAGGTTCTATCATGTATGCCATGCCGTGTACAAGACCGGATATAGCACATGCTGTTAGTTTGACTAGCAGATATCAAAGTGATCCTGGAATGGAACACTAGACAGCGGTCAAGAATATCCTAAAGTACCTAAATAGGACTAAGGATATGGTTCTTTCTTATGGAGGTGATGAATAGCTTGTTGTAAACGGTTACACCGATGCTAGTTGGAACACTGATCCGGATGACTCGAAGTCACAATCGGGATACGTATTTATTTTGAATGGTGCTGCAGTGAGCTGGAGGAGTGCGAAGCAAAGCGTTGTGGCGAAATCTTCAACTGAATCGGAATACATAGCTGCTTGGGAGGCTGCACAAGAAGCCGTTTGGATGAAGGAATTCATTACTAAACTTGGCGTGGTTCCCAGTGTGTTGGACCCGATGGCCATCTACTGTGACAACACAGGTGCCATAGCTAATGCACAGGAGCCAAGGTCACATAGCAAGCTGAAGCACATCAAGCTACGTTTCCACGCTATTCACGAGTATGTCCGAGATGGTGACATAAAGATTTGCAAAGTACACACTGATCTCAATGTGGCAGATCCGTTGACTAAACCTCTCCCTAGGGCAAAGCATGACCAACACCAGAACGCCATGGGTGTTCGGTATATTACCATGTAATCTGGATTATTGACTCTAGTGCAAGTGGGAGACTGTTGGAGATATGCCCAAGAGGCAATAATAAAAAGTGATTATTATTATATCTTTGTGTTTATGATGAATGTTTACATCCCATGCTATAATTGTATTATTAGGAAACACTAATACTTGTGTGTTTTGTAAACATATGAGAGTCCCTAGAAAGCCTCTTGTTGAACTAGCTTGTTGATTGATTGATGATCATGGTTTTCTGATCATGGACATAAGGATGTGATTAATAACAAGGTTATATCATTAGGAGAATGATGTAATGGACACACACACCCATAGTAAGCGTAGCATAAGATCAAGTCATTAAGTTCGTATTGCTGTAAGCTTTTAAATGCATAGTAATCTAATCCTTCGACCATGAGGTTATGTTAATCACCATCACCGGATGGATACTTTGATGACATCAAATGCCGCTTCGTAACTGGGTGGTTATAAAAGTGTCATTGGGTATTCTGAAAGTATGTGTTGAAGCGCATGAACCAAGATTGGGATTTGTCCATCCATATGACGAATAGATATGCTCTGGGCCCTCTCGGTGGAATGTCATCTAGTTAGCTTGCAAGCATGTGACTAGGTCACAAGGGATGACATATCACGGAACGAGTAAAGGGTACTTATCAGTAACGAGGTAGAACTAGGTATGGAGATACCGACGATCAAACCTCGAATAAGTATAGTGTCGCGAGACAAAGGGAATTGGTTTCGTATGTAAGTGGTTCAATCGATCGCGAAGTCATCGTTGAGTATGTGGGAGCCATTATGGATCTCCAGGTCCCGCTGATAGTTATTGATAGGAGATGTGTCTCTATCATGTCTGCATATTCACGAACCGTAGGGTGACACACTTAAGGTTCGAAGTTGTTTTAAGTAGATATGGAATATGTGTTGGAGACCAAATGTTGTTCGGAGTCTCGGATTGGATTCGGGACATCACGAGGAGATCCGAAATGGTCCGGAGAATAAGATTCATATATAGGGGATCATTTTCTGAGTTAGGAAATGTTCCGGAGTGTTTGTATGAGGATTCTAGAAGGTTTCGGAATGTTCCGGAAGGTTCTAGAAGATATCTTGGAGTTTGCTTAAAAATCAAGATAGGGATCAAGGAGTCCTGGTGGGTCAAGACTAGGAGCCGTGGGGGAGGAGGACTCCTTCCCCCACTCCCCAATCCGCCGGCCTAGAGGGAGGGGAGTCCTTGTAGGACTCCCCCTCCCCAAGGCGCCCTCCCCCCTTAAATAGAAGGGCAGGGGCGCCCCCTCCTGCCCTGCTCTCATAACTCCAATCTCTGCCGCCTCTCTCCTCCACCTTTCTTCTGCACAGGCATAGGCGAAGCCCTGCAGAATTCTCTACTCCACCACCACCACCACGCCGTCGTGCTGCTGGGATTCCGTGGAGAAGATCTACTACCTCCGCTGCTCGTTGGAACGGGGAGAGGAAGGTCTGCTTCGACTCCGCACGTGTGACCGACTGCGGAAGCGCTGCCGAAACACGGCGCCGGAAGGATCGTCTACTTGACCGACGGCGGAAGCGCTGCCGGAACGCGACGCCGGAAGGATCGTCCACACGATCTTGAGATCGGCAAGTGATCGACTACATCAACCACGAGATCTAATCTCGTTAACGCTTTCGGATCTATGAGGGTTAGTTCCTATCTATCTCGTTTCTCATGTCTAATAGATTAGATCTTGGCTTTTATCTAGATTAGATCTGGGTTTTGTTCGTTCTTGCGGTAGAATTTTTTTTGTTTTACATGCTACGAACCCATCAAGATCAACCTAATAGTGTTTAGTTAGGACAAAAACATGGAATGGAATGGATCCATCCAATATTTAGTTGGGACAAAATATGTGGAACGGAACGGCTTGAATTTGATTCAGCTCACCTCTTTCATGTGAATGGTGAGCTTACCTCCGCATATGCAAAGTGTGTTGTTCACAATCAAAATTTCACCAACATTCCATTTATATTTTAAACAGTATACAATATCAAATATTCAATCACAATCGTAGCAAATATGACAGCAAGCATAACCACTTTTAAATCTATAGAATCATACGGTCACTAGACAATTGCAATACATTACAGTCCATTGATGTACGTCTAATGGCATAAAAGCCATCCAAAAGAACATATTTCAAGTACGTTACATTTCATTAACCATGTCAAGTTCACAACATAGTAACTTGACAAGCCATCCAAAAGAACATAGTTCAACTATATTACAATCCACTAACCATGACAATTCAGATTGTAGAGCACGCCAAAGGTCTTCTCCACATACCTAGTAACCCAAACCAACTTGTTCGCAAGGCTAAGCGTCATGAATGCTTTTGCTATCTTTGGATTCTCAATAAGATGAGAATAGTAGTGAGAAATATGAGCCTTGTCGAATCCCTGAATTGCAACCAAAGCATCCCACAAGCCATCCGGTACATCATCATCATTTCCACCAGAGTTCACCAGAGCTTCAACCATCATTTTGAATCCATATTTGAGAGTGGTTAGTAGTGGATCATCTTCAATTTTCACAACCTTGGCCTTCTTTTTTGGTGGTACTTTGGAGGAATACTCGCCGACATTTGGTGATAGGTTCACCTCACTTTCCTCTTCTTCTTGATCAACAGATAGTATGTCATTCCCTGACTTGGCATATTTCTAGTTGATCCAAATATTGTCTCCATAGCAAGATAATGTTTAATGGGGGTATTCAGGTAGGGAGCATCGGCTTTTGAAAACCTACAAAAAAATGTCCAAGTGTGTACCATAAATTAGACAAAAGTAGTGCAAGTGGTTATCATAAATTGGAGATAAAATTTGCACTAGGTCATGTAACAATATTACACTGCAATGGCCTACATAGTGTTCATTGCCGAGGGATCCAAAATCTCGCTCTACCGTCACCCATAGAGACGAGTGCTTAAGGTTGTATAGATCCTTTTCATTTGGACCGGGTTGCTGCCCCACTCATTCAAATGGTATCTTGTTTGCCTAAAAGGTGGAAAAAAACCAGGCTTGGCTCCATCACCAACATCAACTAGGTAGAATTTTCCTAAACAAAAAGGACAAAAATGTATGACATCGGTCCGCACATGTGTACCATCCATAGCTCCAATGCAATCCTATAATGTGAATAATATTAATTAACATAAATTTCATCCTAAATAGCTAAGAATAGTTTTAGAAAATACCTTAAAATATGGGTCAAATCTATGATTTCATGCAATTTTTTCTAGGGTCTCCAACGAATATGGGATGATATATTCATTACACAGCTCACCTATGGTGTGCAAGACACGTCTAAAACATATGCTAATTATCACGAATGATCTTCCAAAATTGGTTGCCACAACCCTATTGCGAAGGTTATGTCCAATAGTATGCAAGAACATCGCAACTTGTTGCTCCACACACAAATGTGGACAGTTTTCTAGCAACTTCCGATCTCTCAATATGCCACATAGCCGGAAGAAATGTGCTCTTTAAAATCATAACATATTTCTATAAGTCACATCACATTCCCAAATTTGATTGTTTAGATAGTAAATTCTCACCCTATTTCTCTCATGCATCGGGCCATAGGGTATGCGTGCCCTTCTATTCCTTACTATAGACCGACCAAGTATAGCCACCGCAGCAAGAGCCACATAAACAGCGGCTCCCCTAATCATCTTTTTTCCTTTTGTCCATTCTTTTGTCCATCTATAATTCATATATGCTATCATAAATAACCACAACACATATATGCACAAAAATTGAATGCCTAATACACAAGAAATGAATATATGCCATGGATCTCATGATTTCTATTCCTAATATAGCAGCATACAACACCATGTAATGCATATAAATGAAGAAATTGAATGTCTAATACAGCAGCATACAACCATATAATGCATAGAAATATGAGGCCAAGATTTATATTCCTCCTAAGAAACCAAACTACACAAGCAAGATCATCTCACCTTCGAACCGTCCGCTGCTCCCTGCCTAGACACCGACACCCCTGGTTGCTGCCGCCGCCTCCTTCCTGCGTTGCCGCTGCTGCCCCGTCGCTGCCGCCCGTCTTCTCTCCCGCTCCCCCGCTTGCTCTCCCCACCACCGCCCGTACATAGCTTCCATGCGCCGCTAGGAAGGAGAGGTGAGGGAGAGGATTTAGTGACGAGGGGGTACGGGAGGATAGGATTGAGATGAGGGGACTCGGGGCGCGTTGACTTTTTTTCCTCGGTGGGAGCAATTAGCGGTGAGAGAACAGAGTGATTCCACCGAATCGGTGGAACGAGGCCATTCGGCATCTAGAGGGCATATTTAGTTTCTAGGAACCAGTCTGTCCTATCCGTTTCCACAACTGAACACTGGGATGGACGTTGGGTGTGAAACCGTATCGTTCCATTCTACTTGGTGACAGCAACTGAACACACCCTACATATCAACTTGCACAACATTTTTCATAAATCGATAGTGGATTTTTGACTTCCTAATTCTCCAAAAAAGATTGAAAACAAAATCAATTAATTAACCCTTCTCGATGTATCTATTATATATTAAAAGTGCATTATGGGCTAACCAGAAATTAGAGAATTAACCATCTATTTAATTTGCAAGGGTATGATAGCCAATGGATCATATAAATTACTTATTGGCATGAACGTTGAATAGAATTACCCACCAATGCCCTGGATAAGTTTTGTGTACCGCTTCATTGAGGAGTTAATATGGTCATCAGGTCACGTAATATCCCATCCAAGGAAAAAGAAAGCCATCTCCCCATGCAGCCACCGCCGCCGTGTATTCGCCTCCGTGCCCACGGCTAGCCGATCTACTCCAAGTACATGCATGTAAATTAATGTTGGTTGACAACTGATTTTTGTTGGCAGCTGCCGGTTTCGATTTCGATTGCCTCATGCACGTACCAGACCAGCAGCTCAGGTGCAACTTGCATGATCTATTCAAGATTTGCTTCATGGTGAAGGTGCGAGCTATCTCTGATCGAGAGATGCAATTGGAATATACGACTGGAGGCACAAGCACAGCCGCACATGCCAGGTCGCAGCAGCAAGAACGGCGGTATGCGTATGCCAACGACCCTAGCTTAAGGCAGATTGCAAATCTGTAATCCTCCAATTATTAGGTAATAAATAAAGCTGCTTCTTACATGCACCTTATATTGTTTAATTATTTACTAGCCCATCATGTACGTGGACAAATACCTATCGGTATGAAATCTGTTCGGCCGGATGTATAGCTAGCTAATCGACTGAGGTATACCATGTGCCCTATGTGCATGACTATCCAGGAACATACACGCTTGATTTCAACAATCTTAACCCGCTGATTCGTTGATAGCTGTTATCTTCTTTTTGTAGGGTTATTGCTGTTGTTATATCATCAATCATGCAGCGCAACCGTCGACCATGCAAGGCGATGCAATGACTGACACGTATCAGATTGATGAGATTTTGTATAGATTTAATTAATATGGGTTAAAGGATGTAACTAAATGGTCTATCGAGTTTTTATAGGGATCTATTGTCTGACAAGAAATCAAGACGAAAAGTTATTGTTGGTCTAATCTATTTGATCAAGCACTTTTTTCATATTTATTAACTGGTCTTAGTTAGTCTAACATACTTTGTTTTCTTAACCCTGAAGATCAAAGGCTTATATTTTCATCTGCACTACAAGATTAATTAAATACCACGAGGTTATCCTCATGCTCATCCTTTCCATGCTGATGACTTCCACTTAGGTTTCCTTGTAAGAACTCGCTATTGTCTCCTGCCGAGGGAAATGAACAAGGACTTAGTGAGCAGAAGGTAAAACTGAGTAAGATGCTTCTGTTGACATCGATTTCTTATTATTCAATATTACTTGGCAGAAAGATAAAGCGTAAAGTGACCATTGAACCTATTGTTTGCGATGAGTCGTTCATATCATGTCTCGGTTGTCTTTGAATCTGTCCAGTCAAAGAGGATAAGACTACCACTATGTTTCATGAATACCCAATGTATTAAATATTTCCCGGTTCAGCTTATATCTTTTGAGATAACTCATTGACTTCCATATTTTCCGTTCGCAGAAGGACATGTAAACTTAATATTTTCTAGCTGATATTTCAAAACTATTATATTGGCGTTCAGTTCTATCAAGTTGCAGGGATATATATATATATATATATATATATATATATATATATATATATATATTACTTTGTTTTCTTCCGTGCATATATTGAGAAAAAATGTTAGAAGACTACAGAAGATTCATTGTTGTGTCTACATATGTGTTCATCTAAGAAATTCAGTGGGCTCAAACTTCAAAAAGGAAAGGATAAAAATGCAAAAGATGTAGAATGAATTTCATGTGTGGTGAAAGTGTATCCGTGAAGTATGTCGTTCTTCTACTCAGATAGTTTATTTAACTTCTAAAGTATCTTCTTCTAAGAAGAAGATGTTAGTGAAAACATATATATAGTCAAAATTATTTTATGTTCATGGTTTGCAGGTCCCAGTTTTTCATGGTAGCTCTGATCGAATTTATTTTTCAGATAATGCGTAGGAAGCTCTACATTACCATATCATACTTCTAGCCTTTTTATAGGCTTACTGAATCTACATGCCTCTTATCAAGCTTGATTAATCTATATCTATACATAATTTTAATTCCTTAATACCCTCTGAAAATATTTAAAAGCTTATAGGACGGCATTATTGCTTTGGTATCTGATGCATCAATATTTGTTTTTATTAGGAGATGACATCTCTAATTTTTGGTCTTGGGTTTTCGTATATTTCCAGATGAAAATAATTGAGGATGTACATCCACGATTAGAAAGATACCATTGAAGGTAGCTGTGACTTTGGCAGCATTAACCCATTAGCCGAGTGCATTATCCTTCAACAACTACAAGATTTCAAATGTGTGGGAGCCTTCACAAAATGAGCACACTAAAGCTATGACTCAGCAGCTCAGTATATCTTACGCACCATAGAGTTGTAGTCCATTTTACTTTAACCATGCCATGTACACGCACGACAAACTTCAGTTATTCCGACTCAAGTTTTCTGAATTTGATATGGGAGAATATGAAGCATGAAACTATCTAGGTTCATTAATATTTTTGCGAGAAAGATCCAGTGATATTAACCAGAGTTCAACTTACAGAACAACCCAAAGATCAAAGGAAAGTACAGAGTCCTGCAGGAATATTGACATGTTAGTTCATACATTATTCAGTTGAAGTTTATTCTTGGCTTCGTTTCTTTTCTATAAGGAATGAAATACAAATTAGCAGGTGCCACCTGCTGATTGCACATGATTAATATCATTCTATCTATCGTTCTAGCAGTTATATTGATAAGTTGCCTTTTCTACCATTTAATAGTCTTCAGTACTACGTACCCTGATTTCCACTCTAGGGCTTTTTATATATGTCCTTTGCCACCGATGGATTATGGAATTCCTAGGACCAGACAAGTAAATTGTATGCGTTTTTATCATGTGATACAACCTTTGTTTCACACACTGAGCCTAAAATAGCTAATGGTTTTCCTTAAATCTGCCATAATAAGGAGCACTTCACCTCTCCATTGGAATCAACATGGCTAGCATCTAATATCTATTTTCTAAATGCCCGCCTTTCTAAAACGAGTGCACTTAAACTTGGCAAGTTAATATTGGAGACAATTAATGAAATTCAGACATATCTATAAAACCTTTTTAGACGCATTCAGAACTTGCCCTCGCATTTGCGAGGGCCACTGTGCTAGTTGTTTCTAATAATAGACGATGCAGATTTGATGAAAAGTTTATGGATATATCTAGGCCGATATATACGGAGTTTTGAGATAAATTGGAAAAAGTATTCATGAATGGAGTAAACATTGCAAGAGATGCTTTTCTCACGTGCATGTTTGTGCTGTCGGTTTCTAGCTTTAAGATTCGTGCCACACCGTACCGCCAAGTTTCGTAGAGTTTAAACATGTTTCAGATCGAATGAAACAGTGCATGCACCGAAGAACGGCTGGATTCGTAACATTATGCCTTGTGTATGTGCACGTGGTGGTGCTGGGGACATGGTACGCACGATGGGCCGAGTGTTGGTCGGTGTGTGTTTATTCAGCAACTCATGCAGCTCTGAGTAGTTTGAAGCTAAAAAGATAGAGCTTTCTGTCTCGGCAAGCGGCAATGATTTGCAGTTGCAGGAGATGGAGAGCACAACGTGATCTATCAACGTGGGCGCTCTCAATTTTTTTTAAAATTTCACCAGGGAGGATTAATCCCCACCCGAATCTTTTGTTATATAATCAGGCAGGCTAAAGAGCCAGATTTTATTACAGGGGGAGGATACCGTATGAGGTAAAAACAAAGAGGGAAGAAGCTAGCCAGACTGAAGCCAAACATCGACATCGTCACGCTAAGCAGCAGGGAGACGATGACGCTAGAGAGCGGCATCCTCACGGCAATCGGCACGGAGTCCCTCAAGAGAAGGCGCCTCGCCGTTGAACTCGACCCTGTTGCGGTGCTTCCACGGCCGCCACCAATACAGAAGGGGGTTTGTTTCGTTTGCGGCCCCAAAATTCGTGGGCGAATGCACCGCGGCGCCTGACTTGTCTATAATTGCCGTATTTTCAAAAGTTGTGCTGCCAACTATTAAGAAGGGTCATTTTGAGAAAGGGTCATTTTGAGAAAATTCATCTCAGCCCTACCAAATTCAAATATTATGTTAAATTGTTCCGTAAAGTAGACGGCTGAGACCTACATGTCAGTAATCTGTCCATGACGCGAGCGTCAACGCGACAATCTCTTAGGCAAATCGAGGAACTAAGGGGCTTGGTGCGTTGACCAAATTCACAAATCCACCCCCTCCTTTCGAATGAACCCTAGCACCAGCGGCGTCGTAATCCACCCTCCAAGCAGAACGATCCCTTCGGATATTTGACTTCCGGCGCCAAGTTTCTGCGCCCATTTGCTGATCTCGAGCTCCAATGCCACGTGCCATAGCCGCCGTTGCAAGGCTCTAGCCCGCCTTCGCCGCCGACGAGCTGAGCAGCACGGAGGATGACAGATCCTACTACTAAGGAAGAAAAAGTTCAATCTACAAGCGGGTGAGTTACTACTGTTTACAGTAGGTGTGATCTGGGTTTAGATATTGTTTAGGCGGGTTGCAATTTTGGTTATGTTTAGTGCAAGTGCAAATTTTAGGCTTCATTTTATTACTGTCAAGTTTACTGAGGATTGTAATAATCTACTGTAATTCGCAGTTGTAAGTTGTTTGAGAATTGTTACAAACTGAGCATCTATCAAAATTACTACACGTACATGAAAAAACAGTGAAATTGTAAGAGGTACAACACACGATCTTCGGGAAACAGGGAGAACATCCATTGTATTACACAAGCACCATAGAACTTGCATAATTCATAGATGTTCACTCAACAAACTGAACACACAAAGAGCTAACCTGAAGAGAATACATCAGGAGCAGACCCACATGATCCATCAATCTGACGGATAGCCATCGTAGTAATCGTAGTGGGTGATACCATCCTCGCCATAAGGCGGCACCATCTGTAGCTCAGAATGCTCGAAAATTCTACAATACTCCACCAGCAATCGATCGAGTTCGAAAGGATGGTCATTGATCTATAATCCTCCTACTCCATACCCATGTGCAACCCTTGGATCATCTTCCCACGCAAGAGCCGCAAAGTTGTAAGATCTAATCTCGGATAGGTCTGCATAGTATATGCTGCCTTCATGCACCGTGGGTACCCTGGCGCTATCGGCGCAGATGCACCGATTGTTAACAACGAATAGATCATGACTTTCGATGCCTCTGACCGGCTGAAGGACAAGGTTCTAGATATCCACCCGGTAAACAACCGGTCTGCCGCCGTAGACCGATCTACTCACAATGAACAACAACTCCCAGTCGGAATCGACGAGGTAAAAACTGTTCTTTGGGAAGTGGCAGCCCGGAACAGGGCCTGCAACGGTGGGATGCATCTTCGGGGTCCGTGTAGAGCTCTGCAGCCGGACATATCCATGCGCAGCACCTCGCATAGTCGAGAGGACATACCCGTATCTGTCTGCGACGAAAACATCACCGGCCTAAGAAGACATGCTCCGGAGTTTCACGAAGCCATACAGCAAGTACGACCCTTCACCAAAGACTGGGCGACTCCCTTCCTGCGTGTCCTCATCCACCCACCAAATAGTGGTGTTATGATTGTTTGATGTAAACACCATCAACGATGAGAACATCATCACAACGACAGAATCCACTAGCTCGATCGGTATCTCCGCCCTCAGGCGCTTGATAGCGCCCAAGAAGGGATTGTACAACCGGGTCTTGTACGGTTGCACCCTCTGTCCAAGCACCAGGAGGCTGTCGAATGTGCTACCCACATAAAAGTACCTTCAAGAGGAGAAACAGAGATTCGGTAAAGGTAAACAGACTGAGATTCAATCAAAGTAAACCAACTAGTAGACGAAGAAACAAAACTTGAAAAACAGATAGTATAGGAGGTGAATGCAAAAAAGGATCACATATATACAGATGAATATCAAAAACGCACCTGCGAATAACCCGACTAATCTTCTTCTCAAGGTGGCGGCTAGTTCTCACGTTCAGCAACTTGATGGCGGCGTCATCTACCAGACACTCCTCCGACAAATGGTTCTCCAGAACAATCCAGTTGGCTGGCATAAAGCGCTCCTCCGTGCAGCTGTGACAGGCGTTGCATACTGCCCGGAAGGCGGCGTAGTAGTCGAAGTCGTCCATCGAAAGGAAGATGTCACCTATCTTCTAGACGAGGCCCTCAGGGAGACTAGCCCGCGGTGAGTCCTACTGCTTCTTGCCGGCCATGGATGATGGCGTTCGTGTGGTCTCGGTCCCGTTAACTGGCAGAGGAAGCAGTTCTAGAGACACACATTTAAAAAACGCATAGGAAAGCCAAGCGAAGCGTCTGGAAATGAGATGAGGGCATGCACACAGTAACCGCAACCGTGTTTCATCAAACTAGCACGGGCATGCGCATGCGCCTGCGCACGCGCATGCGCATGCGCCTGCGCACTGATTATAGACGACGGATATGCACACTAGTGTACGACTCCTGGGAGCACGCGAAAGTGTAGGATGATACCACTAGTAGTATCATAACCTCATTGTATTTAATTATCCCTGGGAACACGCAAATGTGTTGAGGAAATTGCAGGTAACACCAACATTCGTGGCATTTGCTGCACAAAACACAGAAACATAGTTTGTGGCTTAAATTTTTGCACCTAGCTCAAATGAATTGCTTAACTTAACAACATGAATAAGAGAGAATCTCAATGTTCATACACCATTATTCATACTTTCAAGCTCCATTTATTCATAGTTTTCCTGCATTGGAGCGCATTACTAGCAAAGTCCACCTATTCATAATTGATACTAATGACCTTGCATCTCCACTAGTTCTTTCATTGAAATTGGCATGTATTTCTTCCCAAAATTATTGGAAAGGCTGGTTGGCTCCAACAATTTTTTGATGATGCCAAGCAAAGTACAATTCATTATTGTCATCCTCGGACCATGGAGCTTCTCTCTTCTTCACTTGCTACGAAGAATCATCTAGATTAGAAAATTGACAAGCTTTAACCAAAAATGCTACGAAGAACCCTGGAGCTTATCTCTTCCTCACCTTGTGCCGGTGCAGGTCCAAGGGCTGGTGCCGGTGTGGGTGCTCGTGGCGGCACTCCTGCAAGCTCGGCTAGGGAGGTTCAACAGCGTGTAGTCATGTCGGAAGGTGCTTGGCCTCAAGGATCCGATCATATCCCGGCGAATCCAGGACACGGTGCATCGAATCCGGCGAAGGGTAGCAAGGAGGGCAGCTGGCCGGCGGTGGACAGGCGGGTGGGGGGAGAAAATTGTGTCTGTGCCATTTGCATGCAGGTGGGGAAATAGGTTTCGAGGGGGAAAGAAGAGAAGTAAATGGTACGTGACACTGGCAGGTGGGCCCATAGAACACGTGACACTGGCAAGTGGGAGCGTGTGACATTGCCAGTTTGTCTAGAGCAAGCGAACGGTAAGCATGGCCAATCATGTCGCAGAACGGCCTACTCGCGGATCGCTCTTATGAAGAACCATCACAATCATCCAAGCGCCCCGACCAAACGCTCTATAGCAATCGTGATGCAGAACAGGTGTCTTGGGGCATGCCTTCTAGAAGACTTGATCTAACGGCCACCATTGGGGGCTAAGGTTAGGATCCATGTGGTTTCGGGAAAGAACGCACAATGTGTTCTTTTCCAAAACCACAATGATGCACACTGACACACACATCCAAGTGAGTGTGGTGATGCAATATCTTTCAAACTGGTGATAGAATGCATATTGCAGTTGAATCCCAGCATGCTGCTAGAGTTCCTAGACATGGTTGGACACCACATGCTAGACTGGTATCATCACATATGTTCTTTTCCAAAACCATAATGATGTACACTTATACATACACACACATCCAAGTGGGTGTGGTGATGCATCATCTTTCAAACTGGTGATAGAATGCATGTAGCAGTTGGATCCCCCATGCTGCTAGGGTTCCTAGACATGGTTGGACACCACATGCTAGAGTGGCATCATTGCATGTGTACTTTTAAAAACCACAATGATGCACACTGATACACACACATCCAAGTGGGTGTGGTGATGCAACATCTTTCAAACTGGTGATAGAATGCATGCTGCAGTTGAATCCCCGTATGCTGCTAGGGTTCCTAGACATGGTTGGAGACCACATGCTAAAGTGGCATCATTGCATGTGTACTTTTCCAAAACCACAGTGATGCACACCGATACACACACATACATCTAAGTGGGTGTGGTGATGCAGCATCTTTCAAACTGGTGATATAATGCAAGCTGAAGTTGAATCCCAGCATGCTGCTAGGGTTCCTGGACATGGTTGGCCACCACATGCTAGAGTGGCATCATTGCGTGTGTACTTCTCCAAAACCACAATGATGCACACTGATACACACACACATCCAACTAGGTGTGGTGATGCAGCATCTTTCAAACTAGTGATAGAATGCATGTTGCAGGCGAATCCCAGCATGCTTCTTGGGTTCCTAGACATGGTTGGACACCACATGCTAGAGTGGTGTCATTGCATGTGTACTTTTCCAAAACCACAATGATGCACACTGATACACACACATCCAAGTGGGTGTGGTGATGCAGCATCTTTCAAACTGGTGATAGAATGCATGATGTAGTTGAATCCTAGCATGCTGCTAGGGTTCCTGGACATGGTTGGACACCACATGCTGGAGTGGCATCATTGCATGTGTACTTGTCCAAAACCACAATGATGCACCCTGATAGACACACACACACATCCAACTGGGTGTGGTTATGCAACATCTTTCAAACTGGTGATAGAATGCATGTTGCAGTTAAATCCTAGCATGCTGCTAGGGTTCCTAGACATGGTTGGACACCACATGCTAGAGTGGCATAATTACATGTGTACTTTACCAAAACCACAATAGTGCACACTGACACACACACACACACATCCAAGTGGGTGTGTTGATGCAGCATATTTCAAACTGGTGATAGAATGCATGCTACGTTTGAATCCCAACTTGCTGTTAGGGTTCCTGGACATGGTTGGCCACCACATGATAGAGTGGCATCATTGCATATGTTCTTTTCCAAAACCACAATGATCACACTAATACACAAACACACATCCAACTGGGTGTGGTGATGCAGCATCTTTCAAACTGGTGATAGAATACATGATGCAGGTCAATCCCAGCTTGCGGCTACGGTTCCTAGACATGATTGGACACCATATGCTGGAGTGGCATCATTGCATGTATACTTCTCCAAAACCACAATGATGCACACTGATACACACACATCCAAGTGGGTGTGGTGGTGCAGCATCTTTCAAACTGGTGATAGAATCTATGCTGTAGTTGATTCCCAGCATGTTGCTAGGGTTCCTAGACATGGTTGGACACCACATATTGGAGTGACATCATTGCATGTGTACTTTTCCAAAACCAAAATGATGCACACTGATACACACACACACATCCAACTGGGTGTGGTGATGCAACATCTTTCAAACTGGTGATATAATGCATGTTGCAGTTGAATCCTAGCATGCTGCTAGGGTTCCTAGACATGGTTGGACACCACATGATGGAGTGGCATCATTGCGTGTGTTCTTTTCCAAAACCACAATGATGCACATTGATACACACACACATCCAAGTGGGTGTGGTGATGCAACATCTTTCAAACTGGTGATAGAATGCATGTTGCAGTTGAATCCCTGCATGCTGCTAGGGTTCCTAGACATGGTTGGACACCACATGCTAGAGTGGCATAATGGCATGTATACTTTTCCAAAACCATAATGATGCACACTTATACACACACATCCACGTGGGTGTGGTGATGCAACATCTTTCAAACTGGTGATAGAATGCATGATGTAGTTGAATCTCAGCATGCTACTATGGTTCCTAGACATTGTTGGACACCACATGCTGGAGTGCCATCATTGCATGTCTTCTTTTCCAAAACCATAATTATGCACAGTGATACACACACATCCAAGTGGTTTATGAAAAGAACACACATGCAATGACATCTAGTGGATCCATCTGGTTTATGAAAACAACACACATGCAATGACTCTAGTGGATTTATCTTGGCATAATTTGATATAGGGATTTCTATTTTCGTGCCCTCGGTTCATTAGTTGTACTCAGTTTTCCGCAGCTTCTTAACTTTTCCTCCCTTTTGCCCATCTCCTTGTACGAAACTCTCACATGGTCTAAAAACTTGCTGTCCATTAGTATTATCATTACGTGCTGACAAGTGGGGCCGCGTTCAGTCGGGTCCCATAGTGGACCCTCACCATTACTTGCTGACAAGTAGGGCCGCGTTCTGTCGGATCCCGTAGTGGACCCTTGCCGTTACATGTTGACAAGTGGGGCCGCATTTAGTCTGTTCCTATAGTGGACACCTCTCTCCACTTATCCAGATCAGCATCGAACCCACAGCTTATCGACGTGAGTGCCGGACCCACAGCTTACCCAGGTTGGCATTGCAAGATGTGACCCAAAGCCGGCCCCACGCTCATGCCCGTGTCGTTACCTCCCCTTTCTTCTTCTTCTCCAGCGATGGCAGCCCTTTGTCTAGCTTCATTTTCATATAGCGAAATGTAATGCATATACGAAAATTATATGAAAATTATACACCTTTGAACTCTTTGAAATCACCCTTAGGACATGATAATGTTTTGCTAATAAAATCCTGATCATTTATCATTTCCACGAAGTGAAATATGATGCATAAACTTGCGTACATGAAAATTATAAACCTTTGAACACTGTGCAATGGCACTTAATACGTGATAATGATGTGCTAACAAAATTTTGAGAGATTATCATTTTCTCCCCATTTTCATAGAGTGGAATGTAATGCATGAACTTGCATATACGAAAATTATACACCTTTGAACTCTTTGAAATCGCACTTAATATGTGATAATGTTGTGCTAAGAAAATCTTGAGAGATTATCATTTTCATAAAGTGGAATGTAATGCACAAACTTGCATGTGAGAAAATTATAAACCTTTGAACACTTTGAAATCGCACTTAATACGTGATAATGATGTGCTAACAAAATTTTGAGAGATTATCATTTTCTCCCCCATTTTCATAGAGTGGAATATATTGCATAAACTTGCATATACAAAAATTATACACATTTGAACTCTTTGAAATCGCACTTAATACGTGATAATATTATGCTAAGAAAATCTTGGGAGATTATCATTTTCATAGAGTGGAATTTAATGCACAAATTATACACCTTTGAACACTTTCCCTTTTATTCAAATTCATTTGTTTATGTAGTTAAAGTACCGGTGGCAAACTCGTTATTTTGCATGGATAGAGGAGAATATCATTTTGCGGCCCGAAAGTTGAGACGCCAGTGCACCGTGGTACCCGAGTTAATTTTAATCACCGCGATTCAAAAAGTTGGGGCGCCAATTGCTGAGAGGGTGTTTTGAGTGAATGATGGCCAAACCTAATATTTTCAAATCGTGCCCGTTAAGTCAGAATATTCCGTTACACTAGTTCCTATTGTGCCCCTTCTTCGCCGGTCACTCTTCTTAGCCACCCTACACGTGTCGTAGGGGAAAATCCATTACTATACTTTCCTAACTCTCGACACTAAATCTGGCGGTGGCGGTCTCTTTTCTTCCCTTCCCTGACCCTGAATCTGCCGGTGGCTGAGTACCTTTTTTCTCCCTCCCCTGACACTGAATCCGACGACGGCGGCCCAACATGTTTTGCAAGGTGAAGGTTGTAGTTACGTCGCCGACTGATTCGGGTCCGTCGGGGCCAGAGTTTGG
Organism: Avena eriantha; assembly: GCA_910589775.1. Taxonomy (NCBI): domain Eukaryota; kingdom Viridiplantae; phylum Streptophyta; class Magnoliopsida; order Poales; family Poaceae; genus Avena; species Avena eriantha. The sequence continues at coordinate 418,760,487 of OU342744.1, read as the reverse complement.
GGCTCAACGCGAAACAGCGGCGAGGTCTTCAGTCCCGATTAGCGAGGAGGTCAGCAAGGATTCTGCTCCCAAGGTACCTACGAGCAGCGGGTTGAAGAGAAAAGCAAGGCTGGTGGCGGATTGTTCGGCTCTGGTGGGCGGATGCGGCACCCAGATCTCGAAGAAAAAAACTGGGAGAAGAGTAAGAGGTGAATTTTTCTTATATGTGCCTTATCTTACAAGTAGATTAGTTACAGCATAATAGAATCGAATGAACTAAAAAGTTCCCCTTTTTAATCAAATTAGGCACAGCTTTGATACAAGGGACTTATATAGGGATGAAAGTGGAGTGGAAAGTTTCCGAATTTTCCGCGGAAAAACGGAAACAGAACGAAAAAAACGGAAACAAAAACGAAGAAAAGGCGGAACAAAACGAAAATGGAAACATTTTTGCGGAAACGGAAACAAAAATGGTATGGCTATTTCCGGCAGAACAGTTGTAGAAACGGAAATTCCGCTTCCGTCCTATACGGAACTTCCATTTTAGACTAGTTGTGTCTTAGTTGGGTGGCCCAATCCAACATGCAACACTCCGATCAGTCTTGAAGCCCACCAAGTTACGTAGTATCAATTTTATTGCTTGTATAACTGTATAAGGCACGGTTTCTCCTTTCCCCCGTCTATTCCCATTCCCCAATTCCACCAGGTGCTAGGCGGCTAGGGTTAGGAGAAGATACTGGGTATGGGATGCCGATGTGCATTCCCATCTTGATCTAGGACGGTGTGGTGATTTTCCCAAGCAATCTCTCCGACGATGACGCCGCCTGCCACGACTACACCTTCTCCGACTACAGTGACGCCCCCACTGCTGAACCGTCTGTGACGCCGGCGACCACAGCGACATCTGCCCCACACCGGCACCCTGCGCCGTCAGCTTGTCACTCTGCACCTGCACACCTCCGTCGACATCAACGCCGATGCCCAAGGTAAATTCAAATCCATGGTTCATGGCTATATATGCATATACGCACTTTACTCTTTCCATCGATGAACCAATGATGTTAGAAGAGTCATAGGTCTTGCCATCTTGGTACTGACAGAGATCACTAGATAGGCATGGTACTGGTACTCTGTAGTCTGTACACTAGTTAATTAGATCTAGATTAAGTTTATACAAATGAAGACAAAGACGGAATGCCTAGTTACCTAAAAAATAATAACCGTATGATGTTAGAAGTTTCCCAGGTCTTGCCGTCTTGGCACTGAAATAGATGGCTAGCTAGGCATGGTAATCTCATGTAACCATGTGTTGTTCAAAATAATTTCACGTTTTGATTTTTTTGCCATCCAATGTCGTTTTTGTCCTTTAGATCATCAGATATGCATTTAGTATGTTATCATGGTTACAATTTTTTATCTTTTTGGTTCTAGCAGTGAGCAGTTCTGTTTCTAATGTTACATGTTGTTGCAGGATAGTGCGTTCCCATGGAGAATTTTGGAACAGCAAGTAGCACTGCTAGTGTGAGTGCTAGTGCAACATCTCCACTTCTTATTGAATCATTAGGGGAGCCTCCCAATGCTACTCCAAATACAGCAGCAATTGGAACTCCAAGTGTGGATTTGACGAATGAAACAGATGATACAATAGCCCCTAGTGCAAAAAGATCTAAGAAGCTAAGTTTTGATGTCTGGGATTATTTCACCAAGTATGAGATAACAAAGGAAGATGGCGATGGTAACAAGGTTGTAGAGAAATGGGCTAGCTGCAATAGCAAGGGATGCACTTACAAAGGCCGCCGTTCAAAAGAGCGAGGCAATCGGGGCACATCAGTTTTCAAAACTCACTTGCAAAACAAGCATCATATCACGACTGGGCAGCAAAAACTTGTATTAGAGAAGGTTGAAGGAGAAGATACCATGGCAGCACCAGCCACCTTTAGGTATGATGAGGCAGCTAGTTTGAGAAAATTTTATCTCGCGATTATCATGCATGACTATCCCTTCAACATTGTTGAGCATGATTACTTGATTGAATTCATCATTTCTTTGCGTCCGTCATTTCCAATTAAGAGTCGCCCTAAGGTGAAGGGAGATATAGTTAACATATATAAAGAGGAAAAAAAAGAAGCTGTATGACTACTTTAAAACATTGAAATGTCGATTTAGTACCACCATGGACATGTAGACATCTGGACAAAATAAAGGGTACATGTGCATCATAGCTTACTGGATAGATGATAATTGGTGCATGCAAAAGAGGATTATCAAGTTCATGCATGTAGAAGGACAACATTCAGGAGCAAATCTTGCCTTGCACTTTTATGATAGCATTGTGGATTAGAACCTCGATAGGAGATTGCTCACTCTTAGTATGGACAATGCATCCGCCAATGATAAATGTGCAGAGACACTAGTACTCAAATTTAATAAGAAAACTCCACTTATATGTGAAGGCATATTTTTTCATGTTAGGTGTTTGAATCACATTTTAAACCTTGTTGCTCAAGATGGTTTAAGGACAATTGCACCAGTTGTTGCAAATATTAGAAATACAGTATCAATTGTGAAGAATTCTCCACTTCAGTATGAAGCATTTAAGAAGTGTGCTTTAGAGTGTGATTTGAATGAAAATGCTGAACTTTCCTTGGATGTTCCAACACGTTGGAATTCCACGTTTGACATGTTGCGGGCAGCACTCTACTTTAGAGATGCTTTTGATAGGCTTTTTCTTCGGCATAAGAAGAAATATAAGAAATGTGCTCCTACAGCAAAAAATTGGTTAATGGCGGCAAAGATTTCTGATTGTTTAAAGTTATTTGCTGATGCTACTGTGTTCTTCGGTGGGAGTAAATATCCAACAACAAATCTCTTTTTTATCTCCTTTTGCAAGATTAAGGTTGCAATTGCTGAGTGATGTTTAAGCTCTGATATGGTCATTAAATCTATGGCACATTCCATGAAAATGAAATTTGATAAGTATTGGGAAAAGTCAAACATGGAACTTGTTGTAGCATGCTTCTTTGATCCTAGATACAAGAGAAATGTGATAGAATATTATGCACCAAAGATTTACCCGCTCACTTATGAGGAAGAGATTGAGAAGTTCACAAGGGTTGTTAACCAATTGTTTGAGGCATATGTCTTTGTTTCAAAGAAGACAACCAGCAGCAATACTGATGTGTGTCAGTCTTCTCAACCTGATATTGCTGTTGATGATGGTTTTGATTCATTTCTGAATAGTAAAAGGAAAAATTCAGTTCGTTGTATGAAAACTGAGTTGGAAGTATATCTAGAGCAAGATCTAGCGCCTAGAGCAGATAATTTTAACATCTTGTCATGGTGGAAGGACAATCGAGTTGACTATCCTATTCTGTCTAAGCTTGCTCGAGATATTTTATCTATTCAAGTGTCAACAGTTGCTTCTGAGTCGGCATTCAGTGCTGGTGGACGGGTTGTTGACCCATTTCATACTCGCCTTGATTCTGAGACAGTACAAGCTTTAATATGTTCTAAAGATTGGATTGCAGCATCAAAAGGTAACATTTTTAACTTCACCTCAATAATGGAATGCGCATCATGTGAGAAATAAGGCTAACAAATTAGCATTTAACTTATCATTTAGATGGTGAAATTAAATCTTTCCTCAAGGATATGGACGTGGAGAGCATGGAGTAACGTTTTCCAACCATGGTGCACATGGTTTGTAATTTATTATCTTCTGTGACTTGTATTCTATATCAATTTCTTATTTTTGTAGTTGGAGTACCAAGAAGATGATGATAGTGATGTGGACCTGGAGGATTTTCTTGATGATGAAGTCGATGAATGAATGTTGTAGTGTCGCAGTGAAACTATTGCTCACCTTCCTATTTATATTTATAGTTTGAAGTATTTTATATCATTGATGTTTTGTTGAACTATGTGAAAACTTATGTGTCAAAGTAAACTATGGGATGTGAGTTGAATTTGAACCACTATATGTTTCTTGTATGTCCATTCTCAATTAAAAGTCCAACTGGGTTGTGCTATATTTGAATTGCATGAGTTTTGGTTGTGCAACCTGGGTTGTGCTATATTTAAATTGCACGTGTCTTGGCTGTGCAACCGAAGTTAATTCCTATAGTGTTAATATTTTGCACATCTTTTATTGTTATATCTGTCAACTTCTATATAAGCCTGATATTATATCATAATATTTGATTTCATCTTAGAAACTGAACAAGTTTATCTGTTTGGTTGAGCTTTTATGAATTATTCAACTGGTCTATTGGTTCTGACAAACATCCGTTTTCTGTTCCGTGTCCGTGCCGTATTTGGTCCGTGTTCGTTTTCGCTAGTATTTGTTTCCGTATTTGTTTCCGGGGTTTTTGTATTTGTTTCCATTTCCATAAAAAAATATGAAAACAAATGTGGCACCACTTAGTTCCGTCCGTATTCGCTATGTTTTCATCCCTAGACCTATATGAGTTCACAATTCATGTTCGCCAGTACACTGCAAAACTTTATTTTGGTTGCGAGAGGGTTGTGTCCAGGCAAGATATGCATCTGCCTGTGAATTGCAAAGAGGTTGTGTCTGTTTCGCAGCTGGTAGATATGCTTGCCGCTAGGATTCCCTGGAGTTCTAAACAGAGGACAAAATTGGTGTGGTGTAACATGAATGATACCTATCAGAAAATTGAGCACTCCCATGAGCTTCAGATGGTGTGGTAGTATTGTGCAGCTGATTGTAAGGTGAAAGTTGAAGCGATGATTGATGATATGTATGTATACGCTGGAGATCTTGCTACCAGAGCTTCGGCTCCTAGAGACTACATACCAATAGATACTGATCTAGATAAGTTCAGTATACGCTTAGAGGTGGATTCATACATGGAAAAACTTGATGAGCGAGTTAATAAGCCAGTTTCGTCATGTACTGTGGAGATCACTATCGATTCCAAAAACATAACTCTTGATGAAACGAGAGAGATGATCGGTATGGAAATCAGTATTGGCCCTAAGCAGATGGCACAAATCTGGTGGTGGCATCATAAGAAGGAGCAATTCATAGATGTTTTGGATACTGAAGATCTTATATAGATTATGTGATGAAAGAAGCAAACCAGAAAGGTGTTCTTCCTTGGTACCATTTCTGATGTTGTTGAACAAGTTATACTGGATGTAGAGGCCCCTGTAGTGGCTGAATAGAATGAGTTGGTCGACGTTGATGAGAGCTGCTACCCTAGGCTTGTCATATGGACCGTGGGGTTCCTCTACCTGTATTTGTAACATTGATTGTTGTTGCATTTAGACCGTATTTCTATGATTATGTTTGTTGAGAGATTGCGATATAATGTTGTGCGAGCTTTTGAGATTTTCGGACATGTCACTCACTGAAACCATCGTTGTTGTAATAAGACCTAAGTACATTGTAGTTGACATGATTATGTTTCTTGAGATGACGTACTGTACTTGTTTCTGTTATTATGTTTGTTGGGACAATGTAATGTAATGTTTTGTGAAACCATGACTAGACAAGTGATGCATAAATACATTGTAGTTTACATGATTATGTTTCTTAAGATGATGTATTGTACTTGTTTCTGTTATTTTGTTTGTTGAGAGATTGTAATGTAATGTTTTGTGAAATCATGACTAGACAAGTGATGCATAAGTACCTTGTAGTCTCATGATTTTGTTTCTTGAGTTGATGTAATATACTTGTTTCTGTGATTACGTTTGTTGAGAGATTGTAATGTGATGTTTTGTGAAACCATGACTGGACAAGTGATGCGTAAGTACCTTGTATTCGACATGATTTTGTTTCTTGAGTTGATGTAATATACTTGTTTCTGTGATTATGTTTGTTGAGAGATTGTAATGTAATGTTTTGTGAAACCATGACTAAAAAAGTGATGCATAAGTACCTTGTAGTTGACATGATTTTGTTTCTTTAGATGATGTAATATACTTGTTTCTGTGATTATGTTTGTTGAGAGATTGTAATGTAATGTTTTGTGAAACCATGACTGAACAAGTGATGCATAAGTACCTTGTAGTTGACATGATTTTGTTTCTTTAGATGATGTAATATACTGGTATGTTTTCCTTAGGCAATGAAATTGGGATGGAGGGAGTACATGTTTAATATTTGAAATAAGAATGTATAAAGAGAAACCATATTAGGAAGGAGACAGTGATCCAAGGAAAGGGCATGGTATCCATTAAACTATTGTAACATGCCAATTTAGTCATTGTTGCAGCGATAGAAGGACTGCTCTCTCTCTCTCTCTCTCTCTCTCTCTCTCTCTCTCTCTCTCTCCTCACCAACGCCGACGCCGTCGCCAGTGACGACGCATTTGCCATGCTGTCCTGGAACAACAAGGACGACAAGTCGAGCAGCGATAGCCTTCTCTCCGAGATCGAGTATTCCTTCCACGATGTGAGTTCCTCTGTTTTCTCGGGCTAGGGTTAGGCATTGGTAAATCTCTCGATCTGAGCTCCATATGTGCATGCAATCATGCTCAATTCCAGCTTTGCGTTTACCTATAGGTACCATGAACGATCTACGACTCCGAATGGGAGGGCCTAGATCTCATGGGCTAAAACTAAGGAGATATGTTGCATTCGAAGGCAGTAACATTGGGAGAAGGTTTTGGGGCTGTACAAATCAGGTTTGTTTACATTATGTGCAATGGTGACATGAAGAAAAATGTATCGTGTATGTTCATAACACTATAGTGTGTGTTTTTTTTAGGTTGGCCCTGTGTGTAAAGCAGTAGAGTGGGTGGATCTTGAGTGGCCAGATACACTTAAGAAATGTTTGGCACAGTTATGGGAGATGTATGAGTTGGAAAGGTCGGGGAGATTTACTAATGCTTGTGATGCAGCTGAAAAAATTACAAGCTATCGGTACGAAATAAGGAGCTGGAATAAGAAATCGAGAATTTGCAGTCATAACTAAGTGATAGAATTAATGGGAGCTTGGTTGTTGGAACTGCAAAGAAGCTTCAGGATAGTCACATGTTGTTGATTCATAATGCAGAAAAGGAGAGGGATCAGCTCAGGGAAGACAAGAAGAAGCTAGAGTACTGCATTGCGGATCTGTTGAAGGAACTGAAGAAGGCACGCGAGGGTTGATACGTCCATTTTGCAGCACTATTATATATCATAATTTACTGTTATTCATTGGTATATTTCATATTAAGAGATGATACTTATGTTATTTCGTCTATTTTTGCATGGTTGATGACTTTTGGAGGATGGACCGCTGAAGTCAGGATTCTGATGGAAAAGGCACTATTTGGAGGCGAAATTCGCGAAGATCAGAAAATCCCAGAAAATATACGGAAAATCCTATTTTCCCAGAAGACGAAGGATGCTAGAAGGGGGAGCGGAGTTGGGCCACAGGGGGCCCACACCACCCCCTGGTGCGGGCTATCGTAGGCCGCGCCACCAGGTGGTGTGGCCACCCTGGCCCACCTCTGGCTCTGCTCTTTGGCGTATATTATCCTCCCGAAACCCTAAGACTTGGGGAGCGACCACAGAAAGGTTCCGCCGCCTCTGCGGGGTGGAAACTACAGAGATAGAAAGAGCTCTCCGGCAGGCAGAAATCTATCGAGGAAATTCCTTCCCGGAGAGGGGAGATCGTCGCCATCAACACCGCCATCAAGCTGGACTTCATCGAGATCATCATTATCATCATCTCCACCAGCACCATCATCACCACTCCATACCGCTGTAACAATGGGTTCAATCTTGCATAGTTCTTAGGGGAAACTTTCTCGATGTTGATTACTTGTTGTAGTTGATGCTATCGAGTGGAACCATTGAATTATCGTTTACGTTCAGATTGTTACTTATCATTATTTAATCTCTGATCTTGATCCATATGATGTCTTGTGAGTAGTTCATTTAGTTCTTGAGGATATGGGAGAAGTCATGTTGTTAGTAGTGGAACTGTGTTGAGAAAGATTCAATGGTTTGATATTTAAGTTGTGGTGTTATTCTTCTAGTGGTGTCATGTGAATGACGACTACATGATACTTCACCTTTATGGGCCTAGGGGAATGCATTGTGTATTTGGCTACGAATCATAGGGGTTGCCGGAGTGACAGAAACCTGAACCCCCGTTAGGAAACCTTTGCACAAGGGAGGTTAGGATCTCAGAGTTTAAAGCTATGGTTATGTTTCTATCTTAATTACTTGCTTGTACTTGCGGATGCTTGCAAGGGGTATAATCGCAAGTATGTATTAGTCCTAGGAAGGTTAGTACATGAGCATAGGTTCACCCACACAACACTTATCTAACTAAAGAAGATTAATCAACTATATGAAGCAAAAGCACTTGATGATATTCCTGTGTGTCCTAGAGAACGTTTGGTCATATTAAGTAATACAACCGGCTTGTCCTTTGCTATAGAAAGGATTGGGCCACTTACTGCATTTATTATTATTGTCTTTTATTTACTCGCACTTTATTTATCTGCATTATCGAAAACCCCTAAAAATCTGATTGCTATGTATTTATAGAGAATTCCTGCTCCAAGCCACTCGTCAACACCTTCTTCTCCTCATTGGGTTTGACATTCTTACTTATCGAAAATACTACGATACACCCCCCTATACTTGTGGGTCATTAAGACTATTTTCTGGCGCCGTTGCCGGGGAGTGAAGCTCTGTTGGAGAGTGGAACTGGTAAAGGAAACTTCTACTGTGAGTCTTGTTTACTTCTGTTAGTTACTTTATTTCAATATGGATAATTCACTTAGTTTCTTATTTTGTTATGCTACTACCACTGCTAAGGTAGTAGATGAACCTACACCTGCTAAAAATGATACTTTTAAAATGCCTACAGGAATTATTGATCATGTTATGGATAACTACTATTTTGGGGATGGAACTGTCCATCCCGATGATCATTTGCTCTTTATACATGAATTATGTGGGTTGTTCAAGTGTGCAGGTATTACAACAGATCAAGTCAAGACGAAGTTATTCTCATTATCACTGAAAGGAATAGCTGAGGAATGGTATAAGCTGCTGAAAAATGGCCAAGCTCTTGAATGGGAGGAAGTAGTATCTCTCTTTTATTCTAAATTTTACCCTCCTAGTGAGATTCATAAAGATCAGAATCAAATATACAACTTTTGGCCTCTTGATGAAGAGAGTACAACTCAAGTTTGGGGGAAGAGCTGAGGAATGGTATAAGCTGCTGAAAAATGGCCAAGCTCTTGAATGGGAGGAAGTAGTATATCTCTTTTATTCTAGATTTTACCCTCCTAGTGAGATTCATAAAGATCAGAATCAAATATACAACTTTTGGCCTCTTGATGGAGAGAGTACAACTCAAGCTCTGCGGGGCGGAAACTACAGAGAGAGAAAGAGCTCTCCGGCAGGCAGAAATCTGCTGAGGAAATTCCTTCCCAGAGAGGGGAGATCGTCACCGTCAACACCGTCATCAAGCTGGACTTCATCGAGATCATCATCATCATCTCCACCAGCACCATCATCATCACTCCATACCGCTGTAACAATTGGGTTGAATCTTGCATAGTTCTTAGGGGAAACTTTCCCGGTGTTGATTACTTGTTGTAGTTGATGCTATCGAGTGGAACAACTGAATTATCATTTACGTTCAGATTGTTACTTATCATTATTTTTTCTCTGATCTTGATCCATATGATGTCTTGTGAGTAGTTCGTTTAGTTCTTGAGGACATGGGAGAAGTCATGTTATTAGTAGTGGAATTGTGTTGAGAAAGATTCAATGGTTTGATATTTAAGTTGTGGTGTTCTTCTAGTGGTGCCATGTGAACATCGTCTACATGATACTTCACCTTTATGGGCCTAGGAGAATGCATTGTGTATTTGTCTACTAATCATAGGGGTTGCCAGAGTGACAGAAACCTGAACCCCTGTTAGGAAACCTTTGCACAAGGGAGGTTAGGATCTCAGAGTTTAAAGTTGTGGTTAGGTTTGTATCTTAATTACTTTCTTGTACTTGTAGATTATTGCAAGGGGTATAATCACAAGTATGTATTAGTCCTAGGAAGGTCAGTACATGAGCACAGGTTCACCCACACAACACTTATCTAACTATAGAAGATTAATCAACTATATGAAGCAAAATCACTTGATGATATTCCCGTGTGTCCTTGAGAATGTTTGGTCATCTTAAGTAATACAACCGGCTTGTCCTTTGCTAAAGAAAGGATTGGTTCACTTGTTGCATTAATTATTATTGTCTTTTATTTACTCGCATTTTATTTATCCGCATTATCAAAAACCCCTAAAAATCTGTTTGCTAAGTATTTATAGAGAAGTCCTGCTCCAAGCCACTCGTCAACACCTTCTGCTCCTTGTTGGGTTCGACACTCTTACTTATCGAAAATACTGCGATACATCCCCTATACTTGTAGGTCATCAAGGGTGAACAAGGACAAACTACAGAGGATAAAGGAAATTTGAGATGAATAATTTATGCTGTTCCAATGCCTGAAACTAGTTAACTGTAAGACTTGTAGTTGCGCTTTCTTAACTAAGCCAAACTCAATCCTCGAGCAAATTAATTTCAAACGAACACACATATCATGCATAGAGTTAAGTTCACGCTTACAAAATCACCACTTCAGAGGATAAACCAGGCAGTTCAGTACTACATAGACATATGTTGGGTTCAAGCGAGCCTGGCCCGGAGCTGCTTGTTTTCCTCCCTAAGATCGGCCAGCTCCTTCTGTACTTTGTCGTGCACCACCCACAGGTTCCAGCGCTCTGCCATGGATTCGAGAAGTTGGTCCATAGCCATACGATTGTCCTCTAAGATCCCTTTCATGATCTCCGTCAGTTTACTAGCTGAGGTGCGATCTTCCCTGTGAAGCTCCTCCCAGCCGGCGTTTACCTCCTTCAGTTTCTGGCACTTGTCAGAAAGGACCGCGACTTCAGCATGCAGGTGGTCAAAGGCCAGTTTCTCAGAATTCTGCTTCTCTCTTTGGATGGCTATCTTGTCATTTAGCCAGGTTGCCAGGTCCTGGTTGAGATTACGCCTCTTTCCCTACAACAAAAATATATAGTATGGTTTATTCAGTTCACCAGGACAAGCTGGTTAGTTTCCATAATTAACTGAATTGACTAGGGGCACTGTCATAATTTCAATGAAGGAGCAATCTAGGACTAATCAACATTTTATGAATCGACTAGTGGCACTGTCATAATTTCAATTTCAAAGACAAATAAGGTTTATCTACAGTTTAGTGTGATGTTGGTTTTTCCCATGTTACCAAATAGTAGTGGCAAACTCATAATGCAGAAACCATGTTCAGATACAGAACGTAAAGAGCTCATGGTGTCCATTCATGAACATGGACACCAACACATGTCTAATTAGATAAGGAGTTACCCTAGGATTCTTATTGCACCCAATAATGGGAATCAGACTTGGGCATTGCTCCCTAAACCCTAAACATTACAAAAGAGTGGAGAACGAACTGATATTCGTGCCCCCTCTAACGGCCATCGGACTTGGGCATTGCTCTGATACGCCTCCAGACAAGCCCTTAGCTCCTCGTTCTCTTTCCGAACACCCTCGAGTATGGTGATCCCTCTGCTCATGTCCTCCTTCATCTCTTTCACTTCATCCAGGCAACGGTTCCTATCATGGTAGGCTCAGATGGCAGCCTTTGTTTCCTCGACGCGTCCTGTGGGTGCCTCGGTGACTTCGTCCTGCAGGAGGGTGCACCTTTTCTTGAGATTCTTCTTCTCCTCCATGAACTCGTTGATTATCTTGATGGCATGTTCTTGCCTGTTCAAGTTATGGTCGAGCACTTTCTGCATCCTCACGACATCATGTGCAAAATCTAGCGAGATCTCCTTCTGCACCGATAATTGCTTGCGTAGGCTCTCATTAGCTAGGGTGAGGGAGCGTGCAAGCTCTTGTTGGTTGTCAATCTTGGCACTGATCGCGGCCACCTTGTCATGGTACTCGGCCTTCGACCGCTGCATCGTTCATGTTAATTGAAATATAAATTCTATAATTACACTCCAGGTTCCAGGTGAATACTAATACAAATCAAAAAATCCCCGTTGAATCTATGGACAGCAGTGTTAAAAATGGAAATACAGATCTAGTCGTAACCATGATAAACTAATCCTAATCACAAAAAATCCATATTGAATCTATGAACAGAGGTATTAAGGAAAGACCGAGAGATCCAGTCATAATCATGAAAACTAATACAACTCGCAAAAGAAGAAGAAAAAAACAATGCGGGGCGGACACGATCTAAGAAATCCACATCACAACTTAGAGAAATTATAGTGTGGAGATTTGCTACCTCGTTGAGACGTGGAACGGGACCGAACGGGTCCTGCAACGCCTCCGTCGTGGTGGATTCTGGCTCCACGGCCAGCCTATAATACGTAGAAGAGGAAGAGCAAGAAGAAAAAAACAAGAAGAAGCAAAATAAGATCATGATGGAGAAGGAGATGGAGAAGAAGTAGAACAAGAAGACCGTACCAGGAGGAGCCCTCGCCTGCTAGAACATTCGGCGCCATTGTCGGGAGAGATTGGGCCTCAGAGAGAGGGGGGCTTGAGGGGCTGGTAGAGCAATAACTTCCTCGCGGCGAGCTCTCTCCTTTTTCTCGGCGAGCTCTCTCCTTTTTCTCGGCGAGGATGGTCGACCGGGCTCTCCTTAGGGGAGCCATGGCTTGAAGGGGGAGGGAGGTGGCGGCAGGAGGAAGAAGATAGTGATTAGTGTGGGAGAAGAGTCAAAGAGTACAAGCCGTGGTCTAGTAGTACTACTACTATTATACAAGACCACCGCGTACGGTTTACCTTCTCAAAGAAGTCAGGGAGACAGGGATAGGGAATCGATGGGACTTCTCTTTATTGTGATGGACAGTTCAATGGTCTTCGGCGCTGCCTAAAATCTAGTATATAATAAGAGGAGTGCGAGCTTACCCTTAAAAAATGAGTGGAGTCGGGTGGTAATCATGGGCATCAGCGTGCACGTCCCGCGTGCGTGTGTTATGCGTTGATGGGGCAATGCCGCGTGCAACTGCTGCACGATCACGTCGGCACGTCGAACTACGTTGAACTCCACGTCGGCATGCACGCACGGGATATTTACGAGTCTAGAATACGTTGTGTCACTTTTGTTGTTATCAAATTATGTTCAGTATGCGAGATATTACATTTTTTTAATAATCAGCAAATGCATGCGTGTACACGACACACGAAACCGCTGCTTGTCCCTTGAGCAGATCGACACCCAACTCCGTGTACCCACCATCGTTCATTCCAAACAACTTCCTCGAGCATGATGCCCCCTCGTCGTGGCAATGACAGGTCCAAGCCGTCCACTGACCATCATGCGTCCTTGCTCTTCGCTGCATCGTTAACACTCGCGAGTCACCTACTGAGGCAGCACGTCGTGTCCGACTGCGCTAGGATCCATCGATAGCGGCACTCGAGGACACCGTGATGTCGAAGCTCGTACCGGCCATGTAGGCGGAGCGTGGGGTACCTGTAACGATAGACGAGCGCAAAGCAGCAGCCATGACAGGGGTGCGTGTTGCACCGGCGAGTACGGACAAGAAGAGGAAATAGAAGAAGACCAGGAAGAAGAGAGGAGACAGCTATTTGGACGAGTCCGACTCGGCCAACAAGGAGGCATTCATCGATCAGTTGGAGGCAGAAGCAGAGGAGAGTGACATGGACCCGTGGGACTATGAAGAGAAGGAGGAGGAGGACTTCAACGAGGAGATATCGTGCTTATACGAAGAAGGGGGTGGTGTTGAGTCATTAGAGGAGGACACCGACATCAGCGATGGCAAGGACCATGACATTGATGAAGACAACGACAAACCGGAAGACAAAGACGAGAGCCTCTTCGAAATATGATCATTTATTTGTTTTATTTTTGAGATAGATTTTCACTTGTTTATGGAGGTAAAGTATCGGTGGCGCAGATAGAGAGGTGGCACAGATAGACCCTGCAAAAAAAGTAGAGAAGGGAGGGGTTATCCTGCCTGTTGGATCACAGAGGATCAACGGTTGGTGGGCATGATCCGCATGACATCTGTGCCAGCCAATCAGGGCGTAGCACCCAGAGTTAGCACACGTTTGGGCTTTTGTGAGATTTGTGACCGAGAGAGAGTGCAAAACTTAGTATCAAAAAACCAAGGGCAAGCCAGAATAAGGGATTCAAATAGAAAATAGAACGAGTAGGCATGTGTGTACCTTTTAGAAATTGAAAATGCATGTTTCGTACTAAACCACATGGATCAACCAGTGTCCTTTGCACGTTGTGTTCCTTTCGTAATGCAAGACTAGAGTCATTGCATGTGTGTTCTTTTCATAAACCACCACGAGTGTCATCTGCATGTGTGTTGTTTTCATAAACCACCACCAGTGTCATCTGCATGTGTGTCCTTTTTATAAACCACATGGATCCACTAATGCCACTCCCACATGTGGTCTTATTTTCATAAACCACATTGATCCACTAGGGTCATTGCATGTTAGTTCTTTTCATAAACCACAACTTGGATCCAATGCATGCCATTGCATGTGTGTCCTTTTCATAAACCACAACTAGGATCACTGCATGTTTGTTCTTTTCATAAACCACAACTAGGGTCATTGCATGTTTGTTATTTTCATAAACCACCACTTGGATCCACTAGTGTCATTGCATTTCTGTACTTTTCATAAACCACCACCAGAGCCACTGCTTGTGGTGTCCTTTTCCTAAACCACCACTAGATTCATTGCATGTGTTGTTCTTTTCATAAACCTCCTAGATCCACCAGAGTCACTACATGTGGTGTCCTTTTCATAAACCACCACTAGAGTCATTGCATGTGTGTGTGTCAGTGTGCATCACTGTGGTTTTTTAAAAGAATACATGCAATGATGCCACTACATCATGTGGTGTTCTTTTCATAAACCACATGGATCCACCAGTTGACATTGCATGTGTGTCCTTTTCATAAACCACAACCAGAGTCGTTGCATGTTTGTTCTTTTCATAAACCACCACTTGGATCCAATGCATATCACTGCATGTGTATCCTTTTCATAAACCACAACTAGGGTCATTGCATGTTTTTTCTTTTCATAAACCACCACTTGGATCCACCAGTGTCATTGCATGTGTGTCCTTTTCATAAACCACCACTTGGATCCACCAGAGTCACTGCATGTGGTGTCCATTTTATAAACCACCACTAGAGTCATTGCATGTGTTGTTCTTTTCATAAACCACATGGT
Organism: Avena eriantha; assembly: GCA_910589775.1. Classification (NCBI taxonomy): domain Eukaryota; kingdom Viridiplantae; phylum Streptophyta; class Magnoliopsida; order Poales; family Poaceae; genus Avena; species Avena eriantha. The sequence continues at coordinate 418,745,259 of OU342744.1, read as the reverse complement.
TCTACCAGAGTCATTGTATGTAGTGTCGTTTTCATAAACAACCACTAGAGTCATTGCATGTGTGTGTCAGTGTGAATCACTGTGGTTTTTTAAAAGAAAACATGCAATGATGCCACTCCAGCATGTGGTGTTATTTTCATAAACCACATGGATCCACCAGAGTCATTGTGTGTGTGTCCTTCTCATAAACCAAATGGATCCACCAATGTCATTGCATGTCTGTGCATGTGTGTTCTTTTCATAAACCACCACTAGTGTCATTGCATGTGCGTCCTTTTCATAAACCACAACCAGAGAAATTGCATGTTTGTTCTTTTCATAAACCACCACTTGGATCCAATGCATGTCATCGCATGTGTGTCCTTTTTATAAACCACAACCAGGGTCATTGCATGTTTGTTCTTTTCGTAAACCACCACTTGGATCCAATGCATGTCATTGCATGTTTGTCCTTTTCATAAACCACAACTAGGATCATTGCATGTTTGTTCTTTTCATAAACCACCACTTGGATCCAACAATGTCTCTGCATATGTGTCCTTTTCATAAACCACCACTAGGGTCACTACATGTTTGTTCTTTTCATAAACCACCACTTGGACCACCATGAGTCACTTCATTTGGTGTCCTTTTCATAAACCACCACTTGGATCCACCAGAGTCACTGCATGTGGTGTCCTTTTTATAAACCACCACTAGAGTCATTGCAGGTGTTGTTCTTTTTGTAAACCACCTGGATCCACCAGAGTCATTGCATGTGGTGTCCTTTTCATAAACCACCACTAGAGTAGTTGCATGTGTGTGTGTCAGTGTGAATCACTGTGGTTTTTGAAAAGAACACATGCAATGATGCCACTCCAGCATGTGGTGTTCTTTTCATAAACCACATGGATCCACCAGAGTCATTGCATGTGTGTCCTTCTCATAAACCAAATGGATCCACAAGTGTCATTGCATGTCGTTGCACGTGTGCTCTTTTCATAAACCACCACTAGTGTCATTGCATGTGTGTCCTTTTCATAAACCATAACCATGGTCATTGCATGTTTTATCTTTTCGTAAACCAGCACTTGGATCCAATGCATGTCATTGCACGTGTGTCCTTTTCATAAACCACAACCAGAGTCATTGCATTTGTGTCCTTCTCATAAACCAAATGGATCCACCAGTGTCATTGCATGTCTGTTCTTTTCATACACCACCACTATTGTCATTGCATGTGTGTCCTTTTCAAAAACCACAACCAGGGTGATTGCATGTTTGTTCTTTTCATAAACCACAACTTGGATCCAATGCATGTCATTGCATGTGTGTCCTTTTCATAAACCACAAGTAGAGTCATCGTATGTCTATTCTTTTCATAAACCACCACTTGGATCCAATGCATGTCATTGCATGTGTATCCTTTTCATAAACCACAACCAGGGTCATTGCATGTTTTTCTTTTCATAAACCACCACTTGGATCCAATGCATGTCATTGCATGTGTGTCCTTTTCATAAACCACAAGTAGGGTCACTTCATGTTTGTTCTTTTCATAAACCACCACTTGGATCCACAAGTGTCATTGCATGTGTGTCCTTTTCATAAACCACAACCATAGTCACTGCATTTGGTGTCCTTTTCATAAACCACAACTAGGTTCATTGCATGTTTGTTCTTTTCATAAACCACCACTTGGATCCACCCGTGTCATTGCATGTGTGTACTTTTCATAAGCCACAACCAGATTCACTGAATGTGGTGTCCTTTTCATAAACGACCACTTGGATCCACCAGAGTCACTGCAGGTGGTGTCCTTTTTATAAACCACCACTAGAGTCATTGCATGTGTTGTTCTTTATATAAACCACCTAGATCCACTAGAGTCACTGCATGTGGTGTCCTTTTCATAAACCACCACTAGAGTAATTGCATGTGTGTGTCAGTGTGCAACACTATGGTTTTTGAAAATAACACATGCAATGATACCACTCCAGCATGCGGTGTTCTTTTCATAAACGACTTAGATCCACTAGTTGACATTGCATGTGTGTCCTTTTCATAAACGACAACCAGAGTCATTGCCTATTTGTTCTTTTCATAAACCACCACTTGGATCCAATGCATATCATTGCATGTGTGTCCTTTTCATAAAGCACAACTAGGGTCATTTCCTGATTGTTCTTTTCATAAACCACCACTTGGATCCACCAGTGTCAATTCATGTGTGTCCTTATCATAAACCACCACTAGAGTCACTGCTTGTTTGTTCTTTTCATAAACCACGACTTGGATCCACCAGTGTCATTGCATGTGTGTCCTTTTCATAAACCACAACCAGAGTCACTGCGTTTGGTGTCCTTTTCATAAACTACCACTTGGATCCACCAGAGTCACTTCATGTGGTGTCCTTTTTATAAACCACCACTAGAGTCATTGCATGTGTTGTTCGTTTCATAAACCACATGGATCCACCAGAGTCATTGTATGTGGTGTTCTTTTCCTAAACCACCACTAGAGTCATTGCATGTGTGTGTGTTAGTATGAATCACCGTGGTTTTTGAAAATAACACATGCAATGATGCCACTCCAGCATGTGGTGTTCTTTTCATAAACCACATGGATCCACCAGAGTCATTGCATGTGTGTCCTTCTCACAAACCAAATGGATCCACCGGTGTCATTACATGTGTGTTATTTTCATAAACCACCACTAGTGTCATTGTGTAACACCCTCAAATCGGCCCTATGCAAGATTTAGCGCGTCCCGCCAAACCCGCATAGAAACGATTCAAGGATGCCCACCAGGCACTTTCGTGCGGGTGGAAAACGAAGTAATACCATTACACATTAGTCCACGACGGAACCCACAGAAGATATATATATATATATATACAACATGACTCCAAGAGTGAAGAATACAGATATACAATACAAAGATCCAAAACACCTTGAAAACGATACGGCGTCCGAGTACGGAAAAGATGCAAATTGGGCTAAGAGCCCTGAAGAATAACCAATGGCGTCCATAACCCTGCCCAGGCCAAGCCGGAAGGGTAACCTTGCTAACGACGGTGATCTCAAACCTGCTAAAACAAAAGGGGTGCCGACAAAGGGTAAAGGAAAAAGAGGAGCGTCAGTACTGAGGCCAGCACATGGCGAGGCTAGAATTCGGTGGCTCTCACCTACATAGGTATGGTGGGCTGAAGCGGCAGCGCAGCGACACGAAACAACCTATAGAGACTCTGTAATACTGGCGGCTAATAGAGAGGGATAAGAAAGACCTATTCGGATCCAACCTGATACTAACACCAAACATACCCATCCTGGTATTCCCCCTCGAGACCAAACGAGTAAGTCAAGCCGAGGAAACTCACACGGTTGGCAGTTTTATTTAATCTTTTCATGGCAGTTATCCAACTTACTATTCATCTCAGATACAGGTCAAATTATAACAGTAAACTTTAGTTATAGTTGTCTATGGTCGAGAAACTGTGCTCCAAGTCATCCATAACCGCGGACATGGCTTTTCGAAAAGATTTAACCCTGCAGGGGTGCACCAAAGTATCCACACGCACTTCGACCCTTTTTGCCAGATCAATTAACATACACCCATCGGTATGTCGGCGGGGCCTAAGTCATGAAGTTTCCCAGACCCAAAGCAAGTACATGGGGGCCACCCCACTAAGCTACCCGCAACAAAGTCGGCCGACTCCGGAACAGACCCAGGGTTTGCGACGACGGTGGTAAACGACTGGGAACCCGAAAAGGGGGGACTGGGCTTGTCGATAACGCGCAAACATGGCGCGATCCAAAACAGTACAGGTTCTCCACGCACAAATTAAATAAAGCAGTAACATGGCATAAGTACAGAATAGTAATAAAGCCCCAAACTACTTGTGGCCCCCGGTACAATACTTTGAAATCAGGTAGTAAGCCGATGGGGGTGCCCACACACCCCACCTGTGGTTAGTGCGCTCGATCTCGGAAAAGGTGTCAAGAACTCGGGTCCTAGGGGACACTAGTGAGCGGTTAAGAACCAAATAATTACTATTACCCACGGTGCCTCTGCATTATATCTACCAACAACATTAATTAATAAACTGTAATTAGAATCATGATCAACGCCATCATTAAGCATGTGCCAACCTCCCAACAACTGTGGATCATCGACGACGCGAGGCAACACCTGAGCAAGCAAGTACGACTCGCAGGGCCAACTGTCTATCAAGCAACAGGTAATAGGAGGTGTCCAAGGCACTATAACGGCTGCAGGAATATAACTGGTACGGAACACTAAAGCATCGTGACACGGATAGCAATAGATCAACAGGAGGAAATAAAGACTATAAATGCAAAATAGGTAGAAAGGGGGAGAATGCTCGCCTGGGAAACACTGTCGAAGGTTCACATCCGGAGAACTTGTCGATACTCGCATCAACTCATCGGCCTAATCCGCGAAGACGCGAACACTAGAAGAAACACCGGATGCAATATTTAATACTACGGCAAAAGATCCGGCATGATTATGATATGATGCAGATGCGGTGCAAGGAGGCAGTATTAAGCGGAACCGGGGCCCCGACGATTAATTAGACAGTTCAAGTTATTTAGAACCCCCGCAATTTAAATGTTGTGTTAACAGGGTGAATCATGGCATCGGTTCGCTACGCAAATTTAAATGGAGTTCGGAATAAGACAAAGATATCCCGCATAAACATTCCATCTTTAATTTAGGTGAAACAATATAATGCCCCCAAACCACACAATATGCATGCAAGGGTGAACCATTTAATGCAACAAGTATATATCATTTATAAAATAGGGTTTTGAGAAAGGGATCACACATTGTGGTTCGGCGAGCTTGGTGTTCACCGAGGGGGTCGAAGGTTCGGGTTCGGATCCGGGGTCTTCAGACTCCAAGATCGGGTCTTCGGATCCGGGGAAGGGGTTCTTAGCGTGCCTTTTCGAAATCGCTCGGGTACATATCCAAGCATCAGTGGTCTTGGGGTGGCAACGTGGTCGGTCTGGCTCGTCTCACTTTTCTCATCGAACATCAGAAGAACTCGGCGATGTCTCCACTTTGTAGTATCGACTTCGGATGGAGGCTTCGGGGTTCCATGTTAGGGGTCTTAGGGTACGGGAAGGAGAGTATCTTGTTGGAATTCCCATTGATCTAACAATCACGAGGGTCCTGAACATCGGCGTGCAGAAGATTTATTGTCAAGTGCTCAAACAAACACATATGCGTGTGCATGTACAGAGCGAGTGAGACGACGAAAGTACCATAACAAGCAACCTTCAGGGGAACCACTTGGTCACAAGCACATGTACGAGGAGAACAGTCACCACGGGGTTCGTCGGTGACCGCAGGTGGCCACGGGTGCGCGCGCGTCGCAAAGGCGCGCAATCACGGGGTTGCAGGGACGGCGCGAGGCACCATGCGGTGATCAAAGACGAGGGGCTGGCCCGAGAAGAGGAGGCCAAGGCGAGGCAGGGGAGGTCCTCGCGACGGCGGGGTCCACAGAGGCAGTGGCGGAGAGGAGGTGCTGGTGATAGCGAAGCTCCGGGAGGACGAGCTTGGGCCGAAGAGCTCTACAGCGGGGAGGGGAGCGTCGGTGATGGTAGTTGGGGGATGCTGGCCGGAGACGAGTAAGGCTGCGGCGACTCCGGGCAGATGCGTGGGAAGAGGGGGGCGCAGCGCGGCCGGACGCGGCATCGCTGGAGGACGACGAGAGGCGGTAGCGCAGCAGAGGGGCGCCGCGGTGGCGGGGTCGCGGCCAGGGACCGAGCCGGCAGGAACCGGGGCGGCGCTCGCGCGCGACGGCCCTGAGCAGGAGAACGGGTGGCGAGGACAACACAGTGAGGAGGACGGCGCGCAGGACGGGGCGAGAGGCGGAGGGGCGGCGACCGTCGAGGTGGTGAAGGCCGGCAAGGCAGGGCCCGGGGCTGCTGGCGGGGCGTGGAAGGCGGCGGGGTGGTGGCGACTGGCGGTGGCGCGAGGCCAGGCGAGGGGAGATGGCGGGGAGGCCCGGCGGCGGCCGGCGAGAGGCGTGGGCGGCGGGGTTGGGGAGAGAGGGAGGAAAACACGGGGGAGAGAGCGGGAGTGGTGGGGCCAGGAGGACGGGCGGGATCCCGAGGTGGGCTGCGTGGCAGGTGGGGTGGTCGGGGCATTGCAGGGCGAGCGGGGTGGTCGGGCAGGGATTGGGGCCAAGCGACATGGGAGGCGTGACCAGGAGACAGGCACGGGCGGGAGAAGCGCGTCTGCGCGTGGGACCGGGCGGAGAGTAGGGTTGCATGCGGGTTGGGCACAGAAAGGTTGAGCGGCAGGGAGGTTGGCGTGGTGCGCTGCGGGGGGACCGGGGTGGAACGGGTCCAGGGTGGACCCGTGGACCAATCTGGTGGGTGTGAGGCAGGTGGAGTGGGCCAGGGGGAGGTGGCGATGGGACTTGGGGAGGCACGTGCCAGGCGGGGGTGTGACGTGGGGTAGGTGTGTGTGTGTGTTGTGGGTGCGGGGTGATGAGGTGGAGGGGTGCAGTGAGGTGACGACCTGGATTTGGACAGGGTGAGGTGGAAGGGGGCTGGGTAGAACACGGTTAGGTAGATTAGGGTCTGGTTCTGGGCAAAATTTAGGGGTGGCCGGCTGGGTCGGATCGGCCCGGTTTGGCTGCCCCCTAAAAATAAAATAAAATATTTTACTATTTAAAACAGGGCTTTTGAAATCCGTTGGTAGACGAAACAAAATATTCCGGAGACCCAGGTTTTAATTTGAATAAAGACGGGAATATTTACAAAACAACACTAGGCGTTTCGAAAATAGTTTAGACAAAATCATGCATGATGATGACGATGCTCAAATGCAATGTGGCATGATGACATGAGCATGCGGTCATGATGATGCAATGCATAAAAACACAGCGATTTTCTAGTAGTGGTTTTTGCGGGATGCCACAATTCGACACCACTAACAATGGATCTCGCCCTTGAGATCCACCTCATAGTACCGGAAAGAAGGTTGGCGATCTGAATCTTCTCGCTTCGTGGCGATCCTCACGACACCACTAATAGAGGTCGTTGTCCGTGACCGTCGAGGACACTCCGGAAACAAAGGACGAAGGTAAATGTATCCAAAAATAAAGCCACCTCTAACTTCGATAGAAAAAGAACCGATGCATTCTCGTCCACTGCAATGTACACGAGCAAATAGAATGAGTAGTCGGCATGGGGGCCAATCCATCACGCAGCCAAACTATTACTCCGCAGAATCAGTAGAAAAGCGTGCAACCATTCTCGGAATCAGACTGAAGATCTCGACAAGCGAGGTTCGGAAACAAAGGAGGAATGCAGACTCTGCATCGGATCTGGCGTTGATGATGTCGTCACGTCGGAAAACACCGGAAGTCACAAGAAGGAACAGAGAGAAGTCCAACAGATGAAGGATTCCTCAAATAGCACGACGATCTGATGTAGAAACACCGTTTCCAAAGGAGGAAAACGAAACCCTGAAGGTACGATGGAAACCCAACCACGAGAATTCCTGGACTCGAAGAAAGAGAAGAGAGCAGATTCAAAACACACAGAGGTAAGAGGAGAATAGCAGAGGGGTAAGGAGTAAAAGCAGACCTAATCAGAACTATCCAACCGATTTTCCAAAATAGTCTTGACACTCTACTTCGGCCGTTAGCTAGGTTATCCTACAGTCTGGACTTGTGGGGTATCGCACTGCTGAGCTCTAATACCACTCTGTAACACCGCAAATCGGCCCTATGCAAGTTTTAGCGCGTCCCGCCAAACCCGCATAGAAACGATTCAAGGACGCCCACCAGGCACTTTCGTGCGGGTGGAAAACAAAGTAATACCATTACACATTAGTCCACGACGGAACCCACAGAACAGATATATATATATACAACACGACTCCAAGAGTCAAGAATACAGATATACAATACAAAAATCCAAAACACCTTGAAAACGATATGGCGTCCGAGTACGGACAAGATGCAAATTGGGCTAAGAGCCCTGAAGAATAACCAATGGCGTCCATAACCCTGCCCATGCCAAGCCGGAAGGGTAACCTTGCTAACGACGGTGATCTCAAACCTGCTAAAACAAAAGGGGTGCCGACAAAGGGCAAAGGAAAAAGAGGAGCGTCAGTACTGAGGCCAGCACATGGCGAGGCTAGAATTCGGCGGCTCTCGCCTACGTAGGTATGGTGGGCTGAAGCGGCAGCGCAGCGACACGAAACAAGCTATAGAGACTCTGTAATACTGGCGGATAATAGAGAGGGATAAGAAAGACCTATTCGGATCCAACCTGATACTAACACCAAACATACCCATCCTAGTATTCCCCCTCGAGACCAAACGAGGAAGTCAAGCCGAGGAAACTCACACGGTTGGCATTTTTATTTAATCTTTTCATGGCAGTTATCCAACTTACTATTCATCTCAGATACAGGTCAAATTATAACAGTAAACTTTAGTTATAGTTGTCTATGGTCGAGAAACTGTGCTCCAAGTCGTCCATAACCGCGGACATGGCTTTTCGAAAAGATTTAACCCTGCAGGGGTGCACCAAAGTATCCACACGCACTTCGACCCTTTTTGCCAGATCAATTAACATACACCCATCGGTATGTCGGCGGGGCCTAAGTCATGACGTTTCCCAGACCCAAATCAAGTACATGGGGGCCACCCCACTAAGCTACCCGCAACGAAGTCGGCCGGCTCCGGAACGGACCCAGGGTTTGCGACGACGGCGGTAAACGACTGGGAACCCGAAAAGGGGGGACTGGGCTTGTCGATACCGCGAAAACATGGCGCGATCCAAAACAGTACAGGTGCTCCACGCACAAATTAAATAAAGCAGTAACATGGCAATAGTACAGAATAGTAATAAAGCCCCAAACTACTTGTGGCCCCCGGTACAATACTTTGAAATCAGGTAGTAAGCCGATGGGGGTGCCCAGACACCCCACCTGTGGTTAGCGCGCTCGATCTCGGAACAAGTGTCAAGAACTCGGGTCCTACGGGACACTAGTGAGCGGTTAAGAACCAAATAATTACTATTATCCACCGGTGCCTCTGCATTATATCTACCAACAACATTAATTAATAAACTGTAATTAGAATCATGATCAACGCCATCATTAAGCATGTGCCAACCTCCCAACAACTGTGGATCATCGACGACGCGAGGCAACACCTGAGCAAGCAACTACGACTCGCAGGGCCAACTGTCTATCAAGCAACAGGTAATAGGAGGTGTCCAAGGCACTATAACGGCTGCAGGAATATAACTGGTACGGAACACTAAAGCATCGCGACACGGATAGCAATAGATCAACGGGAGGAAATAAAGACTATAAATGCAAAATAGGTAGAAAGGGGGAGAATGCTCGCCTGGGAAACACTGTCGAAGGTTCACATCCGGAGAACTTGTCGATACTCGCATCAACTCATCGGCCTAATCCGCGAAGACGCAAACACTAGAAGAAACACCGGATGCAATATTTAATACTACGGCAAAAGATCCGGCATGATTATGATATGATGTAGATGCGGTGCAATGAGGCAGTATTAAGCGGAACCGGGGCCCCGAAGATTAATTAGACAGTTCAAGTTATTTAGAACCCCGCAATTTAAATGTTGTGTTAACAGGGTGAATCATGGCATCGGTTCGCTACGCAAATTTAAATGGAGTTCGAAATAAGACAAAGATATCCCGCATAAACACTCCATATTTAATTTAGGTGAAACAATATAATGCCCCCAAACCACACAATATGCATGCAAGGGTGAACCATTTAATGCAACAAGTATATATCATTTATAAAATAGGGTTTTGAGAAAGGGATCACACATTGTGGTTCGGCGATCTTGGTGTTCACCGAGGGGGTCGAAGGTTCGGGTTCGGATCCGGGGTCTTCAGACTCCAAGATCGGGTCTTCGGATCCGGGGAAGGGGTTCTTGGCGTGCCTTCTCGAAATCGCTCAGGTACATCTCCAAGCATCAGTGGTCTTGGGGTGGCAACGTGCTCGGTCTGGCTCGTCTCACTTTTCTCATCGAACATCGGAAGAACTCGGCGATGTCTCCACTTTGTAGTCTCGACTTCGGATCGAGGCTTCGGGGTTCCATGTCAGGGGTCTTAGGGTACGGGAAGGAGAGTATCCTGTTGGAATTCCCATTGATCTAACAATCACGAGGGTCCTAAACATCGGCGTGCAGAAGATTTATTGTCAAGTGCTCAAACAAACACATATGCGTGTGCATGTACAGAGCGAGTGAGACGACGGGAGTACCATAACAAGCAACCTTCAGGGGAACCACTTGGTCACAAGCACATGTACGAGGAGAACAGTCACCACGGGGTCCGTCGGTGACCGTAGGTGGCCACGGGCGTGCGCGTCGCAGAGGCGTGCAATCACGGGGTTGCAGGGACGGCGTGGGGCACCGCTCGGTGGTCGGAGATGAGGGGCTGGCCCGAGAAGAGGAGGCCGAGGCGAGGCAGGGGAGGTCCTCGCGACGGCGGGGTCCACAGAGGCGGCGGCGGAGAGGAGGTGCTAGTGACGGCGAAGCTCCGGGAGGACGAGCTCGGGCCGACGAGATCTACAGCGAGGAGGGGAGCGTCGGTGATGGTGGTTGGGGGATGCTGGCCGGAGACGAGTAAGGTTGCGGCGACTCCGGGCAGACGCGTGGGAAGAGGGGGCCGCAGCGCGGCTGGACGCGGCGTCGCTGGAGGACGATGAGAGGCGGTAGCGCAGCAGAGGCTCGCCGCGGTGGCGGGGTCGCGGCCAGGGACCGAGCCGGCAGGAACCGGGGCGGCGCTCGCGCGCGACGGCCCTGAGCAGGAGAACGGGTGGCGAGGACAACACAGTGAGGAGGACGGCGCGCAGGACGGGGCGAGAGGCGGAGGGGCGGCGACCGTCGAGGTGGTGAAGGCCGGCGAGGCAGGGCCCGGGGCTGCTGGCGGGGCGTGGAAGGCGGCGGGGTGGTGGCGACTGGCGGTGGCGCGAGGCCAGGCGAGGGGAGATGGCGGGGAGGCCCGGCGACGGCCGGCGAGAGGCGTGGGCGGCGGGGTTGGGGAGAGAGGGAGGAAAACACGAGGGAGAGAGCGGGAGTGGTGTGGCCAGGAGGACGGGCGGGATCCCGAGGTGGGCTGCGTGGCAGGTGGGGTGGTCGGGGAGTTGCAGGGCGAGCGGGGTGGTCGGACGGGGATTGGGGCCAGGCGACGTGGGAGGCATGCCCAGGAGACGGACATGGGCGGGAGAAGCGCGTATGTGCGTGGGACTGGGCGGAGAGCAGGGTTGCATGCGGTTTGGGCATGGAAAGGTTGAGCGGCAGGGAGGTTGGCGTGGTGCCTGGCAGGGGGAGCGGGGTGGAGCGGGTCCAGGAGTTTCGGAAATAGTTTAGACAAAATCATGCATGATGATGACGACGCTCAAATGCAATGTGGCATGATGACATGAGCATGCGGTCATGATGATGCAATGCATAAAAACAAAGCGATTTTCTAGTAGTGGTTTTTGCGGGATGCCACACATTGCATGTGTGTCCTTTTCATAAACCACAACCAGAGTCAGTGCATGTTTTTTCTTTTCATAAACCACCACTTGGATCCAATGCATGCCATTGCATGTGTGTCATTTTCATAAACCACAACTAGGGTCATTGCATGTTTGTTCTTTTCATAAACCACCACTTGGATCCAATGCATTTCATTGCAAGTGTGTCATTTTCGTAAACCACAACTAGGGTCGCTGCATGTTTGTTCTTTTCATAAAGCACCACTTGGATCCACCAGTGTCATTGCATGTGTGTACTTTTCATAAACCACAACCAGAGTTACTACATTTGGTGTCCTTTTCATAAACCACCACTTGGATCCACCAGAGTCAATACACGTGGTGTCCTTTTCATAAACCACCACTTGAGTCATTGCATGTGTTGTCTTTTCATAAACCACCACGTGGATCCACCAGAGTCACTGCATGTGGTGTCCTTTTCATAAACCACAACTAGGGTCATTGCACATGTGTGTGTGTTAGTGTGCATCAATGTGGTTTTTGAAAAGAACACATGCAATGATGCCACTCCAGCATGTGGTGTTGTTTTCATAAACCACATGGATCCACCAGTTATCATTGCATGTATGTCCTTCTCATAAACCAAATAGATCCACAAGTGTCATTGCATGTCTTTGCATGTGTGTTCTATTCATAAACCACCACTATTGTCATTGGATGTGTGTCCTTTTCATAAACCACAACCAGAGTCATTGCATATTTGTTCTTTTCCTAAACCGTCACTTGGATCAAATGCATGTCATTGCATGCGTGTCCTTTTCATAAACCACAACTAGGGTCATTGCATTTTTGTTCTTTTCATAAACCACCACTTGGATCCAATGCATGTCATTGCATGTGTATCCTTTTCATAAACCACAACTAGGGTCAGTTCATGTTTGTTCTTTTCATAAACCACCACTTGCATCGACTAGTGTCATTGCATGTGTGTCATTTTCATAAAACATAACGAGAGTCACTTCATTTGGTGTCCTTTTCATAAACCACAACTAGGGTTATTGCATGTTTGTTCTTTTCATAAACAACCACTTGGATCCACCAGTATCATTGCATGTCTGTACTATTCATAAACCACCACCAGAGTCACTGCATGTGGTATCATTTTCATAAACCACCACTTGGATCCACCAGAGTCACTGCATGTGGTGTCCTTTTTATAAACCACCACTAGAGTCATTGCATGTGTTGTTCTTTTCATAAACCACCTAGATCCACCAGAGTCATTGTATGTGGTGTCCTTTTCATAAACCTCCACTAGAGGCATTGCATGTATGTGTGTCAGTGTCCATCACTGTGGTCTTTGAAAAGAACACATGCAATGATGCCACTCCAGCATGTGGTGTTCTTTTCATAAACCACATGGATCCACCAGTTGACATTTCATGTGTGTCCTTTTCATAAACCACAACTAGAGTCATTGCATGTTTGTTCTTTTCATAAACGACCACTTGGATCCAATGCATGTCATTGCATGTGTGTCCTTTTCATAAACCACAACTAGGGTCATTGCATGTTTGTTCTTTTCATAAACCACCACTTGGATCCACCAGTGTCACTACATGTGTGTGTCCTTTTCATAAACCCCCACTAGAGTCACTACTTGTTTGTTATTTTCATAAACCACCACTTGGATCCACCAGTGTCATTGCATGTGTGTCCTTTTCATAAACCACAACGAGAGTCACTGCATTTGGTGTCCTTTTCATAAACCACCACTTGGATCCACCAGAGTCACTTCATGTGGTGTCCTTTTTATAAACCACCACTAGAGTCATTGCATGTGTTGTTCGTTTCATAAACCACATGGATCCACCAGAGTCATTGTATGTGGTGTCCTTTTCATTAACCACCACTGGAGTCATTGCATGTGTGTGTCAGTGTGAATCACTGTGGTTTTTGAAAACAACACATGCAATGATGCTACTCCAGCATGTGGTGTTCTTTCCATAAACCAGATGGATCCACAAGAGTCATTGCATGTGTGTCCTTCTCACAAACCAAATGGATCCACCAGTGTCATTGCATGTCTTTGCATGTGTGTTCTTTTCATAAACCACCACTAGTGTCATTGCATGTGTGTCCTTTTCATAAACCACAACCAGAGTCATTGCATGTTTTTTCTTTTCATAAACCACCACTTGGATCCAATGCTTGCCATTGCATGTGTGTCCTTTTCATAAACCACAACTAGGGTCATTGCATGTTTGTTCTTTTCATAAACCACCACTTGGATCCAATGCATCTCATTGCATGTGTGTCATTTTCGTAAACCACAACTAGGGTCACTGCATGTTTGTTCTTTTCATAAACCACCACTTGGATCCACCAGTGTCATTGCATGTGTGTACTTTTCATAAACCACAACCAGGGTCACTGCATTTTGTGTCCTTTTCATAAACCACCACTTGGATCCACCAGAGTCACTACATGTGGTGTCCTTTTCATAAACCACCACTTGAGTCATTGCATGTGTATTCTTTTCATAAACCACCACTTGGATCCACCAGAGTCACTGCATGTGGTGTCCTTTTCATAAACCACAACTAGGGTCATTGCATGTGTGTGTGTCAGTGTGCATCACTGTGGTTTTTGAAAAGAACACATGCAATGATGCCACTCCAGCATGTGGTGTTCTTTTCATAAACCACATGGATCCACCAGTTATCATTGCATGTATGTCCTTCTCATAAACCAAATAGATCCACTAGTGTCATTGCATGTGTGTCCTTTTCATAAACCACAACGAGAGTTATTGCATTTGGTGTCCGTTTCATAAACCACAACTATGGTTATTGCATGTTTGTTCTTTTCATAAACCACCACTTGGATCCACCAGTATCATTGCATGTCTATACTATTCATAAACCACCACCAGAGTCACTGTATGTGGTGTACTTTTCCTAAACCACCACTTGGATCCACCAGAGTCACTGCATGTGGTGTCCTTTTTATAAACCACCACTAGAGTCATTATATGTGTTGTTCTTTTCATAAACCACCTGGATCCACCAAAGTCATTGTATGTGGTGTCCTTTTCATAAACCACCACTAGAGGCATTGCATGTGTGTGTGTTAGTGTGCATCACTTTGGTTTTTGAAAAGAACACATGCAATGATGCCACTCCAGCATGTGGTGTTCTTTTCATAAACCACATGGATCCACCAGTTGACATTGCATGTGTGTCCTTTTCATAAACCACAACTAGAGTCATTGCATATTTGTTCTTTTCATAAACCACCACTTGGATCCAATGCATGTCATTGCATGTGTGTCCTTTTCATAAACCACAACTAGGGTCATTGCATGTTTGTTCTTTTCATAAACCACCACTTGGATCCACCAGTGTCACTACATGTGTGTGTCCTTTTCATAAACCACCACTAGAGTCACTACTTGTTTGTTATTTTCATAAACCACCACTTGGATCCACCAGTGTCATTACATGTGTGTCCTTTTCATAAACCACAACGAGAGCCACTACATTTTGTGTCCTTTATATAAACCACCACTTGGATCCACCAGAGTCACTTCATGTGGTGTCCTTTTTATAAACCACCACTAGAGTCATTGCATGTGTTGTTCGTTTCATAAATCACATGGATCTACCAGAGTCATTCTATGTGGTGTCCTTTTCATAAACCACCACTAGAGTCATTGCGTGTGTATGTCAGTGTGAATCACTGTGGCTTTTGAAAACAACACATGCAATGATGCCACTCCAGCATGTGGTGTTCTTTTCATAAACTAGATGGATCCACTAGAGTCA
Source organism: Avena eriantha (assembly GCA_910589775.1). NCBI lineage: Eukaryota > Viridiplantae > Streptophyta > Magnoliopsida > Poales > Poaceae > Avena > Avena eriantha. Next base: position 418,729,926 of record OU342744.1, on the reverse strand, counting down.
TTGCATGTGTGTCCTTCTCAGAAACCAAATGTATCCACCAGTGTCATTGCATGTCTTTGCATGTGTGTTCTTTTCATAAACCACCACTTGGATCCAATGCATGCCATTGCATGTGTGTCCTTTTCATAAACCACCACTTGAGTCATTGCATGTGTGTTCTTTTCATAAACCACCACTTGGATCCACCAGAGTCACTGCATGTGGTGTCCTTTTCATAAACCACAACTAGGGTCATTGCATCTGTGTGTGTCAGTGTGCATCACTGTGGTTTTTGAAAAGAACACATGCAATGATGCCACTCCAGCATGTGGTGTTCTTTTCATAAACCATATGGATCCACCAGTTATCATTGCATGTACGTCCTTCTCATAAACCAAATAGATCGACCAGTGTCATTGCATGTCTTTGCATGTGTGTTCTTTTCATAAACCACCACTATTGTCATTGCATGTGTGTCCTTTTCATAAACCACAACCAGAGTCATTGCATGTTTGTTCTTTTCATAAACCGTCACTTGGATCCAATACATGTCATTGCATGTGTGTTCTTTCATAAACCAGAACTAGGGTCATGGCATGTTTGTTCTTTTCATAAACCACCACTTGGATCCAATGCATGTCATTGCATGTGTATCCTTTTCATAAACCACAACTAGGGTCATTTCATGTTTGTTCTTTTCATAAACCACCACTTGCATCCACCAGTGACATTGCATGTGTGTCCTTTTCATAAACCACAACGAGAGTTATTGCATTTGGTGTCCTTTTCATAAACCAGAACTAGGGTTATTGCATGTTTGTTCTTTTCATAAACCACCACTTGGATCCACCAGTATTATTGCATGTCTATACTATTCATAAACCACCACCAGATTCACTGTATGTGGTGTAGTTTTCATAAACCAACACTTGGATCCACCAGAGTCACTGCATGTGGTGTCCTTTTTATAAACCACCACTAGAGTCATTGCATGTGTTGTTCTTTTCATAAACCACCTGGATCCACCAAAGTCACTGCATGTGGTATCCTTTTCATAAACCACCACTAGAGTCATTGCATGTGTGTGTGTCAGTGTGCATCACTATGGTTTTTGAAAAGAACACATGCAATGATGCCACTCCAGCATGTGGTGTTCTTTTCATAAACCACATGGATCCACCGGTTGATATTGCATGTGTGTCCTTTTCATAAACCACAACTAGAGTCATTGCATGTTTGTTCTTTTCATAAACCACCACTTGGATCCAATGCATGTCATTGCATGTGTGTCCTTTTCATAAACCACAACTAGGGTCATTGCATGTTTGTTCTTTTCATAAACCACCACTTGGATCCACCAGTGTCACTGCATGTGTGTGTCCTTTACATAAACCACCACTAGAGTCACTACATGTTTGTTATTTTCATAAACCACCACATGGATCCACCAGTGTCATTACATGTGTGTCCTTTTCATAAACCACAACAAGAGTCACTACATTTGGTGTCCTTTTCATAAACCACCACTTGGATCCACCAGAGTCACTTCATGTGGTGTCCTTTTTATAAACCACCACTAGAGTCATTGCATGTGTTGTTCTTTTCATAAACCACCTGGATCCACCAGAGTCATTGTATGTGGTGTCATTTTCATAAACCACCACTAGAGGCATTGCATGTGTGTGTCAGTGTGCGTCACTGTGGTTTTTGAAAATAACACATGCAATGATGCCACTCCAGCATGTGGTGATCTTTTCATAAACCACATGCATCCACCAGTTGATATTGCATGTGTGTCCTTTTCATAAACCACAACTCGAATCATTCCATGTTTGTTCTTTTCATAAACCACCACTTGGATCCAATGAATGTCATTGCATGTGTGTCCTTTCATAAACCACAACAAGGGTCATTGCATGTTTGTTCTTTTCATAAACCACCACTTGGATCCACCAGTGTTACTACATGTGTGTGTCCTTTTCATAAACCACCACTAGAGTCACTACATGTTTGTTATTTTCATAAACCACCACTTGGATCCACCAGTGTCATTGCATGTGTGTACTTTTCATAAACCACAACCAGGGTCACTGCATTTGGTGTCCTTTTCATAAACCACCACTTGGATCCACCAGAGTCACTACATGTGGTGTCCTTTTCATAAATCACCACTTGAGTCATTGCATGTGTGTTCTTTTCATAAACCACCACTTGGATCCACCAGAGTCACTACATGTGGTGTCCTTTTCATAAACCACAACTAGGGTCATTGCATGTGTGTGTGTCAGTGTGCATCACTGTGGTTTTTGAAAAGAACACATCCAATGATGCCACTCTAGCATGTGGTGTTCTTTTCATAAACGACATGGATCCACCAGTTGTCATTGCATGCGTGTCCTTCTCATAAACCAAATGGATCTCACCAGTGTCATTGCATGTCTTTGCATGTGTGTTCTTTTCATAAACCACCACTAGTGTCATTGCATGTGTGTCCTTTTCATAAACCACAACCAGAGTCATTGCACGTTTGTTCTTTTCATAAACCACCACTTGGATCCACCAGTGTTATTGCATATTTCTCCTTTTCATAAACCACGACTAGGGGTTCCTGTCAGCTACGTCGAGCTCAGCTACGTCGGGGTTCCTGTCGCTCCGCTCTTGCGCGACAACGCGTTGGTGAGGCAGATCGAGGAGCGCCACCGCCAGCTGCTGGAGCGGATGAGGGCAATGGCATGGTACTCGTGCACGAGCGCGTACTACCGAAAGTTGTTCATGAAGGAGCGAACGGCGTTGATTGAGCTATGCGGAACCCACCGGCGGGAGATCCACCCGGATCTGCGCAACCCCGAAGGGAGGCAGCGCTTCTGGGCAGTGCTTGGGTGTACGACCTCCACCGTTATCGATGCGGCGTGCCATGAAGAATCCATGAGGAGGAGGAACACTGCCATGAGCGTCGGCACCAATTCCGACGCAGAGGAGGCTGACGGCGACATGGACAATGTCGTCGATGATGGAGACTGTGGGAGCGTCATAGTCAATTAGGGCCACTTAAGCCTAAATTAAATCTATGTACGGTATCTTAATGCCCTCTTTGTATCGGGGTCACTTGAGTCATAGTCGATTAGCGTCATAATCTATATATGTTGGCCATGTTTTAGGTGTCTTTGTCTTTGAAACTAGTCGGAACTCATTCGATCCTGAAAATAAAATTCGCGCGTTACTGGCATATCGGATGGGACAATACGCTGACTCTGCTCTCAGCACTTGATGGCACAACCATAATTTGGAGTGTGCCAGAGGAGAAGCGGTCGAGCGTGTTGTAACAAATAGTGTACTACTTCTGTCCAGATATAACTAACTTAGATTTTTTTAGATATTTGAATGTATCTATACCCAAAACATGTCTAGATTCATATGAATCTACACAAATTCAAGTCACTTAGTTCTAGACGGAGGACGGAGTAACAGTATTTTTTGAGGAATAGTTTTCGATGGCATATATTGGCCATGTTTAGGTTTCTGTACCTTTCAAACTAATCAAAATTCGTCCAATTCTGAACAAACAAAGTCATTGCGTTCACATCTGATGGGAGAATACGCCGACTCTGCTACCAGCACTTGATGGCACCACCATAATTCTAGAGTGCCCCAGAGGAGATGGGAATCCAAGGGAGATGGCAACTAGTAGTTGCGTCCATACGCAGGTAAAAAATTAATGTAATAATATTTAAAAATTGTAATCTGGTCCACATGACCTCATCATAGACACGTTGCACGCGCCAGATATAAATAAAGACGATACGACTAGTTTAGTTTCAATGATAATTGAACATACGACGTTACTGTGCCCGCTTCTTTCTGCTCCTCTTATTAGTCTGCTAGTCCAGGCTGCATGAAGCAACCGTTGATGAGGATGGAAAAAATGATAAAATGGCAAATAAACCAATTTTTAAGCTTACCTTTCATCTGGAGAATCCTACAAAGATGAAATTGGAAGGGATTTATTATTTTTCCTGCAGTTAGTCGAAAGATCCTCAAGAACATCCTCAATCACCCCTACAACTTCTTGATATTCTAATACACCTCCATTATTTTCCTTTTCCTCCTCGTTCCGCTTACCCTTTTGTTTCTTTTCGCACCCTTTTCTCGCCGGCACCTCCACTTCTTCATAAATTTGCTTCTTACCTACGTTTTCCTCCGAGTGCTCATCACCGTTTTCCTCTAGCTGCTGCACTTCCTCAAGTTCTTCATCTTCGCGCTGCTCTTCCTTCTGGCTGAGAAGCCTCATTTTCTACCACCGGGTATGAACAGGGACAAGATCATGTGTAATTGTGTTTTTGCACAACCTCTTGATATGGACGAATCCTCCACAATGTTTGCATCTCCTTTTCCTAGCTCCCAGTCTTGAACCTTTATCGGTGGAGGCTTCGATCCTTAGCTTTCCAGGCCTCCCAGGTGGCCTCCTAAGAACTGGTGGTTGAAGTTTGAACCCTGGATCGACAATCTCCCAATCATTTTCATCAGCCATAGGTGGTATGTTTTCTGCATAAGTTGCAACAAACTTGTCCACGGAGAAATAGTTGTCAACATAGTTCTCTATTTTAGCTCCGCTACCTCTAAGCTTTAAGATGAAGTACAGTGCATGGTGACATGGCAGATCAGTAATCTGCCACTTCCTGCATGAACAATGTTGTCGGATTGATGACAAGTACGCCATGAGGGGGTCCTTGAGGCGTGCGGAAGAGAGGGGTGTGAGACGTACGGTGTTTCGGGACGGTGAGCACACAAGTTTACCCAGGTTCCAATCCACCGGCTTTGGACGGATCCTACTCCTGCTAGCAATCCAGTAATACGGCAGAGCCGGATATGGGTTACAAGGGTTCGCCTGTGCGAGTTGAGATTGTAGACTATAGAGTGTTACCCTAAAGGCTCTCCCTAGGACGACTTATATAGATATCCAGCCTAGGGTTTACAGGAGAGATCTATCCGGCTACGAGTCAGAGTCGGTTACAGAGTACATCTTGAACTACAAGTAACACTATGGGCCTTAGTCGGTAAGTCTTCTAGGCCTTCCCATAGCCGGACTGGACTTCGTCTTTTCTCCCTGACTGGGCCACCCGTGAAGAAAAGCTCTAACCCGAAGTGGGCCACCCTAGTCAATGAAGAACTGTGAGGATACCCGGAAAGTATATCCCCAACAGTAGCCCCTAGAAGTCTCCAAGATCCAAAGTCGGATTCATCATCGTCGAGCCTGATCTTCGGCTTGCAGAATCTTGAAGGGTTCCTGAAACTTCATAACAAAAAATACGATCCGGGTCATAAAAATAAGTCGGACCTATCAATATGTTACTCGGATTTCCTAGCTCGATTTTCAAACTAAGCCGGAACTTGGTCTCTGACGTCACTTGACGCTGGTCATGGTCAAGTCACGTCATCTGACAAACATCCTGTCAGCACGACCGTTGGTGGGTTCGCCGTTCGTGGAACTGAGGCACCGTTTCAATGGGTACATGGAGATCGGGGCGACGTAATCATCACGTGGGTCCTTCCCAGTTCCTTCCACGACGCGTAGCATTTATACAGTGCAATTTGCACGAATCTTGGCACGGGTAGGTGGTTATAAGGGGTGAGGATATTTCTTCTCCTCTCTTCACCTGTTCCCTCTGCCATTTCTTCTCCTCCACATCTCCCCAACGCACAGAGCTCTCCCTCCTCCCAGATTTCCTAGCGCCGCCCATCTAAGGTCACCCGTGCACCGGAGAAATGGCTTCCTCTTCCTCTTCCGGCTTGGCGGCGGCAGCAGCGGTGGTAGAGAAGGAGAGCAACCAAGGAGTTTGGATCCCGTGTCTCCTCAATGACGAGAAACTCCAAGTCATGGAGAATGAAGGTCTCCTCCGCGCCGGCGACTGGCGGAGCGGTTCCAGTGAAACCATCCCCCACCCGCGCGCCGGTGAGCGGGTCCACTTCGGCACCCACCTCGACAGAGGTTTGTCCTCTCCTCCCTCGGAATTCTTTTCTGAGGTGATTGATCACTACGGTGTACAACTCCACCATCTTCCCTCAAACTCCATCTTAGAGATGAGTTCTTACGCAGCTTTGTGCGAGGGGTATCTCGGCATTAGGCTGAGTCTCACCTTGTTTCGTTTCTACTTCCATGTCCGTAGAAACTCCATCACTACCGGTAATCCTTACATTACCGGTACTATTAGCCTTTCTCTTAGACGTGTGCGTAGCTATCCTCGTATTTCTGCCAGTGACTCGGTCAAACAATGGCCAACCACTTTCTTCTACCATAAGGATATTCCTGCTCCCGGCAAAGATACTGCTTTGCCGGCTTTCATCGATGGAGCCGCCACGGCCCAACCGTCTTGGGACGAGGTTCCTCCGGCTCTCAGTGACGACCTAATCCTTGCTAAGAGGCGGATCAAATATCTGATAAAACACAAGGGCCCGAAAGGGTCCGACTTAGTCCAGTGCTGGGTGTCACATCGGATCCAGCCTCTCCAGTACCACGGTGACCGTCTGATGCACTCCATCATGGTGTCGAAGAATGATTCCCTCCGCATTAGTCCTACGGCTTTAAAGCCACAGGAGTACATAAGTCAGATTAAATGGCTGATCAAGGAGCAGATTGAAAGGAAGATTCTGGACTTGTCTCTGGATATGCATACAGCGGAAGACCCTATGGTTCCGGTAAGCTTAAATGATAAATCCCTTTATGTGTTTCACTCTTTAAGTTATTTCGCAATACTAAGATGTTTTCTTTCTTTTCAGCTTGCCGGCCTGCCCGAGTCGGAGTTTGGTCCACTCGAGGGATATCCTCCGGAGTTTTCTCAGGAGGCTGAACTGGTTCCACTGCCTTACATTATGCCCAAGAAGCGCAAGGCTCCGACCGTGGCCGTCGACACAAAGGAGGTGCTAGTCGCGAAGAGGTAACTTTCAACACAACTTTTGCCTTTGTTCCTTACTCGAATTTTACTTCCGAGATGTAATACTTTCCATTCTTATTACATTCTCAGAGCTAAGCAGCTCATCAAGGGTAAGGGGAAGGGAACTTCTTCGAAGCCCTTGCGGCAGACGAAGCTGACCATGGCTTCTCCTGCTGTGGCTCCTCCGACTCCTGCCCCACAATCCTCTACAACGCTGGTGATTACTCCATCTCCGGTTGTCGCAGAAGATCCGGCTCCTTCAACGGGGCCAGTGATCCTCGAATCACAGACTGACGCCACCACAAGTGGCTCAGGTTTAGATAAGGGTGAACCCTCTTCGGGTAATGATCCCTTGGCAGAGATCTTCACTGAAAACATCCTTAACAATCCGGGGTTTGCCAAGTTTGGCTTGTCCCGGAAATCTGCGAAAGAGATCCAGCGGCTAGCCCGGTAATGCCTGGAGAAGAGAAATCTCTCTGCCGAAGAAGAAGCACAAGAGGCGGAAGATATCAAATACTCCGACCTTCTTGAACAAATTCTCCTTCGCGATGAGGGACTTAGAGCTGGTGTACTTCCACCACCTCTGGTTATTCCACTCACCCTCGCTGAGAAGGTTACCACCGAGGTGAACATGTGTCTGAGCAAGCTCACACATCAACATCATGTAAGTCGGAATTCCAACTCATGATTTTCTTTATTACATTTCATATCATATCCTCTAGCCCCCAAGAATGAAGTAGGATATACAATCCGGGTTTATGCTTCCTTAGGATGCCAAAGAATGAACTAGTGTAGCCCCCAAGGCTCGTGCTGATATTAGTAAAAATATTAGCCCGAGTCTTCAATAGACTTCTGACTCTGGGTATTTGTTGAAGAACATCTACAACAAGCGGAGAGAGATCCGAGCTTGATACGTCCATTTTGCATCACTACTCTATGTCATAATTCACTGTTATTCATTGATATATTTCGTATTGAGAGGTGATACTTATGTTATTTCATCTGTTTTTGCATGGTTCATGACTTTTGGAGCATGGACCGTTGCAGTCAGGATTCTGATGGAAAAGGTGCTGTTTGGAGGCAAAATTCGTGAAGATCAGAAAATCCGGGAAAATATACGGAAAATCCTATTTTTCCGGAAGACGAAGGAAGCCAGAAGGGGGCTAGAGATGGGCCAAAGGGGGACCACACCACCCCCAGGCGCAGGCCAGCCTAGGCCGCGCCACCAGGTGGTGTGGCCGCCCTGGTCCACCCCTGGCACTCCTCTCTAGCGTATATTATCCTCCCGAAACCCTAAGACTCGGGAAGCGACCACAGAAAAATTCCGCTGCCTCTGCGGGGTGGAAAACACCGAGAGAGAAAGATCTCTCTGGCAGACAGATTTCTGCCAGGGGAATTCCTTCCTGGAGAGGGGAGATCGTCACCATCAACACCACCATCAAGCTAGACTTCATCGGGATCATCATCATCATCACCACCATCATCACCATCAGCACCCTCATCACCATCAGCACCCTCATCACCATCTCCATATTGCTGTAACAATTGGGTTGAATCTTGCATAGTTCATAGGGGAAACTTTCTCGGTGTTGATTACTCTTTGTAGTTGATGCTATTGAGTGAACCATTGAATTATTGTTTATGTTCAGATTGTTATACATCATTATTCCATCTCTGATCATGATCCATATGATGTCTTGTGAGTAGTTCGTTTTGTTCTTGATGGGATAAGTCATGTTGTTAGTAGTGGAGTTGTGTTGAGAAAGATTCAATAGTTTGATATTTAAGTTGTGGTGTACTTCTTCTAGTGGTGTCATGTGAACGTCGACTACATGACACTTCACCTATATGGGCCTAGGGGAATGCATTGTGTATTTGGCTACTAATCGTAGGGGTTGCCGGAGTGACAGAAACATGAACCGCCGTTAGGAAACCATCGCACAAGGGACGTAAGGGTCTTAGAGTTAAAAGCTGTGGTTAGGTTTCTACCTTAATTACTTTCTTGTACTTACGGATGTTTGAAAGGGGTATAATCACAAGTATGTATTAGTCCTAGGAAGGTCGGTACATTAGCACAGGTTCACCCACACAACACTTAGCAAGCTAAAGAAGATTAATCAACTATATGAAGCGAAAGCACTTGACAGTCTTCCCATGTGTCCTCGAGAACATTTGGTCATCTTAAGTAATACAACCGGCTTGTCCTTTGCTGCATAAAGGATTGGGCCACTTGCTGCATTTATTCCCACTGTCTTTTATTTACTCGTACTTCGTTTACTTGCTTTATCAAAAACCCCTAAAAATCCATTTGCTAAGTATTTGCAGAGAATTCCTGATCCATACCACTAGCTAGCACCTTCTGCTCCTCGTTGGGTTCGACACTCTTACTTATCGAAAATATTGTGATACACCGCCTATACTTGTGGGTCATTAAGACTATTTTTTGGCGCCATTGTCGGGGAGTGAAGCGCTATTGGAGAGTGGAACTAGTAAAGGAAACTTCTACTATGAGTATTGTTTACTTCTGCTAGTTGCTTTATTTTCGTTATGGATAATTCGCTGAGTTTCTTATTTAGTAATGCTACTACCACTGCTAAGGTAGTAGATAAGCCACCACCTGTTGAGAATGATGTTTTTAAAATACCTACAAGAATTATTGATCGTGTTATGGATAACTATTATGTTGGGGATGGAACTGTCCATCCCGATGATCATTTACTCTTTATACACGAATTATGTGGGTTGGTCAAGTGTGCAGGTATTACTACAGATCAAGTTAAGAAGAAGTTATTCTCATTATCGCTGAAAGGAGAAGCTGAGGAATGGTATAAGCTGCTGAAGAATGGTCAAGCTCTGGAATGGGAGGAAATAGTGCCTCTCTTTTATTCAAAGTTTTATCCTCCTAGTGAGATTCATAAAGATCGGAATCAAATATACAACTTTTGGCCTCTTGATGGAGACAGTACAACTCAAGCTTGGGGGAGATTGAAGTTACTAATGCTCAAATGTCCCATTCATGAGCTCCCCAACAATATTATTATCAATAACTTTTATGCAAGGCTCCCTCTACATGACAAGGATTTATTGGATGCTTCTTGTGCTGGATCATCACCCACATGGAAGAAGAGGCTAAATGGGATCTTCTAGACCGTATTCAAGATAATGTTGAAGCTTGGGAGAATGACAAAGGTAGAAAGTCAGGTATAAATTATGATTATGAATGCATTGAATCTTTAATGGGAGCTGATGACTTTCAAAATATTAAAAATGCTTATGGTCTAGACTCTCAAGCTATTGATTCTTATTTTAAGGCTTTTGCTTCCTACATTGAAGTGCCTAAAAAGAAGTGGAATAAGTATCGTGAACCTTATAAAGATATTGCTAAGTGTGTTCCTGCAAGAAATACTGAAGTTTACACTGCCAATCATGTTTTACCTAAACCTTACATTGTGAAAATCCCTTTCCCATGTAAGATAAAGGAACATTCTATGATAGCTAGTATGGTTAACGAAAGTACAAGAAAAGCTGTTGAACCTGATAAACAAATGGTTGATGAACCTATAATAGCAAATGTGAAAGACTTTGTTACTAAATATGTAGAAGGAGGACACACTATCCTTTGCAAGGATACCTCTAATATTTTTTCACAAAGTAGAGTTATGAGAGCTAGTATTCCCGTGTTTTCCATTAGAATAAGTGATCATTTCTACGATGGTCCTTGTGATAGTTATATTGTTAAGTTTATGCATGATAATGAAAGTTACTATGAGAGAGCGAAAAGTGTTCTTATGCATCTAAATAATATCAAGTTTCCTCGTTTTATGTTGAAAGTTTTTATGTTGCACTTCTTTTGCCTTCTTATGCAAGTAGCCTCTGGTTTCAACAACTTGTTTGTTTAAAAAATTCCCTTTCATAGGAAGTGGGTTAGACTTAAATGTGTGTATTTTTGCATCTTAATGCTCTCTTTCACTTCAATTCATATTCCTATGTGAGCATCTTCAAAATTATCATGCCCATCTTAATGGCTATAAAGAAAGAGCTTTTTGGGAGACAACCCAGTTTATTTTTGCTTTCAGTTTGTTTGTGTTTCTTTGAGTCTTGGAAGTTATTACTTCGGTAATAACCGCTCCTTATCCGTTTTGTTTGGTTTTTGTGTTAAGATCAACCTCTAATGAGAGAGAAGTAATATTTGGTGAAGTTGCTGTCCGGAAACAGGTTTTTGTGCTTCACCGTAAAAATTCGTGAGAGATATGTGTATGTCAGATTGAGTTGTAATTGATCTTTACCTGCTGGACTGCTTTGACAGATTTTGCCACTCTTGCATTTGCTTCTTTATTCGATTTCCTTTTTGAATTCTTTTTGGGTTTTCGGAAGGAGTTGCTATAGTAGCTTATATTTTGATGGTTTTCAGTTGAAAATTGACTCAAAAGGTTTTATCACTTCACTTATATTAATGTTGCTAATGAGAACTGTGTGAAAGAAATTTCCAGGAAGTGGAGATATTGGTGTAATAAGGAATAGAAAGGTTTTATGACTCAAGTAATAAGTGTATGAAGATGAAGATACTGATGATTATTCAAGTGGTGACTCCGAAAGAATCTACTAGATACCAAATTCAGAGACCTGCAGAGCCCACTTTCAAATAGGTAACAGTTCTGGTAATAAAAGTTCCGCGAAAATATAATCCAACTATATTTTTGCAGTTTTCAGTCAATAAGGAAAGCTACGAAGCGAAAAAGGAACGAAAACGGAGCCAGGGTGGCTCACACCACCCTGTGGCACGGGCCCACCCCCGGCCACGCCACCAGGTGGTGAGTCCTTAATTACTTCGTAGGAAGGTCGGTTGTACTTAATTACTGTGGTTAGGTTTCTACCTTAATTACTTTCTTGTACTTACGGATGTTTGAAAGGGGTATAATCACAAGTATGTATTAGTCCTAGGAAGGTCGGTACATTACCACAGGTTCACCCACACAACACTTAGCAAGCTAAAGAAGATTAATGAACTATATGAAGCGAAAGCACTTGACAGTCTTCCCATGTGTCGTCGAGAACGTTTGGTCATCTTAAGAAATACAACCGGCTTGTCCTTTGCTGCATAAAGGATTGGGCCACTTGCTGCATTTATTCCTACTGTCTTTTATTTAATCGTACTTCGTTTACTTGCTTTATCAAAAACCCCTAAAAACCCGTTTGCTAAGTATTTGCAGAGAATTCCTGATCCATACCACTAGCCAGCACCTTCTGCTCCTCGTTGGGTTCGACACTCTTACTTATCGAAAATACTGCGATACACCCCCCTATACTTGTGGGTCATTAGAGCTCTCCGACTTGAAAATGCTGAGATGAAGGTCTCCAAGGATGAGGCCAAAGGTAAACATTCTGAGATTCAAACCTTGTCTTTTGTGTTTTTGTAGTCAAATATTTTCGTTGAACTGTTGTTCTTTTTGACTTACAACACTGGTAAAACAATCCTGCGCTATGATTGAAGAGGCCGAGAACCTCAAAACCTTGGTGGTGGAGAACAAAGAACTTCACCAAGAGCTAGATAAGCTCAAGGCGGATCATGAGAAGAGCATCGCTCAAGTTCTCGAATCCTCCTCCATGGCTACTGATGAGCGTGATCGTAAGATTGTGGCCCAAGATCAGAGAATCTCGGATCTCAACAATGAGCTTTGCAGAGAGAAGGACCTTTTCGAGGCGCTCCGGGCTGAACTCCGGAGTGTTCGGGAAGAGAAGACCAAAGTTGACGACGTCATCTTTGATATGCTCCATCTGTCTGACTTTTCTATTTTCTTCGACTTCTTTCAACGTAGGATTTTCTTAACCATTTTTGTGTTATGTGAATAGGTCCTCTGAACTTGACGGACTCCACCTCTGTCGAGCCTCGCACCCATTGGCTTACCCAAGTCGGTGATTTGCTTCATGACTTCCGTCAATCCATCGAGGAAATTGGCAAAGCTCTCAAGGTTCCGGACATGCATGACATGTCCGACTTTCAGGTGCGAGACAAGGCGAAGGAGATGCCACAACTTGTCCAGGATTGGAACATGTCCTATGCGTGATCCGCAGCGCAGAATGCTCTCACCATGGTCATGAGCCACCATGGAAGCATGGAGATCTGGCAAGTGACCAGAGGGTACTCTACTGTGGATGAAGACGGACCGGAGCAAAACATCAAGGCCATCATGGACTCCTGCGCCAGATATGGGTGTCATGTAGCTGACTTGACCAGCTACAACACTCCCTTCTTCACCCGCGTGGACACACTGCCCCCGCCTCCAGAAGAAGTAGCCGAAGTTTTCGAGGATGGAAAAACCATATTCGATTTGGACATCTCGGATCGCTATCAGAGTGCTGCTGATGTGTCTAGCAAGCCGGCAGCTCCTACCGCCTCTCATGCAGCATAGATTACCAGAAACAAATGTATTATTCTGAGAAACATTATGGGTCTGTAAATATGCAGTACTTATAATTTTGCTAGTGCTAAGCTTTTGATCTATTCAGCACTTTCGGCCTTAAACTTTGTGTGCCTGAAATGTTAACATAAGCACTTATATTTTTTTGTCTATACTTATTGTTTATCTGGCTTTCCGCCTTGTCCCTTTCGTGAGCCGACTAAACCTTCTGCATAGAAACTTTGCCGAGCAATGGAGCTCAATTGCTAAACTAGTTTAAACTCAGAAACAAAGCCGGCTTCCAGTACCAATAATTCACTACTTGGAAAATACCCGCATCTGGCAATCAGACAAAGAACCAAAGTATAGACTAGAAACTTTAGAGTTATAGGCGAAGGTAGCTTTTTTAAAATCAGAAATCTAAACCAGAACAAACATGAGCATAAAGTACTTTCAAATATTCTGTGATTTTCTACTATGACATGATCATTCGGAAATAAGATGGTAAAAACTTCTGAGAAAAAACTTAAGGGAACCAAGACTTTTATTTCTCATAGAACATGTACACATATATGATTACAAAGAAGGATAAACAAAGAATAAAAGGGACGTAGCTGAGCAATATTCCATGGTCTGTCTAACTCATCTGGATTTGTACTGCCTCTAGCTCTCTTTCTCTTCTTAGTAGCAGGTCTTTCTTTGACTGGCCTCATGTCAGTTAAGTAGTACGAACCATTGTGCAATACTCGACTATGCCCTTCCCATACTGGGGAAAGTTTGTGCTTTCTTTGTTGCACAAGCTGGAGAACCAAATCGCCTTTATTGAAAGATCTGTTTCGGACTCTCTGGCTATGATACTTGCATAACTTTTGCTGATATGCTATTGATCTCATTTCAACAACGACGCGAACTTCTTCGACTAAGTCGAGATCATTTTGTCGAGAAATCTCGACATCTTCTTCGATATACGCGGCCACTCTAGGAAAAGTGTGAATTAAATCACTAGGAAGAACTCCTTTTGCGCCATAGACCAAGAAGAAATGTGTGTATCCGGTTGACCTGTTCGGAGTTGTTCGTAAACTCCATATTACAGAGGGTAATTCCTCTTCCCAAGCCTCCATAGCACGTCGTAGAATCGCTTCGAGTCTTGGTTTTAGGCCATGTAGGATTAAACCATTTGCCCTTTCAACTTGTCCGTTAGCCTGTGGATGTGCGACTGACGCAATGTCAAGCCGGATATTTTGTTCGTTGCAAAAATCGGCCTATTCTCCAATAGAGAAATTACTCCCGTTGTCCGTGATAATGCTATGCAGATAACCATACCGGATTATAACATCCTCGACAAATCTTTTGGCCGTTGCTCCATCACAACTAGTGACGGGTTTAGCCTCAATCCATTTGGTGAATTTATCCACCATAACTAAGAGGTGAGTAAATCCACTTGGAGCTCGTCTAAACGGTCCTACCATGTCAAGCCTCCAGACCGCAAAAGGCCATGTTATAGGTATTGTTCGTAGATGATCATCCGGAACATGATCTTGCTTGGCGTACTTTTGGCAGCCCTTGCACGTCTTGACCAGCTGTTCGGCATCTGCCTTGGCTGTAAGCCAGAAAAAACCGTGTCTGAAGGCTTTTGCCACTAAATATTTGGCTGCAACGTGGTGACCACACTCGCGTTTGTGGATTTCTCTTAGGATTTCCACTCCTTCTTCCGGAGATACGCATCACTGAAAAACCCCAGAAACACTCCGCTTATAGAGCTCACCTTTAAATATAGTATAGGTTTTTGCTCGTCGGACGATCTGGCGGCTCAGAACCTTGTCTTCGGGTAATTTGCCATCTACCAGATAATCAAGGTAGGGTTGGGTCCAGCTAGGAATTACAGCCAGTACTGCTATTAGAGGTGAGTCGGATTTGGTCGGATATTCCTCATCCACTCCCTTTATTGAGGGAACTTTGAGGTGCTCTAAAAAAGCGCCATCTGGGACCTCTTTCCGTGTAGAGCCTATCCGAGATAGTGCATCTGCTTCCTTGTTTTCTACTCGAGGGATGTGTTTAACCTCAAACCCTTCGAACAATTTAGATAAATCATCCACGATAGCTTTATATGATGCCATGTGTTTATTTGCATTAAAAATATCCGACACTTGCTGAGCACCAAGATCCGAATCTCCATAACACATCTAACATCAGATGTCGATATCCTTAGCAATCCGGATTCCATGCAGTAGTGCTTCATACTCGGTAATATTATTTGTCGCTGTGAAGTGGATCTGCAACACGTATAGAAGTTTATCTCCTTAGGGTGATTTGAGCACCACGCCAGCCCCCGAGCCCCCTCAAGCCTTAGACCCATCAAAGTATAGGGTCCAATATTTCGACTCCAGGAGGGTCATTTTCTCCTTCGTCTCTGTCCAATCAGCAACAAAGTCGGCAAGGATTTGGGATTTGATTGTTGTCTGGGGTTTATACTCAATATCGAAAGTCGAAAGCTCTATGCCCCATTTGGTGACGCGTCTTGTGGCGTCGCTGTTGTTAATTATGTCTCTCATGGGAGCTGTGCTCACCACGGTAATTGGATGCTCCTGGAAATAGTGTCGTAGCTTACGAGATGCTAGAAAAACACCATAAGCCAACTTTTGATAGTGCGGATACCGTTGTTTTGATTCTGTCAGGACCTCACTAACAAAGTAAGTCGGACGCTGCACCAGGTGTTCCTAATTTTCCTCCGATCTCTCCACCACCATGACGATACTAACGACTTTGTTTGTCGCAGCAAGATAGAGCAACATCGGTTCCTATGGTTCTGGTGCAGCAAGGATAGGAGCAGATGAGAGTACTTCCTTAAGGTCCTGTAACGCAGCTTTATCTTCGTCGGTCCATACAAAATCCTTGGTCTTTTTCAGGAGTTTGTATAATGGTGTGGCTCTTTCACCAAGACGGTATACAAATCGACTAACTTCAGCAATGCAACCAGTTAGTCTTTATACGTCCTTCAGGCGAGTTGGCCTGGAAATATTGAGTATAGCCTTGATTTTGTCTCGGTACACCTCTATGCCTCTTTGAGACACGATGAAACCTAACAATTTTCCGGCTGGAATTCTAAAGAAGCATTTCTTTAGATTAAGCATGATGTTGTATTTTCGTAGATTGGCGAACGTTTCCTCCAAGTCGGAAATCAATGTTTCCTTCTTTTTGGACATCACCGCAATATCATCCACGTATGCATGTACATTGCGTCTGATTTGGTCGTGGAGGCAATGCTGCATCGTGCGCTGGTACGTAGCTCCTACGTTCTTCGGCCCAAAGGGCATCGTAACAAAACAGAAGGTTCCGAAGGGGGTTATGAATGAAGTTTTGACTTTGTCAGATTCCTTCATCCGGATTTGGTGATAACCGGAATATGCGTCGAGAAAACAGAGGAGTTCCGAGCCTGCCGTAGAATCGATAACTTGATCAATCCTAGGTAGAGTGAACGGATCTTTTGACAAGCCTTGTTCAAGGCAGTATAATCAACACACATCCTTAAATCAGTGGTGTCCTTTTTAGGGACCATTATAGGATTGGCCGACCACTCAGTGTGGATGACCTCTTCTACGAATCCGGCTAACTCGAGCCATGCTAGTTCCTTAGCTATTGCCTTACGCTTTTCATCGCCGAAACGTCATAAGGACTGTTTGACAGGTTTAGCGTTCAGGTTTAGATTTAAAGAGTGCTCGGCAAGTTCCCTAGGTACTCCGGTCATGTCAGATGGCTGCCATGCGAAGATATCTTGATTTGCTTTGAGGAACTTGACGAGCGCACTTTCCTATGCGCTATCTAGGCCTACACCTATCTAGGTCACCTTGGAGGGGTCATCATCCTTCAACGGCGTTGTCTTCGTCTCTTCTGATGCCTTGAACTCCGGATTTGGCTTTGTCACCTCCTTCTTCCTTGCGGGCATCTCGGACAGATCTATGCTCTTCTTGATCTCCTGGTACTCCTGGGCGTGCAGCACGGCTTCAGCAAAGGTGGCATTTCCATCCTCGCACTCTCGCGCTTTCTTCGGGTCTCCCCTGATGGTGATTATGCCGTTGGGACCTGGAATCTTCATCATATTGTAAATGTAACATGGACGAGCCATAAAATCCCAGTAAGCCGAACGTCCGAATATAGCATGGTACGTGTTCTTGAATGGGACCACTTCGAAGGAAAGTGCCTCCGTCCGATAGTTCTTTGGAGTTTCGAAGGTAACATCCAAAGTGATTTCCCCCAGGGAATTGGCTTGTCTTCCTGGGACAACTCCGTGAAAGATCACAGAGCTGTGGTTCAGCTGGGTCTCCGAGATCTTCATCAGGCATAGCGTCTCGACATACAGAATGTTGATACTGCTGCCGCCGTCCATGAGGGTCTTGGAGAAACCATAACCGTCGATAAGTGGATTGACGATAAAGGCGTATTTTCCTCACCTGTGCAACTTAGGCGGATGATCAGCACGGTCAAATGTAATTCCCACGTCTGACCAGTCCAAAAATTAGGGGACAGCCGGAACTATTGCGTTGAGCTCATGTAGAACTGCCTTCTTGACCTTTGCTGGTTGAGATCCGAGGAAGGTGACATAAGTGTCTTTTTTGGTCGGAAAATTTTTCTTCCCTTCCAACTTGGGATTTGAAGCATCGGCTTCCTCCATGTCGGAATCTTTCTTGGCCTCTTTATCTTTTTCGGGATTCTTATTTCCCTTCTTCCGCTTAGCTTTGTAGCCAGCGGTATCATCTCTTTTGATGTCGTCATTGAAATGACACTCGACATTGGTGTGGGACAAACCCCCATTGGCATCTAAGTGATGAACACATGGGTTGTTGGCAATGTCGGCCCAAGAGTAGGTTTTGCCCGGTTGCTGGTCTCCTCTACCTTGAACTCTTGAAGTCCCACGGCCACGCCCGCGGACTCCACCGCGTCCTCCTCGTCCTCTAGACTTGAAAGTAGCAGTGACCACTGCCGTTTCTGCGTTGGGTTTCTCTTTCGAGGTATTCTTGCGCTTCTGAGCTTGTTTCTTTGGTTGTTTTGCCGACTGTGGCGCAGCCAGGGTTTTGAGTAATCCCTCTGCATCGTCGTCAGCATCTGCATACTTGCTCGCTGTTTCTATCATCTCTCCCAAATTAGTGACCTTGTCACACTTCAAGCGATGATGCAGTAGACCAATTGGGAGACCTGCAATGAAAGCTTCAATCGCAGTTTGATCATTTACTCCTTCACAGGAGTTCTTGGTGTTGATCCATCGTCCAAGGTAATCCCGACAAGTTTCTCTGGCCTTCTGGGTGCAACGTTGTAGGTCTCCGACCATACAGGGCCTCCGGTATGTGCCTTCGAAATTCTGAAAGAACGCACTTTGCATGTCATACCAGTTGTGGATGGTGTTCTACAGAAGTTCATTAAACCATGATCGTGCCATCTTCCGCAACATGAGTGGGAGGTATCGGGTTCGACCAGGCTATTTCCGCCTTTGGCGATGCAGTAAGCTTGGAAGAAATCTTGTAGCCAGGTATCTGGCCGAGCAATGCCGTCATAGGCTTGGATATGTCGTGAGATAGCAAATCCTTCCGGGAATCTTGTAGCTCTGATGTGTGGTCCGAAGCACTTTGGACCCACGTAGATATCATCGTTTTCGTAGCGCCGCGCCTCTATATTGGAGTTGATCCTGTGCGTTGCATCATTCGGGGATAGAGATCGTCCCGAGTGTCGGCTGTGGCTGTGGTGCCTTGGAGCCGGACTTCGACATCTTCCACCACCACCTCCACCACGACGACCTTCCTGGCCTCCTTGAGAGCCGTTGTGATGGCTACTTGGTGGAGAGGGTGGAACAACTGGGTTTTTTCTAGCTGATCACCGGCCTCCGTCCGGAGCGTCATTATTCCAGTTCCGGGGAGGGTCTTCATTGTGACGAGCCCCCTGTCGGCTTGTCTCAGCACGGTATCCGTCATTCCTTCGTCCGTCATCCGGAAGGCTTGCATGTCTAGGAGGTGGAATTCTTTGTCGGTCCTCCTCCCGACGTTTCTCTTTATCATCATCCCTGTGGTCTTTCGACTCTCGCGGGGGCGGGTTCCTTAGATTTAGTGCAACAATTGCTTCTTGCTCTGCAACTGGGTTAATGCTACGCCAGTTACGGGCAGCTTTATGGTGCTGTCCCGAAGATCCGGTTCTTGAGTAATTTTCTTCCCAGCGATTGGGGCGGTGGTGCTGCTCCGGTACGCGCTGGGGTCTTACGTCAGCCTATGCCGGATCCGTGCGACATTGGTCGGAGTCAGAGACCAGTTTTTGACTTCCGGACATGGCGACCTTTTGCTGCTCTAGTCCCTTGTTGAGTAGTTTGATTCCCAACCGGATCTCCTCCAGGCCTAGATTAGCCGATAAAATTTCTTGGGCCACCACAGTATTCTGTACTGGGGTTGGATATACCCAATCCCCTTTGCTATCTTTCCAAGGCTTCCCTATTTCTTCTCAGAAAAGGATGGCGTGAATCTGCGGGAATTGGTTGTCACTAGTATGACGCTTCCTGGTCTTCTGGTATTTCCTGGAGTTGTACTTCTCCGCAGATGCCATGCGTTTCTTTTCCTCCTCAATGTTTTTGGCTTCATCAAGGAGTACTTGACGACGCGCTTCTAGGGCATGTGCCCTCTCGTCCAGTTCTTCAGCAGTAAGTTCTGCAGCTATAGGAATATGTGTGGTTAATGCAGCATCGATGAATTTACGCGCACCTTCAGTGATTATGTGTACATCCACCGGTTCTTCTTTTTTCGGCTCGTCTGGGATAAGTGCTCCATCCGAGTCTTCCTCATATTCCTCGACAATCACCTCCTCTGTCAGAGGGTCTTTTGCCAGGGTCTTGTTCCTCTTGTTCTTCTTCTTTGCCTTCTTGGCCGCACCGGTAGGAAAGACGGCTTTGGGTCCGTTTCCCGGAGTCAAGCTCTGATCAGTACTTTCGGACATCTGGACTTCGGAATTATCTCCGACTTCCATGTCATCCTGCGCTTTGGGAGACTGTTCCGCAGATCCTTCATCCATGGCTTCTCCTTCTTCTGCAGTTTTCGAGTTGTACTCCTCTTCATATTCCGCGGAGAACTTTCGGAAATCTGCCGACCTCATCGATTCATCCGAGGATGCGGGTACGTTGGCGTTTGTTCCAATTGCCTCCATTACCGAGTTAGTGTTGCCCCACGGTGATAGTCTCGCCGATTCCGATTCTTGCAGATTCCGCTCGGAACGCAGATCCGAAGCTCACTTGCCCCACGGTGAGCGCCAACTGTCGTCGGATTGATGACAAGTATGCCATGAGGGGGTCCTCGAGGCGTGCGGAAGAGAGGGGTGTGAGACGTACGGTGTTCCGGGACGGTGAGCACACAAGTTTACCCAGGTTCGAATCCGCCGGCTTTGGACGGATCCTACTCCTGCTAGCAATCCAGTAATACGGCAGATCCAGATATGGGTTACAAGGGTTCTCCTGTGCGAGTTGAGATTGTAGACTATAGAGTGTTGCCCTAAAGGCTCTCCCTAGGACGGCTTATATAGATATCCGGCCTAGGGTTTACAGGAGAGATCTATCCGGCTACGACTAAGAGTCGGTTACTGAGTACATCTTGAACTACAAGTAACACTATGGGCCTAAGTCGGTAAGTCTTCTGGGCCTTCCCGTAGCCGGACTGGACTCCGTCTTTTCTCCCTGACTGGGTCGCCCGTGAAGCAAAGCTCTAACCCGAAGTGGGCCAGCCTGGTCAGTGAAGAACTGTGAGGATACCCGGAAAGTATATCCCCAGCAAACAAGTCTTATTTCCAATGTCTACAGTGTACCTCCTTTCAGTTCCACGCTTGTATTTTGCACAAACCTCAGCCAATGTTCTGGAACTTCTGACCATCCTCATCTTTATCGTTCTCATTGCCCTGGTTCTTGCATTCAGTGACATAACCACCTTTGGAACTATTTTGTGGCCTAAAAAATTTATTGCACAAATTCTTTGCCTTAAATCTATCTTCACCATTATGCACTATGTTATTGCATCCAACAAAATAACATTTCCAAGTGTCTTCATTCCTGAAATCTTAGCATTGAAACTCTCTGCCAAATTATTGCAAACAAAATCCATCTGGCTTAACTCACCAAACTTCCTTCTGGCCCATAGCTTGGTGTGATGTTCTTCATGGTATTTTTTCACCCTTGGCACTACATACATGTTCTGCAAGTAAGTAGCATGCGTGCTTGGGGTTTATGTGTATGTTGATCGCCACAAGTCCTCTTCAAAGATCTTTCCTTTGAACTTCTTCGTGATGTTAGTAGTGAGGTGCCGCATGTATTCCCTATGCTCAACCCCAGGAAACACAACACGAACAGCATTATCAATACCCTTGCATGCACTAGTGTGTATCACCAAGCCTTCAGGGTGACCAATTACTGCCCGTAGTCTCTACATGAACCATGTCCAGCTTTCATTTGATTCACCCTCAAGAACAGCATAAGCTACTGGTAGAAGCAAATTATGCCCGTCCAAAGCACAAGCAGAAGCAACATGTCCCCTGAACTTCCCTGTTAAAGAAGTTGCACCTATTGCCAAGTATGGCCTGTAGCCATCTAGGAACCCCTTCCACCATTTCTTTAGGCAGACAAAACATATCCTGAAGCATATCTTATCTGCCTGCTTATACCTGACCCCCCTCGAGACCTTTTCTCTCCCTTTCACAACCTCGTAATCGATTTCAACAACACTACCAGGTGATGTTTTCTCTACCTAAGCTTTGAAACTATACAACATGTGAAAACTATCATTCCACTTTCCTTGAATGAATTCTAGAGCCATCTCCTTCCCATCAAAGACTTTGTGATAAGGAATCAGAATGTTAAACTTTTAGCTAATCTTTGCTCTGAGTTTAGCAGGTCCAATGTTATGATCCTGCCTCACCCAGTCAAGTACAGTAGCAGCAATCCACTTGGTAGTCGTCAGTCTAATTTTATCACTTAAAGAAGTATTAGGGCAGTTGTGTTTCTTCGTGTTTACTTTGATCTGCATTCGATAAGAATCCAAATAAATCAGAACTAATTATCAGTATAATAAATATGAGAAAGGCTGAAAATAAATGTAGCTATTGCAACTTGAAATGGGTGTCCACCCCGCATTGGAGATGCATATAATCTCCATTTACACACATTACTTACCCTAAAATTCACCCTAAATATATTTTGGTTGCTCTTTTCAATGATAAATTCAAACCCAACTCTAATATGTCCTCCACATTCTCAAAGACAATCCCCTCATCTATTGTAGGATTGTCCCTGTCAAAGTGTATCACTAGCATGTCCTCGTCTTCATCATCGTATCTACATCTCATTTCCACATCTTCACATTCCTCTTCCTCATCAGTCCCATAGTTAGGCTCAAAGTTCGAATCAACCAAATATTCCCTACTCTCCATCCTAGCAGGGTCAGCAGCCATGTCTGGATATGCTTTCTCATCATCATCCGCACCGCCACACATTTCAGTGTCTTCATGCTCGCTTGACAAAGCATCATGCTCAAGGACAAGCTGTACAGATGTCCTACGATTACCAACACATATCCTTGCCATCACCACGGGACTAGAAATGCTAATTGGGGTATGCAGAAAAGGAATCACAGTTCTTACCCTTCAATGGGGACGCACGACACCTTCTCCGGGCTCCATACCTCCAAAGCTTTGCACCCCACTTCCTCTTCCCCTTTTCGTTCTCCTCTGTGCTCTCTAGACTTGAAGGAGATTCCGTGCTCTCCAGCCGTGCATGACCCATCTCCGTGTTCTCAAGCCTCACAGGATCCATCTCCGAGCGGGATCCGGATCACCAGCATCGTTGGGTGCCTAACCCAATGGCCAACTCTTGGTTTTCGTTTCTAGACGCACCTGGGTGGTGGACGGCGGCAAGGAGACAGGGAAGGGAGGGGAGGGGAGGGGATGTGAGGGGATGGTAGGGAGGGGAGGGCAGGAGGACGACGACCCAAGGGGAGGACGAGAGCGGTGTACGACTGAACGGAGTGGCGGCAGCAGGAGCAGAGGAGCGGAGCTGGTTGCGAAAGAACATGGAAAATTGCACAATAATTTGTTGGTGGGCGGCACTAGCCCTCGAACCTAGGATGCGCGCCATCGAAGGTGGAGGAGGCAGGCCCGCCAGTCAGAAAACATGCCACATCATCATCCCCTGTTTCTGATGCCCTTTTAAAAAAGAAAACATGCCACGTCATCATCCCCTGTTTCTGATGGTGTTGCTACAATTCTATGGTACATAGTGTCATAGAAATAATATCGTATAAACATAAGGGCACAGTCATCAACATTTCTAAAATGGAACCCGGTCTCCTACCTGTCCTGGTACATTGCCCGATGAGGTGGATAGCCATGACCGATCTTTTTAATACGTTCACACTCTTATGCTGAGAAGGGAAATAAAGAATGAGCGGTTAATGCAACGAGTGTTGAATTATTACCCTCTCAGGAAATGGGAGATGATTATTTTTGCTCGTGCCCGTAGTCCAAACCTACTGTCAGTCTGTCACTCCCCTTCCCGACAAACCAAAGTTCACCTTGCGTAGCTCCGCCACGCCGCACCACCTAGGGTAATATGGCCCCACCTAAGCCGCCACTGCGACAACCGCCGAAACTAGGGTATTTAGCCCCTCTAAGGCAGGCCATGAAGCTCTACTTCAAGGCCAGTCTCCCATTGCCTTGTCAGGCGGATGATTTCGCCGAATGTGTCGAATCGGCTGCAGCGGCAGTGCCAGCATCGTCGGCGCTGGATGCGGCGAGCAGGGCCAAGAGAGCGTTGTGGAGAAATCACGCGGCGGCATTACGGCGTCATAATGACCTTGAGGTCGGCGTTGTTACGACTATATCAACCACGTTCTCCCGAACATTGACAAAGCTTTTCAGTCTTTAAGGGTAAGTTTGCGAAAATCCCTTACCATTACTGCATTACTAATAGATAGATCCTGGCATTAGGGTGGTTTGCATAGAAAAAATTATTGTTTTCAGACGCTAAACTCCAACAGTGGTATCAGAGCTGATCTATACGTAGTTATGCTGGTACGGGTACAACACATGTTGATTGTGTGGGCATTGATCATATAATTGTTCATGAGAGCATGCCACCGAGGGTACACACCCTCGAACAGGGCAGCACCAAGGTCTAGAAACTCTCGCGTCCATGCTTTGGCGCGGGCTACCTTACCACAGTGGGGGAGGCTGGGAACACCTCGTCTGTGGCAAAGACGCTCCATCCAACACACCGTCATAGGCCGTACCGTGGCGGCGACCAAGTGTCTACACTCAGCATGTTGGATTCTTCGACAGTTGGAGCCGGCGGCGGGCATCAACTCAGCGCCAGAATTCAAGTTCTAGTTCCCACAGACCTACGATCCCAAAAAGAAGATGCTGAATTTCAGTTTCAAAGAAATCGTTGCGGTGGCGTGGATGGTCCAACTGAACCGGGACTAGCGCATACAAAGCAGTCGTGCATGAATGATGCAAATTTCTTGATGTTTGGTGGGAAGGCAATAGATCAGTTTGGGTTAAATGATCAAAGAACTTACATCCTCTCAAAGAAATTGGTCAGCCAACTATTCTGGTGGTTATCTGCAGTTTCTTCAGTCTAGAATAGTTAAGTTCAGACTGAAGAATGGCTTTTGTAGATGAAATGCTGACGCATTGTTCTATAAACTAGTAGGAAGTTTAGCCCACTTTTGTGCAGATATAAGACCCTTTTGTATGGAAGTACTATTGTTGTAAACAAATACTATCAAGTATCTATTTCCTTCAATTACTACTCGTGGTTAAATCTAGTTAACTGCCATTTTTTCTCCCAGACAAATAAAATTCAGACGATAGTTTATGTACAGATTTTGTGTCTGCTGTGTGTGTTGTAAACCATTTTTCATTTATCTTGTGTTGTCTGCCAAATGGTCCTACAGTTAAATGTGTTAAAAATCTAGCTACCTTGTACTTGAAGAGGAGATGGACTACATTTTCATGGCATCCATAGAATTGACATTTCTGATTGCCAGTCCACCCTCTTTTCATGAGGTTGTCCTTGGTTATTCATAGAAATTATAGGCACGGTGTTCAACTACATCGATTCAAACTATTACACATAGATACTACATCAAATTCATTACCCACACATACTATATCGATTCAAACTATTACACACACATACTACTTCAAATTCATTACCCACACATTCTACATCGATTCAAACTATTACACATTTTTAGTCGATGCTAACTTCCTGCTATGCTCTCCATACTAGAAATTCATTAGCCACACATACTACAACAATTCACTAGAGCTCTGTCTTCACTCGAGGGAAATCAGAACCACCAGCTTGTCCAAGCCCAGTTTCCCCACCAAAACTGTGTGCGCTGTCGCAAAATGGTGGTGGTCCTATGCCATCGATCCTTCCAGGCCAACACTGCGGCGGCGAGGACGCTTTCTGACCACCTCTTCGGGGCCCTGAATGCCATGTACCAATTCCAGAACCTCCTCCAAGTGGATGATGACCGAGTGCTTCCAGCAAAGCTGTCGCCCTGCCCCGCTTGGAATCTGCACCTCGTACATCTTAGGAACGGCGTCAGGATCTTTCAACCATGCCTTTACCTCAATGACCCATCTGTCGCTCGGTGGCACGATTTCCACCGTCTCTCTACCAAGGCTACTGACGACCTGCTTGAGGGCCTCTGGTCCCAAGCATCCAATGGGAGGCCATCAAAGCCGAGTTTGGAGAAGAAATGAAGCAGCCCCAAGCGATCATACCACCCAGAGACATGATGCCAACGCATGAAGCTCATTTTCTTCCTGCAACACTCGAAAGAACGGGGAGAATGCATAACACGCTCGGTGTCTGAGCTGTGCTTGAACCAGACAAAAAAATCAAATGGCGGCGCATACCTCAATCTTGACCTCATTTTGTCTGATCCCAAAACGAGACCTGGAAGCCGACAGCAACTCTATCAACAACATGACAGGACGGACGCCCAGCATGGTGACCATGAGAGCATGGTCGTCGAACTGCTATGCCAGGGCTACCATGCCTGGGGTGTGCGGCAGCACGTAACTGCTAGAGGCCGGTCACCGGCCAGGATCACTCGATGGGACGTGCTCCTTCATGCGAGAAGGACTAGCCAGATGCGAGATATTAGTCCAGGGATGCGAAGCTCTGATATGGCGGACGATGCGACAACGACGGCTGCGAGCTTCGATTAGAGGCGTGGGAGGTTGACCGGACATGACGGGGACGCAAATTAGAGCAAGTGCGAGCTCCGATCTGAGACGAGCAGCCAAAGCTGAGCAAAGGTTATGGGCAGGGGAGCAGGGGAGAAGAGCAGAGCAGAGCAAAGAAATAGATCTAGTCCACGCAGGGGTAAAATAGTCCACGACCGCAAAAGATAACGGGGAATACTGACAGGGCGGGCCAAGAAGAGTTGACCTAACAATGGTATTTGAGTTCAACCATTTTTCATATGGTTCAAAGGACCGTTTGGCCGTTAGATTTGTATTCACCCCCCATTTGGCCCTTCTGAACAATTGGCGATTCTACTACGGCCCCTCCGCAAGATTGATGACAACTCGGGTACCGGGATGCACTCCCCTGGGAACTTTGGTACCGCAAACCAACAATCCCTGGATAGAGGGGTGGCCCCCGACAGATATAGGGGTTATCCTGTATGCTAGATCATAGAGGATCAATGGTTGGTGGGCACGATCCGCATAACAACTGTCTCAACCAATTAGAGCATAGTAGCCAAGATGAGCACAGGTGTGAGAGATTGTGACTAAGAGAGGGGAAAACTGAGTAGAACTTAAGAACCAAGGACAAGACTGACAAAGGGATTCAAATAGAAAATAGAAAGAGATTTAAAAAATGGAAAATGCGTCTTTTATACAATAAAATACATCTTGGCATACATCAAATTATTTGCAATTCAAATATACACTAGTTTAACAATTATTCCCTCATTCAGACAAACTATGTTTTGGGGAGGGATGTTTTGGGAAGAGGCTTGAGTAGATATCCATGAACCTTCATAGATAGTAGGTGATTTGAGAAGTGGTGATTTAGGTTAAAAATTGATTTATATACATTCCTTATGGTGGCAGGTCACATAAAAAGACTCCCTGGATAGTTGCCACTATGTTTTGATCTTTTTGAATTTGTTGTGCATAAAATGACTCAATTAGCTAGCTAAAACCCATTCGTTGACTCTCTGTTGACCAGCCACCGGAGGGTAAAACTGAGTATATTGCACACGACAGTGTTAGTACTAGTGGAAAAAACTGAGTATAACCAAACTGCCAGTGTTACACTCGAGGGCAAAACTTAGCACACCTAAGTCGCCAGGGTTGGACACAAGGGAAAAAAACGTGACTCACGGTACACGTGTGACCATGCACGGTGCAGTAGCGTACGCGGTTACATGGTGCACGGTGGTGCAACGAAACAACGCTTCCCTTATCCTTTATAGAGGCCTCCTCACTCTCACTCAACACTCACTCGCTCACTCAACCATCTCCACTATCCCATCACCTTCTACAAACCCCCAAGAAAACCCCAACCACGCTGGCGATGGAGAAGAACGGCGTGGCGGCCATCATCGCCTCTAAGGCCACCGGCGAGGAGGCCCCATTCCCCGTATAGGCCCTCGTCAAGGAATAGAAGGCAGCCGTCGTCCCCGTCCAGACCCCCGTCCCCGCTGCCACCGTAGCCACTGGTGAGGAGGCCCCTGCCGGTCTCGGGAAGATCCCGCTCAGTTGGGACCCCTACGAGGAGGATGATTACATAAGGCCAGAGAACCCCTATGACACCAGCATCGCCGACCCATGGTTAGAGGTAACCAGGGTTTTCTCCCCTTCTCGAGTTCTTCCCCCATTCCCATCATTGGATGCTAGATCGTATGTTATTAGGGTTCGATTGTTCGTATTTTTACAGTAGCTCGTCCTCTTGTGTTAGATCTCGTATTTTGATGAATCCCCCTATTGGTATTTGAATCCCCATGTTCATAGTTGGGATTAGTATCCAATTTGGTTTGAGATTTGGGGAATAATCAGGGGATCTCAATCGGTTAATTTATGCATATAATCAATCCCAATATCAAGGTAGCTCAATCATGTCCTTATTGCACTCTACTGTTTTTTCCAACAGGAGGATAGCAGCGACGTCTGCAGCGATGACGAGTCCAAGGAGACCAAGACTCGTCATGTGCTGAGTAGGCTGAAGTCCGGCCATTATGACAACTTCTTCGCTGAAGACGTCTACAAGTGCCCCTTCAACACCACCAGGAGGCTCCGCGCCACTGACTTTAACTCCCTCATGAAGCATGCCGAGGACTTGAGGACCTGCGGTGAGTCCGTGAATGTCCATGGCTTCAGAGCCAAGCACCAGACGCTCGGTCTTCACCTCCGCAACCTCCAGAAGGTGGCCATTGAGGAGCGTTGCATGCTCCCGATCAATCCCAAGGAGCCCAAGGTCAAGGGACTAGGCAGCAAGAAGTGAAAGAGGCGCTAGAGGGAGGAGGCGAAGGCCCTCCTGGCGGAGGCCATGAGGGGCCATTGATCTTGTGCTGCTGCTATAGTAAAGCAGCTTCTTTTGTATTGTCTGTGTTAAAATTGTATGTTGATGCTGCTGAGCTGCCTAATTGTCAAACCTCGTTAAGTACCATACTATATATATATCCTATATTAGCTGCTTTACCTACATTTGCTATATATCCTATATTAGCCGCTTTATCTACATCTGATCTGTTTACTGAATGTATTTATGGTGCTGGTTAGATTTGCTGCTCTAGATTTGCTAACAGATTGGAAAAAAACAAGGGCCAAAAGGAACATTGAAATAAAGAGAGAAGCTTCTCTAGATTCTCACTATTTTTTTAAATAATATGTTTTATTTAATAAATTTCACGAATAATACATGAATTTGAGAAATTGTGAATCTAGCGCGGCATCGGTGTTTAAAATGCCGACCAGTACCTGTCGGTATTTGAAATGCCGACCAGTACCTATCGGTATTAGAACTACTGACTACGTACGGTCGATGGTAGACTACGTATGGAGGAGGCATGACCTATCAACATTTCAATCACCGATAGGTACTAGTCGGCATTTCAAATGCCGATAGGTACTGGTCGGCATTCCAAACACTGAAGCCACGCTAGATTCGCAATTTCTCAAAGTCGTGTATTATTCGTGAAATTTGTTAAATAAATCGTATTATTTAAAACAAAATTTCCTAGATTCACTACCTTTTTGGCAAAAAAAACAACTATTAGCGAGAGAGAAGAGAAAATACGCTCTTAAAAAGGCCAATCATAAAAATAACAAAAAAAAACTTACCCCACATAACTACCAAACACACCCCACATGGTCCCATACCGTGTCCCCCATAACGCGTTCGCAACAAACCTACCCCACGCAGTCCCACATGGCGCAGCCCCATATGCCAGTATAACGCGTTCCTGACCAAATGACCCCACGTCGTCCCACACCGCGCGACCCCACACGTCAGCCAACGGTCAACCTGATGGCAGCTGCCGTTTGAGCTCTTTGATGGGTTTCCAAGAGGAGAGGGGCAAAAGTGAGGAAAAGTTAAGCGGATAGGGAAAACTGAGTACAACTAATAAATCAGGGACACGAAAATAGAAATCACTTTGATGTGTGCCAACATGTATTTCATTGTATAAGACACTCACTTTCCATTTTTATATTACTCAGTTTTGTCCTTGGTTTTTTGATACTACTTAGTTTTGCCCTCTCTCTCTCATAGAAGCCCAAACATGTGCTCCCTCTGGCTGCTACGCCCTGATTGGTTGATACAGTTGTCGCGCGGATCGTGTGCACCGACCATTGATCATCTGTGATCCAACGCGGATCGTTGCACATGTGGTGCCCTTCACCGTATAGCATGAGACAACACTGACATCTCTCTTAGCGAGACTTCTACAAGAAGGAACATGAAACCGTCCATGAAAAAAGTCATCGAGTGGTCATGTCATGTTTAATCACGTCTAAAAAGCCTATTACTACTACTACTACTACTACTACTACTACTACTACTACTACGCCACAACACATGCACAGGGAAACAGGATCATCGAGTGCACGGTCATCGACAGGCAGCTGCAATTTATTGTCACTTGATTTTAATAAGACATGTCCGATTTTTACGCAGCACGCTCTCAATCTCACTTCCAACTGGGCCCTACCGCAAGAAACTTCCACGCGTCAGCCGGAGGCCGAAGAGCTGAGAAATGGGTCTCGAGGAGTGGGGCCCTTGAAGGTCCTAATGTCTCTGCCTTCATCGAGTCCCTCACACTCATCCCCACCTTCCTCTTCCCGATCTAGCACAACCCTACAAATCTTGTCGTACAACCACCTATCTTCTCCTCTACATGTACCCTTTTAATTATTGCCAATTTTATGGCCATGTCAACCTTCATACTTTGAAATTTTGTGTGTGCCCTTCGCATGCGGCTGAATACAGAACTGCCATGCATGGCTCGAGAAAAAATGTGACGTACCATGCGCATGTCGCGGTGCACTGTGCAGTATCCTACGCGGCGTGGTGCATGGTGGTGCAATAAAACATCCATTCTCTTCACCTTTATTATAGAGCCCCACTCCCTCTCTGCCTACCCACTCTCACTCTCCTCACGCAACCGTCTCCACTGCCCCATCATCTTTTGCAAACTCCCGAGAAAACCCCAACCGCGCTGATGATGGCAAAGGTGGATGCGGTGGCCATCGTCACCTCCAAGGCCGCTGGCGAGGAGGCCCCCATCTTTGTACTGGCCCCCGTCGAGGAGTTGAAAGCAGCCGTTGTCCCTGTCCAGGCCGCCGTCGAGGCATAGATGGCAGTCGTCGTCCCCGTCCAGGCCCCCGTCCCTGCTTCCGACGTATCCTCTGGCGAGGAGGCCCCCGCTGGCGAGGAGGTCCCCGCCTATCACAGGCAGATCCAGCTCTTCTGGGACCCCTACGATCCAGAGGAGTACATCGCTCCGGTGAACCCCAACGACACCAACATCAACGACCCATGGTTGTAGGTAACTAGAGTTTGCTCCCCTTCCCTAATTCTTCTCCCGTTCCCATCATTAGATGTTAGATCTTGGTTTATTAGGTTTCGGTTGTTCGCATTTGGGTTGCTCGATCTTCTTACATCATCTAATCCTCTCTTTTTTCCAACAGAAGTACGGTAGCGACGTCTACAGCGACGACGAGTCTAGGAACACCAAGACTCATCAGGTGCTGAGGAGACTCAGACCGGCCAGTACGACGCCTAATTCGTTGGCGTAGTCTATAGGTGGCCCTTCTGCATGAAGAGACTTGTCGGCACCGACTTCAACTATGTCGTGATGCATGCAGAGGGTTCGCGCTCCAGCATTCCCAAAGTCGGCCAGACCGTGAACGCCAACTCCTACATCGCTGAACACCAGACGATCGGCATTCATCTCCGCAACCTCTAGCGGCTGTCCATCGAAGAGGGTTGAATGCCCCCGATTAAGCCCAAGGTCGCCAATATCAAGGGACTGGGAAACAAGAAGTGTAGGAAGCGCCAGAGGAAGGAGGCGGAGGCGTTGGCAAGGAGGGGTTGAACGTGTCTACAGCAGTAGCTGCTGTTAAGCAGCTTCTTTTGTTTATGTATATTTTGTGTGATGGCTACTAAGCAGCGAATGTATCGAACCTCGTTAAGCAACCTACTTTCTATCGCTCTATCCTATTTAAATGCGCACATATATATCTACATTTGTTTTGTTTTCTGAATTTATATATTCTGCCGGTGTGATTTGCTGCTCTAGATTTGCTACCAGATCGGACCAAAACGAGGGCCAAAAAGAAATAATAATTGAAGAGAGAAGATTCTCTCAATTTGCTACCAATTTGGGCAAAAAGTAACATAACTGTTGTCGAGAGAGGAAAAAGGTGCTCTTTCAAACTGCCAATTAACGAGCTGCCATCTTGACAAGCTACTAGACACATTACAAAAAGATAACACAAAGAAGTAAAATTTAATTCACTTCTCTTAAAAGTACTTGAGGCACTAGCCATCTTGACAAGCTACTAGACACATACGAAAACATAACACAAAGAAGTAAAATTTAATTCACTTCTCATCAAACCACTTTTGGCGCTTGACATTGTTCCTAGGAGACCAACTGCGATCATCACAACTCTCGCTTACCTTATTGGCATCCCACAGCTTACCGAATGCAAGTTCTTCCCACCTGGAATCTTCCTTGGCTCCCCTATCTTCAGCATCTTGTGGCACAATGAGCAGTGCATCACATGCCTGGTTGTTGCCGCTGGAAGATGCTGCCTCTCTGTTTGTTGCTGCAACTCTAGCCTCTCTGTCTACTGCTTTAGATGGAGCCATTTTCTTTCCATATGCAGCGTCACGCTTAGCTATACTGTATTTGGTACAAAGGGCTCCCCTAAGCTCGTCTTCCCTCTTGCAACTGGGGCAAAACATGAGGTAACATAGAAAGAAATGGATCTTAATGTATAAATGGTAGGTCACGTAAGCATCTATGGCTGCATACTTCAGGTTTATCTCAGACAACGGCTTCTCCTTCCAGAAATCGTGTCTATCCATAGGGAAATCCGCCTTCATTCTGTCATATGACTTATCGAGGATTCTAGTTGCAAGTGTAGACATTTCATCCTTCCTCGAGCCCCCTATGATCTTAGCAAGACTCTGAATATTGATCCACTTGTGCGCAGGAATTGTAACTCCCTATTGAAGAAATTTTAGAAAATTAGTTCTTTTGTCAACAGTGCAGAAAACAATTCCTTTTTCTATAAGGAATTGGCGCAGCACCGGACACTTCTTGTCAGTCATGAAAGTATGTAGTTTGTCATCATAAAATGCATGACCAAATTTTTTGTAACTACAAATGTTTTTTCAATGCAAAGATCATCATCTGAATATAATTTTAAGCTATAAAAGTTTAGTAAATGCAAGATCAAGACTCTTAACATTGGCTTGTCATAATTTATTTGGTCATAATAAAATTCAGTAGTTGTAATATGACCAAATGGATAAAGAACAAGAGGAGAAAACCCTAAAAGTGGTTAACTACAGAGAGAAGATCTACAACCTGGAGAAGTGGTAGATAAGGACGTGTTTCCTCATGGTCAGTTAAACGATGGCGAGTTCATTCTCATAATCTAGGTCCTCCGGGGTGTACTCGAGGTCCAATCCTACGAACTTGTCCTCGTCTTTCTCAAGCCAATTATCATACATCCTCAAGACTCGCACCACCGTATCCTCCTCGTTGGTGTAGACAATGTTTGTCTTCTTATTCCCATGGGCAATGAAGCTTGTCTCTAGAGTGTAACCTTCCATGGCGGCAAGGAGAAGATGGAAAGAAGACAGTGTATAGGCAGAAGAAGAGTGGTTTCTGTGAGATAGGGAACAGTGGAACCGTCAATGCGCTTTTGACATAGTGGTTAACAACATGGATGGAAGTCCAATGGAGAGACGCTTGGCGGTGGCCGTTCCAGCTTCTGAGTAAACAAAGATTAAAAATAGTAATAACAAGGATATATGTGCTCTGTGTTGTCATGTCAATACACTCTATTGGTCGTCTTGTCCTATCCACTTCGCCAGCGCTGCAAGCCTACATGACAGCCATGACGCCTCCACGACGGCAGAGACATAATGGCAAAAACTGACAGGGGGCCCAACTTGACGGGCGTTATCCTATTATTTTGTATTGAAATGTTATGTTGAATTCATGCCGAAAAAGACCCTCTGAGAATTTGGCACACCAACGGTGGGCAACATGGCTGATTACAAGCAACTTGGATACCGCTTTGCCTTTGCGTATCAACTCTGGGGCCACAAAATTATATTCTCCACAGAAGGTGGGAAAGGAGCACCCCAGAACGCGGGGAACGCTGACATCTTGTCCATGTCGTCAACCTCGGCCGTCACATCCACCTTGGAGACAATCAAAACCCAAAACCTTTGGGCAAACTAGGAAATTCGGCGCAGCATCACGCCACGCCCGTGAAGTGAATGCCTGGTGGTATGGATGATAAATGATATTGGAAAGGAATACAGTATATAGAAGTTAATAGCAGGCAGTGTACTAATGAATTTCTAGAGCCGTTACAAAGTTTGCTAAAAAACCACATAAATTGCATTTAGTTGAAGGCACCAAGTAGTTGTGGTGACTACAACCTAAATCAAATTATAGAGTAGGATTATAGTGTCGACTGGCTAAAGCATAACATACTACATAGATACTGGTTGGCCTAAAACACAACATACTTTGGGTGATCAAGTTCTAAAGCCAGTAGAGTAGTAAGATAACTGGGCTGGCTAGTTTTCGACTTGAGAGGTATCAGTGCTCGCCGTTGCTTCATTGTCAGAGTGATTTCCAGCGAAAGAATCATACAATGATAGCAAGGCTACATGAGCAAGTATGGAATCCATGGCCATCGGTATTGTACCATTATCCACATCAAGAACCCATCTTGTAAATAAAGCTAAGGTTACAGCGATATTCAGGAGAAAACTGAGTCAGATAGTCTCATATTTCTCATATTTGTGTGCAGCTTTAACATAGTTACATGCTGACATATGGACGACTTAGTAAGAGAAGAGTCCACTATCTCTGGTCTGCTTCCGCTACAACAACTGAAAGAGCCAGCTCGAAATCACCTCCTAGAGCAACATTTCTACACCGAGAACCATCATTTGTAGAAAGAATTTCTTTGATACCTCTGTCCACAACCTCAAAGCGGTCGTCGGTCCACTGTATCAGCGCCACCTTCTAAAGCAGCCATCGACCCACTATATCAGCATCGCCTTCTCTATCAACTGAGGCACTGAGGCATGGTTTGCTCATCGACATCAACCGGTACCTAAATCATGAATGGTCAGTTATGATTCTTGGAAGTAACAGCGAAGTGACACCCGACAAAGCAACGGCCAAAACAATATGACCATCACTCATCAGCTCATAAAGTTAAATAAGCTAAGGTTCTTCTGCAGCTAGTAGGAGTACTGTCAAAGGGGCGG
Organism: Avena eriantha; assembly: GCA_910589775.1. Classification (NCBI taxonomy): domain Eukaryota; kingdom Viridiplantae; phylum Streptophyta; class Magnoliopsida; order Poales; family Poaceae; genus Avena; species Avena eriantha. The sequence continues at coordinate 418,694,554 of OU342744.1, read as the reverse complement.
GAACATATATAGCCCTTTCAAAGATAATGTGGTGTAGCAGTCTAGTTAGTTATCAGCCTAAGCCCTAGCTGAATTTATTTGAGCATGATAGCTTAAAACACTCTTAGTTGCTGCAAGAGAAGACATTGGAATTAAACAAATTGCCGTAGAGCATGACATACTATTAATTTGTAGTTCTACTAGAGGATGTTACCTGGTGGTGTTTTTACTCTATATAGCCGGAGACGGTTCCTTAGTGGCTTGTCGTTTTTTTTTCACATGAGTAGCAATGTGAACAACCAATGTGTATTTATCTTATGCTGTAATAACTTGGTATAGGTGTGTCGTACCTTTTCTTCGCTGGGCACCGGTTGTTTCCGACTTGTCAACTTGTTTATCTTGCAAACTGAATCCAGTGACGTGTAAGATTATACAAATGCATTCTCAAGATCAGTTAATTACATACATGTGCGAGTAAATTTGAGGTATCAGATTGTTGCCAAATAGATAAACATAAGCAAACACACATTACATTATGGAATAAGGTAAAAAGAACCGGATGGAGGGCTCCAGCAACTTGTTTCCTTAGATCGAGGGGGAACAAACTCTGGACCCCGGCATGGCGCTCGCAAGCTAGTGTTCTGTGCAAGAACACCATGGCTGTAGTGATGGTAACCTCCATGGTGTCATGAAGCGGTCGTGACCATACCAAGCAGGGAGAAATGGGGCACCCAACTACATCAGGGAGAGTGATAGCAAGCACATACTGGAAGCAGCTAGCGATGAGCGAGACTATTGGGACTGATACACCAACCTGATATGTAGAAACATAATGGCTTGCAAACAACAAACTGATATACAAAACAACAGGTAGGTGCATCTCCTTGAGGACTGCAACAATTTTCAGACATTGACCAATGTCTGCTTCTAGCCTTCCCGTAAGATCTTAAAATTATTTACCACTACTCCTTGATGTCCTGTTACTACCAAAATAGTAGACGAAACTACAATTAAACCAGAATGAAGCTGTATAATCCTGAACTGCAAAAGCCCAAAGTTGAGTAAGTACTTAGAAAGATATTGCTTGTTCAGAAATGCATCTTCATAATTCATATGTTCTAGTAGAAGTCATATATAATGTCTATTGTTCAGTACTGTATAAATTGATTGTTCTGGTAATTGATACCATGATAACTACAAATTTGCAGAAGTTGGTTCTAGGCTTGCATGATCTATGCAACTTGAAAAAATCGTGAACTTAAAACCTTGGTGCCATGATAAATCTGAAACAGCATGCTAATTTTTAATCACTCAGGACTGCATAATGCAAAATGTAGTTAAGCACCCGTACTCATCAAGTTGAGGGCCACATGGATATGGGGACTTTTATGGTCTGCAAGTAAAAAGTCGCGACAGTAATGAAGTAATAGTTAGCAAGCATCAAGCAGGAATTCACCAGGAAAGAGGCTAAATCTATAGGAGGCTCATTAAGAGATGGGAGGCGATGGTGATCTGGCATAGCAGTCGACCAGGCTCGATGTCGAGGACGGATGCCGCTGAGCATGAAGACGTGTAGAAATCAAGGGCAGCCTGTCCACCTACCCGTCGGCAGTAACCTAGTGCGTCAATAATAACATGATGATACAATGTTTGAGTAGAAAATATAAACATAAACGATGTATTTTTCAGAAAAGAGGACATTCCCAACTTGAACTCCAAGAAACTGTTCTTCTTCCTGTGCTCCTCTAGAACAAAGGCCAACCTGAACAAATCAAGATAATTAAGAAAAATGAGGGGAAAACGAAATTGAACAAAGGAGGGCAGGGAGCACATCTAGCGTGGTCGTACTCTTCTAGGGAAAATACCTATGCAATTTAATCAGGTAACCGTGTTTGATACCTCCCATGTGGTCATCATCCGACGACACGACATCGACCAGCCACTCATGGACCACCGCTCGTGTGGAACGCCGCCACCAGGACCCCTCTATCCGTGCGCCCGCTCCACCTGCAGTCTTGTCGCCGTGGTCCCGCTGCTCGTCGAGCTCCCACGCGGAGGACCGGATGCCGCCATCCAGGTGGGGAATTGTGGCGGGGAAAAGCAGGAGCGGTGGACTGCGGGCAGACTGAGAATGAGGCGAGCAGGCAGAGCGGCTAAGTTTCAGAAATCGGAACTCCTTCCCGGCGGTGGAATCCATAGGCAGCCGCCGATCCATCTGGAAGATCCCTGCGGCGCCGGCCATGGGAACCCATCCACGAGGGATGGAGGGTAACGTCGGGGCGTGGGAGTAGCAGAGAAGATAGATCCAGCAGGGCAAATCGGATCATCTTGGTAGTTGAACGGTCGGAAAGTGGCACCACTTTCACCGAAACTCCCAGAGCAACCTATCGTGGCAAGTTATCACGTAAAGAAACCGGCAAACCGGAGAGGGCGGGGGAGAAAATAGGCAGCGGAGGAGGACGCGTGGCTGGTCGAGAGGCCGCAAATTGGTCCATGTAAAGAAACCAAGGGAAAAAAAGACGGGCAGCAAACCACCGAACCAACACGCAACACTGTCGGTGTCTCAATTTTGCGCTTCTACAGTCCAACGGGATGACGTGGACGTACGGTGGGAGCGCTCAAGTACTTGTCTTTCATATATATAGTTATGGGCATGCTAGCATCAAGTGGGCAGCCACTGTCAACCTCAGCCGTCGCGTCCACCGTGGATCCCAGTCTCTAGGGCGTAGTGCACAGGGGATAGCCACTGTCGCCTATGGTTAGGATGTTCTTATGGAGGAGAGTGTCGCGAGTTTGGATGCACCCCAAGGAGAGAAGTCAAGCGAAAAACTTCACCGGCGAGGGACCACGGCTGTGCTAGATGAAGGGGCTAAAAGGGGCGGATTCACTAGTTCCGAAAACGGTGAGGTAGAACTTGAACATGCACAAATGACCGTTAGGAGCATCACAGTGTGACAGAGCATGCAAGTCCATGCCATCAATGAGACGGACATCGAACATGTCATGCACCAGCTGGGCAGCCTGCTGCTCTGCCAAGTCCGAGAGGAGAGGTACCAGAGCGGAGGCAAGGCCATCGTGGAGTACAGAGGCCATGAAAGCCTAGGCGCTGACATCGTGAGAGAATAGGGTAGAGACCGTGTCGCATATGGCATCCTTGCCAAGCCACCGATTGAGCTAAAAGTCGCAGCGCACGTCGTCCTCGAGACACACCATCGAGATGGAGCAGTACAGAGGAACAAGCAAGTAGAGGGGTCTGCAATGGGCGCCTGGCAGCCGCGGGGAAACAATATCAGAAAGGGGGCGATCGACGATCATCCCCCAGACCCAACGCGCCCACGACGAGTCGACATCCCCATGGAGACGATGCAAGAGCTTGGCCAGGAGGCATCGATTCTGGGTGGCGAGGTGCCTGATGCCGAGCCCGCCCATAGACTTGGGATGACACGCTGTCTCTAGGCCACGAGGAACTGCGTACTAGAGTCACGCTCCGCTGCATCCCAGAGGAAAGCACAACAAAGGGCATCAAGAGTAGTGACGACGGCAGGAGGAAGGAGCATGGCCACTATCGCATAGGTGGGCAGCAAGTCAAGGATGTACTTGATCAGGACAAGCTGGCCTCTAGCCAAGAGCAGGACCGCCTTCCAGCCAGACAAGTATTTGTCGGCTTTGGCGATCAGCGGGGCGAACAAGTGGAGGTTTAGCTTCTCGGTGGACAGGGGAGGTTGAGCTTCTTGGTGGTAGTTATGTGGGAAGTTCTCTAGCATGCAACCGAGCGACAAGCACACAGTGGTGACCATCTCGCCATCCACATTCATTGGCACCGGTGTGCTTTTGTGGAAATTGATGACGAGCCTGGTCGTGGCGGTGAACATGTCGAGGATGGACTTGAGACGAATGGCAGCCACGACATCGGTGCAAAATATGATGAGGGTTTCAGCGGCGTATGTCAGTATGACCGGCAGCGCCCCTTTGACGAGAGGGTGCTCAAGCACACCGTCCTTCTAGATCATCTTCTACAACACACCACCAGTCAGCAGGAAGAGGTAGGGAGAGTGGGTCACCCTGCCGCAGGGCATGATGACTGGTAATCCGCCCCGGGATCCTGCTGAGGACGATGGAAGAGCGCAACGAGGAGAAGATGGCTTGCAGCCAATTGAACCAGAGCGGCGGGAAGCCACGGGCGAGGAAAATCTTATGCATGTTGACCAAGTTGATGGAGTCGAAAGTCTTGGCGAAGTTGAGCTTAAACGCAAAGGCCGCAACACGATGCTCGTGGCAGCATTGCACAACCTCGGAGGCGAAAACGAAGTTCTCGGAGATGTTGTGCCCTGTGATGAACCCATACTGGTCAGGGTCGATGAGCAAGATGATTTTCCTCTGCAGGCGGGAGGTGAGGGTTTTTCACACTCTGCAATGAGACCAGACGGTAGGATCCTAGGGCGAGGACACCCTCCTTTTTTGGTAATAGAATGGCATGCGCACGGTTGATGCAGGAGAGGTTGGCAGCACAATCGTAAGACTAATCAAAGAGGGGAAGGAGATTGAGGGACACTTCGTCCTAGGCGGCATGGAAGTAGCTAGGGCCGAGCCCTTTAGGGCCGAGGTGCTGGCCCGGTCCATGCCATCCAGTGCAACATGAATCTCGCCCAGATTGAAACAGGATGTGAGGGCTAACCCATCCATGCGAGGGGATCCTGCGTACAACACGTAGTGGTCGAAGTCCCAATGGGGATCCTGGGCCTAGCCTAGTAGGGATCAGTAGAACACATGAAGGGCACTGGCCTTAATGTCGTGCGACACAATGAGCACCCATCAACACGCTCTCAATTTCCTTCTTGTGCTCCAAAATTACCAACGTGCGTCGTCCTCGATCTCCTAATCAAATTTGTTCGCGGTGCTCTTTTATGGTAAAACATGTTTTTTGTCCAAAACAAGCTCATGTAACTTAGAGGAGGCAAGTCAGTGTATACTATGGAGGAAAGTCAGGCTACTGTAGTATAAGTAGTGTACTCTATGTACTATTGGAGTAAATTGTTTGAAATATGCCATAGAGGCAATCATGTATGATGTTATTCCCGATGTACCCATAAAGTTATTGTCCTTGTACCAATAGAGTAAATTGTTTGAAATATGCCATAGAGGCAATCATGTATGATGTTATTCCCGATGTCCCGACTTAGGTTCTATCAAACGTAGTTCCGTCAAAGGAAATTATAAAGGAGAGTTCGGGTCGGCTGAGAATCAAGCTACATGATGTGGATGACCACGATGGGAATTTGCCCCTCCGACTGGAGAGAGATATTCTTTGGGACCTCTCAGAAGATATGATTCGGAAAGCATGGCCATGCACGACTCATTTGAGTGTTAACTAAGGTGGTCGATTCAGAGTTAGTCGGATGAATCACTTATCTCAGATTGAGAAGAGAGTTGAGCTATTTGAAGGATGATGATTATTCGCCTATAGCTTGATAAGGTATATCTGGAGGCAAAGGGACTTGGACGAAAGTCACATTAAGAAAAGTTCATCTTCCAACATTTACGACGCTTAGGAGTTGGAACGTCTTGCTAGAGTCCGCTATCAGCTATCGACTCAGAGTGGTGACTCGTGTCGTGTCCAGGTGTACGTGAATCTGCAGGGTCACAAACTTAAGGGAAAGAAGCCCATGTGGATTCGGTCCATGTGGAGATTAGGATATGGCCTAGATGAGCCTCAAGCATTGAGCCCATCTAGGAGTGTATATAAATAGAGTGATAAGGGATAGTCCCTAACCTAGCCATCACTTTCTCTACTCCCATTTCGTGCTAGACATATCTAGCAGTCCTCTTCCTGGAGCTTCTCCCTATACGTGTGGATACCGGTAGAGGCGTTGCACGTGCGGCGCTGGAGACGAAGGAGTTTGTGGGGATCTAGACATGATGTATGTGGGATTGTTTGGCATGGCATCAACTGACGTGCTTCATCAATAATCCGCACATGTGCGTCTAGTGGTAAATCTCGTGGCCTATCACCTGGTCTAGATCTTGGGAGCACCGCGCATGGGAAAAGTTTTGTTTATCTCTTTGTGGCCCAACAGTGGTATCAGAGCGACAACTTCTGGTTTTAGGATTGAGATCATGCATATGTGATATGCGGTTGGCATTAGATTGGATCTAATTGTTGTTTTTGTGGTTGATCTATGAGATAGATCGGTTTTGTACGAGGTTGATTGGATCAACTATACTCGGGGAGATTGATGATCTAGTTTCCGTGATCATACTGCTAAGGTCATGGAACAACATACCCCTACCGGTGGTCTTCCGCCATCGGGTTAGACTATGACACGTAAATCCAGATGCGGTGATCGAAGACCGCTTGGCTTCTGCCACGGGGACCACTGGCTTCGGCCTGTCATAGCGACTTAGATGTCATTGCGAGTTTCACAACGTAGGTAGATATCGTATTTATGCATAACTTGTTTTTGCAGGATGATGTTGTGAATGGTATGGCTTATGTGTATGTGATGTTTGTAACCCATACATGATTTGCGTATCATGGTTTTTGTCAGCCGACTGGAGCCTAGGTGCTGTCATTTTATTGTATTATGACCTGTGTGTCGGATTCTCTATATAATTTACTTTAGTAGCTAGTGTAGTTGTTTGGAGAACCTAGATGACATGCAAGTCGATGTACAAGTCGGCTACATGGAGTAAGATGACACGTGAAAAGAGTTGGCACAAGTCGAATTACAAGCTTTGTGGAGATGGATATCGCCATGAAGAGAGCCATACCATTTCACATTATAATTGATTTATTTGTGTTATTGTTATGTCTCTGTTTTACCTCTGTTAGATAGTTGGTAGAAATTAATCTCTTAAAGAAGGTCTAGTCGGTTTCCCGCCAGTGTTGCACCATCACAAGTCAGACATTTTTGGTAGCGGGCCCATAAAATTGATTTGCTATCAATTCTTTCCAATTAGGTGGGTTCGAGTCGAACTCTTACAACGGAAACACTCAGTAATCTAGACGGATCTATCACAAAGGTTGTGGGACTCGGGGAAAAGTCGGATGGGAGCCAGGACATGTGATGCCACCTGACCAATAGGAGTCACAGGAGATGCGATTGGCAAGGAGTTGCCTACCTAGATCACTTGATGGCTAGAGGTGATGCTAAAGCTCACTAGTCGGCTTGCTTTATTTAGGGTCCTGAATAACTAAGTAACCATCGGAGGGGTGTTGGTTCTAGTGGGAGCATAAGTATTAAAGTGTTTAATATGCTTGCTCTTCTATGGATACATGTCTTAAGTGTTTTGCATATTTTCTGTTGTAGATCAATGGCACCTAGCAGTCTCCCTCGGATTTCTAGTTTTGCGTTGAGAACTATCTTAGAGAAAGATAAGCTAAATGGAACTAACTTCACCAACTAGTATCGTAATCTGAGAATTGTTCTCAAACAAGAAAACAGGGAGCATATCCTAGACAACCCACTTCCACACGAGCCGAATGAGAATACTACTGTCGCAACCACCATTATCTACCGTAGGACTTGTGATAAGTCCACGGAAATTAGCTGTCTTATGCTTGCTCACATCGAACCGGACTTGCAGCAGCAGTTGAGGCCTACGATATGATCGAAAGCCTCAAAAGTATGTTCTAGGCTCAGGCAAAGACCAAGAGGTATCAAGTCTCTCAAGCTTTGCTGAGTTGTAAGCTTAAGGATGGCGATCTGATGAGTCCGTATGTGATCAATATTGTTGGTTACGTGGAGTCTCTAGAAAGACTGGGCTACCCCATTAGCGAAGACTTCGCTATAGGCATAATTCTAAACTCTCTTCCTAGTGCGTATGGTCAGTTCATATCGAACTACCACATGGATGGTATGGATAAGAAGTTCACTGAATTACATGGGATGCTCAAGCACGCTGAGGCGGATCTCAAGAAAGGTGCCAATCAAGTGTTGATGCTACAAAATAAGGCTAAGTTCAAGAAGAGTTCTTGGACTAAAACAAAGAAGGCGAAGTCGGGAGGCAAGGCTGAGGACCCGATCCAAAGCGCTTCCTCAGGGACTAAGCCATCTCCTGCAGCCGAATCCACCTTCTTATATTGCAAGGTGGATGTCCCCTAGAAGAGGAATTGTAGCAAGTATCTGGTTGATAAATCCAAGAGTGGAGTGATGGCCCAAAATATATTCGAGCTCATTGGGGAACCCCAAGAGGAAGGTATGATGAGCATAGCAGCAAGTTTTCCCTCAGTTATGAAACCAAGGTGATCGACAACAAGTTTTCCCTCAGTTATGAAACCAAGGTTATCGAACCAGTAGGAGTAAAGAAACACCTCCAAGGTGTTGTTTCCAACTTGGAATCCTGCACAACACAACCACAGAACTTTGCCCCCAACTTACAGTGAGGTTGTCAATCTCACCGGTTTTGCTGAAAACCAAGGATTAAACGTATTGTGTGGAAGATACTAATAGCTTGCAGAAAGTAAACAAAAAACAGTAAATAGCTATGTAGATTGATGGTAAAAGAATGGACCAGGGTCCATAGTTCACTAGTGGTGATTCTGCTTAAGATAGATGACATGTTGGGTGAAGAAATTACAGCAGGGCAATTGACAAACATCGAGAAAGCATACATGCATATACTAATTATCTTGACTCCTATGATATTTGATTGGGCATTACAACATTATACATAGACCATAATCCAACTGCATCTATGACTAATAATCCCCCTTCAGGTTATCATTCGAACCCCCTCCAGTATTAAGTTGCAAGCAACAGATAATTGCGTTAAGCAAAGTGTGTAAAGTAAACAATATGATTGTTCTATGAACAAAGGGTTACTGTTTTCTCCCTAGTAGCAACAACACATCTAGTACCTTAGAGATTTCTGTCACTTCTCCAGATTCCTAGAGGCATGAACCCACTAGCGAGCATAAATACTCCCTCTTGGAGTTACTGGAATCTACTCGGCCAAGATAGTTACTAACAACGGAAAGCATGCAAGATCACAAATAACAAAGACATGATAGAATCAATAATGAATCTAAAATAGCATCTCAATATCCATCGGATCCCCGCAAACACAACATGTAGGATTACAAATAGATGATATTGATCATGAACGGAGCTCACAAGATCTAAACATGGTAGCACAAAGGAGGAGAACCAACCATCTAGCTACTACATGGACCCGTAGTCCAGGGATGAACTACTCACGCATCACACCGGAGGCAGTCATGGTGATGAAGAAGGCCGGTGAATTCTCCCGTCTGGCAGGGTGCCGGGAAGAGCTTCAGACCCGTCCCAATATAGGGATGGAGATGACGGCGGCTACAGACTCTTTGGTGGAATTTTGATCAGGTACTTAGGGTTTCTGTATCGGAGGCAATATATAGCTTCAGACCCGTACCAATATAGGGTTTCTGTATCGAAGGGGAGGCCGAGGGGGTGCCCGAGGCGGCTACACCCCCCAGGCATGAGCTAGGCCTGGCCGTGTGGCCAGGGGTGTGGCCCCCTCGAGGCCCTTCTTCGTCTTGTCTTCTGGCTCCATGTTCCCCTCGGTGAAATATTGACTTTGGCTTTTTTTTCCTGTCCAATTCCGACTATATTCATTTTCTGGCTTTTCTGGAACCAAAAACAGCAGAAAATAGGCAACTGACACTGTGGAATCTTGTTAATAGGTTAGTTCTAGAAAATATGTACAAATACTCCAAAGTGTGGACAAAACATAAGAAAGTAGATATAAAACAAGCATGGAACATCAAAAATTGATACGTTTGCAATGTATCATGGAGGTGTGACTTCCGAGACATGTATGCTTGTTTTCAATGTTATAGACATTTATCTTGATGATGTACCTAATAGTTCTTGGGTATATGATATCGGATCAGTTATTCGCATCTGCAACTCGTTGCAGGGACTGGTAAGAACTAGCAGCATGGCGAGAGGTGAGGTTGACATTTGAGTCGGCAACAAAGTGAGGTTCTCTGCATTAGAAGTCGGCACGATGCAACTTCATTTACGTTTTGGATTCTTAATAGAGCTGAATAATTGTTATTATGTTCTAGTGCTTAGTTGAAACATTATTTCTTCCTCATGTTTGATGAGACAAGTCTATGAGTTGAGTATTAAGAATAATGGTTGTTCTTTATATTTGAATGATACATCTTTGCACCCGTCCAGGATAGGTTATTTATTTTGAATCTTGATGGTGAATCTGTCTATAATATAAATGTGAAAAGGTTGAAACCAAATGATCTGAATATGACTTAATTTTTGCACCGTCGGCTTGGTCATATAAGTTGGAAATGCATGAAGAAGCTCCATGATGATGGACTCCTAACTTCATTCGACCTGGAGTCGTTCGAGACATGTGAATCCTGCCTACTCGGAAAGATGACCAAGACACCTTTTGCAAAGAGTTGTGAAAGGGTATCCAACTTGTTGGGACTAGTACATAGTGATGTATGTGGCCCGATGAGCACGACAGCCAGAGGTGGTTATGGGTACTTCATTACCTTTACTGATGATTTGAGTAGGTATGGATATATCTACTTAATGAAACATAAGCCAGAAGACTTTAAAAAGTTCAAGGAATTCTAGAATGAGGTACACAATCAACTCGGCAAGAAAATAAAGTTTCTTCGGTCGGACTGAGGAGGCGAGTACATGAGCCATGAGTTTGATGACCATCTGAAGAGTTGTGGAATAGTTCCCCAGCTCACTCCTCCAGGAACACCGTAGAGAAATTGTGTGTTGGAAAGGAGGAATCGGACCTTGTTGGACATGGTACGATCAATGATGATTCAGAACGAAATGCCTTTATCATTTTTGGGTTATTGTCGAGAAACTACAGCATTCACACTAAACAGAGTACCATCATAGTTGGTAGAGAAGACACCGCATGAGATATGGACTGGCAAGAAGCCGAGTCTATATTTTCTTAAGATTTGGGGTTGTGAAGCTTTTGTCAAGCGACTTTAGTTGGACAAGCTAACAACCAAGTTGGATAAGTGTATTTTTGTGGGGTATTCAAGGGAAACCTTGGTTTACTACTTCTACAACCAAGAAGAGGGCAAAGTGTTTGTCGCTCGGAACAGTGTGTTCCTTGAGAAAGAGTTTCTCAGTCGGGGAGTCAGCGGGAGCACGTTCATCTCAAATAAATTCAAGAGGAACCGACCAGGAGCAAGTTGGCAAAACCCTTGGAGGTTGATCCAGTCGTGGTGGCTGAGCCGACAACTGCACCAATGATACGTTGCAAATGTATCTATAATTTTTGATGTTCCATTCTTGGTTTTATCTACTTTCTTATGTTTTGTTCGCACTTTGGAGTACTTTTACACACTTTTTGGACTAACCTATTAACAAAGTGCCACAGTGCCAGTTGCCTGTTTTCTGCTATTTTTTGGTTCCAGGAAAGTCAGAAAATCAATATTCTCGGAATTGGACCGGACAAAAGCCAAAGTCGATATTTTACCGGAAGACTCACGGAGTCAGAAGATGAGACAAAGAGGGGCCACAGGGTGGCCACACCATGTGGTGACGCGGGCTAGCCCTGGCCGCGCCACCAGGTGGTGTGGGCCCCCTGGCCGCCCACCGAACTTGTCTCTTCGCCTATAAGAAGCCTCCCGATGCATAAACCCTAAATAGAACAACATCCAGCCACTAAAAGTTCCGCAGCGCCACCGCCACAAAAGGGGAGATTCGGGGGACAGAAAGTCTCTGTTCCGGCACCCTGCTGGGACGGGCAAGTGCCCCCGAAGCCATCTCCATCGATCTCAACCACCATCTCCATCACCATTGCTGATTCCCATGATGATGAGGGAGTAGTTCTTCCTCGAGGCTAAGGGTTCTACCGGTAGCTATGTGTTCATCTCTCTCTCTATGCATGATCATATTGTGATCATGAGCTTTGTAATCAAGTAGATCTACCTTTCTACTCAAGTGCTTTAATAGATCTTTGGCTCTCCCCATGTGTGTGAAAGTGACAGCGTGCACACCATGGTGGCACTTAGGCTAGAGATTACAAATACTTGTTATGAGTTATATTTGGAGTTGGATGTCTCTATGAAATTGTGGCATTTGTTGGAACCATCTAGAGCTCAAGGTGATAGTGTGGGGTTATCTAGATGGGGAAAACGGACTTTGAGGTGTGCTGTTATAGCCCTACCATCGATTAGAGTGTCCAACCGGAGAGTAGTTAAGAGTAGTATCATAAAGATAAGATATTTATATGAGAGTGTTCACTAGTGAAAGTATGATCCCTAGGCCTTGTTTCTAAGCATTGATACACCGTTTCCAATTAGATCTGTTACATGTTTTCTTGATTCCATCTTTATTTCAGTTTTACTTTAGTCTTTTCCACGCCATCAAGCTATTTTCTATCACCGTTACCACTTATAATTATCCATACCACTTGTATTTCACTATCTCTTCGCCAAACTAGTGCACCTATACACCTGACAAGTGTATTGGGTGTGTTGGGGACACAAGAGACTTCTTGTATCTTGATTGCAGGGTTGCTTGAGAGGGGATACCTTTGACCACTTCCTTCCTGAGTTCGATAAACCTTGGGTGATCCACTTAAGGGAAAACATGCTGCTGTTCTACAAACCTCTGCACTTGGAGGCCCAACAACTGTCTACAAGAATAGAAGTGCGTAGACATCAAGCTATTTTCTAGCGCCGTTGCCGGGGAGGTAAGGTAATCGGTACTCACATCCTCCGGTGTGAGTGGTCGAAGTTATTTCCTTTAGATTCTGCAATTTTATCTTTTTGTTTCTTGTTTTCACTAGTTAGGCTTAATGGAAAACAATAACAACATTAGAGAGCTTTACAGTATTTATCTTGAGTTAGGACATGAAGTGTTTGAAGAGAAAATTAAAAAACCTATGGAACTTTATTTGCATGCTAATAGCAATGTTGTTAGTATGAATTCTTTGGACACCATTATTGCTAATGCTATGGAAAAGTCTAAGCTTGGGAAAGCTAGTTTTTATGAAAATGATCTTTTTAGTTCCTTTGCTTTGGAAGATAGCTATTTTATTGCTTATGATGATACAAAACTTCCAATATATGATGATTATAATGATGAATATGATATTTTTAGTCCACCTACTATTGAGGAGAAAATGAATTATGATTACAATATATCTCCTATATTTGATGATTATGGTGATGAGAATAATAATGATAGCTATTTTGTTGAATTTGCTCCCACCACAATTAATAAGAATGACTATGCTTATGTGGAGAGTAATAATTATTATATGCATGTGGCTCATGATAATAATGTTTTATGTGATAGTTATATTGTTAATTTTATTCATAATACTACTAAAAGTTATTATGAGAGAGGGAAACATGTTTTTATGTGTCTCAACAATATAAAGTTTTCCCTCTTTATGTTGAAATTTTTGAAGTTGCACTTGTTTTGCTTTCCTATGCTTGTTGCTTTCTGCTTTCATGATTTTTTTTTACTAGATTATTTTTCATAGGAAGTGGGTTAGACTTAAATGTGTTTTGAATTTTCTTCTTGATGCTCTCTTTTACTTCAATTCATATTTCTTATGTGAGCATCTTCTCAAACTATCATGCCTAACTTAAAAGCGTTAAAGAAAAGTACTTATTGGGAGATAACCCAAAAGTTTTAGATGAGTCTTGGAAGTTATTACCTATGTAATAAACGCTCCTTATCTTTTTTATTTGCTTTTTGTGCTAAGAGTAACTTCTAATGAGAGAGAACTAATGATTGGGAAAGTTGCTGTCCCGAAACAGATTTCTGTGCTTCACCGTAAAAATTCGTGTAAAATGTCTGTACTTTGTTTTGAGGCGTGCATTTTTGCGCTTCTTCCCCAGGTTGTTTTCTAACTTTCGTTAGTTCAACACTTTTTGATTTGAGTAACAGAAGTTCTTCGAAAAAATTCGTATTTACCTGCTGGTCTGTTTTGACAGATTTCTGCCATTTTTTGCATTTGCTTCTTGTTGGTTCCTTTTTGAGTTCTTTTGGGGAATTGAGATTTTTGAGGGAATTGCTACAGTAGCTTGTGTTATAATGGAAGTTTTATTGGTGTTGAAACTGAACCCAAATACTTATTATCTTGAGTGCACTAATGTTGCTAATAAAGATTATGTGAAGTTTTGTATGAAGGAAAATTTTCAGGTGTATGGAAGGTATGAGTAATGAGATGAAGGATGGACTAAAGCTCAAGATTGGGGATGCCATGCGTGTCACCCCAAGAAATATCCAAGAAGTACAAGCATCAAAGCTTGGGGATGCCCAAGGCATCCCCTCTTCATCAATAAAAATCTCAGGTTTCTTCCAAACACTTCATTTTTATTGTTTCATGCACAGTTGTGTTGTTCGTGGAGCATCTTCTTTTTCGTTTTTGTTTTGTTTTTAGTTTGCTTTGTTTTCTTAGTTTGCTGAATAAATTGGTTGGACCCCCTCTTTCATCCATTGGTTTTCAAATAGTTTGGTTTGGATTGGAAAAGAGTAGGAAAGTTCATACTTAAGTGGTAAAGAGAGCTTGTTTTTTGACTGTGGCCTATGCTTTGTCATGCCATGCTTGATATTGTTTTGGCATTATGCTTAGTATTCTTTGTTGTAGCATGAATTGTTATAAATAATTGAGATTACTTAATGTGCCTTGGAAGAATCATGCGTTGTTTTAGCATATTAAAGCATAGTATTGTGGTATTCTCCTTTGATGCTTTATTTGGGTTGACTTGGCGCATGCTCACACCATGTTATGACTATCCCAAGTCACCATAAGCCTTTTTGATCCTTTAGTTTTCAACTTGTAGTATCACTTTATGCTTTCATCAATGATGTTTTGTCGCTCTACCTGATTATGGCCATTATTGCTCTCTTAGTTTGTCGCTCCCAGTCTTTTGCTAGCCTCCACAACCAAGTATGAGTTCCACTCATGCATCCAACTCCTTAAACCAAGTTATTCCAAAGAGTCCACCATACCTACCTAATAGCATATGTTATTCCAAGTATATTCATGTTTTGGTCTACGTTCCAAATTAAACTTGTTATGAGAAAACTAGTGATTAAAGCTCTCACGAACTTGATGGCACACTTTCCTTTTCTTGACCTTAATAAACTTGAACCATTGTGTCTTCTATGTTGTATATGCTTGCACTTATTTGTTGGGGATTGGCAGAACCATGCTGTCATGGGGAACGCTTTCAACATTGCACTTGTACTTTGTACCTAGTTGATATCATTCTCTTTTGTCTATAGATGTTGTCGGTGTGAAATGAAAGGGGAGCTTGTAAGTCCATGGAGTTATGTATATGTGTTAGAGAAACGCCTGGGCCGCTGGTCTAATCCATGCTGACATGGTGGAAACCAGCAGCGTAACCATAATGAGCTGTCTATGAAGCATTCTTCTTATAAAAAAAGAGTCCGATATTGAGAAAAAAGAGAAAAAGAAAAAAAAGATTATGAAAAAAGGAAAGAGAGAAAAAAGCACCATATTCCCATGGTAAATAAGAAGATTGCTGAGATGCTCGTTGTCTGCTTACCTTGTCATTTTGATATGGGGATTCTTCCGTATCATCGGGCAAGGGGTACCCCGTTGGCGGTTCTCTATGATACACATGTACTTACGATGACAAGAACTTACCAGTGACTAAACTTGAGTAGCATGAGGAACGGCCCTCGTATTCAAGGGACATGAGATTTCTAACTTATACTTCGTCAAGCATATACTCCATAGTTTGTTCACTTTAACCTTAATCACTTCAAGATGCTTATGATAGGGGCAATGAGAGCTGAAAGCTATTAAGTACCATAATTTTTGGAAGCTCTTTATGAGACTTGAATCCCTACTTCCTTCTATGAAGGCCTTTCTTCCACTTATATATATTGAGTCTCCACCTTCAATCTTTATGCACCTACTTTGAGAGCATAGTGGCCATTCTTAGTTCTATGTGCATTGTCCCAAGACTTGTTGATTGATGCATAACCTTGATATTGCTTTTTTTAAACTACTTGTATCTAGTCACTCTTATGAACTTTGAAGGTGTCCTATGCATTTATATTTGCTACTCTATGAGGGACAGGCTGAATGCCACTATGCTATGTTTTCTTTATGTGAAACAAACAAACGTCTTGCAAAGCATTTTTATTCATGAATCTTTTGTTTGTGCCTTTTCATGTTGCAACTTAATTGGTTTGTCTTATTGCTAGAACTTTGTATTTCATGTTTTGATTGAAGTACTATGATCCCAGCTATCGTTGTTTAAAAAATACTTTGATCAAGTTTATGATTGTGCATGTCACCTCAAAAATTATTCTTTCTTTTTATCACTTACCTACTCGAGGACGAGCATGAGTTAAGCTTGGGGATGTTGATACATTGCAAATGTATCTATAATTTTTGATGTTCCATGCTTGGTTTTATCTACTTTCTTATGTTTTGTCCACACTTTGGAGTACTTTTACACACTTTCTTGGACTAACCTATTAAAAAAGTTCCACAGTGCCAGTTGCCTATTTTCTGTTGTTTTTGGTTCCAGAAGTCAGAAAATAAATATTCTTGGAATTGGATCAGACAAAAGCCAAAGTTGATATTTTACTGGAAGACTCACGGAGCCAGAAGACGAGACGGAGAGGGGCCACAGGGTGGCCACACCATGTGGTGGCGCGGGCTAGCCCTGGCCGCGCCACCAGGTGGTGTGGGCCCCTTGGCCGCCCACCGACCTTGCCTCTTCGCCTATAAGAAGCCTCCCAATGCATAAACCCTAAATAGAACAGCCTCCAGCCACAAAAAGTTCCAGAGTGCCGCCGCCACCGAAGGGGAGATTCGGGGGACAGAAAGTCTCTGTTTCGGCACCCTGCCGGGATGGGGAAGTGCCCCCGGAGCCATCTCCATCGATCTCAACCACCATCTCCATCACCATTGCTGATTCTCATGATGATGAGGGAGTAGTTCTTCCTCGAGGCTAAGGGTTCTACCGGTAGCTATGTGTTCATATCTCTCTCTATGCATGATCATATTGTGATCATGAGCTTTGTAATCAAGTAGCTCTACCTTTGTACTCAAGTGCTTTAATAGATCTTTGGCTCTCCCCATGTTTGTGAAAGTGACAGCATGCACACCATGGTGGCACTTAGGCTAGAGATTACAAATACTTGTTATGAGTTATATTTGGAGTTGGATGTCTCTATGAAATTGTGGTGTTTGTTGGAACCATCTAGAGCTCAAGGTGACAGTGTGGGGTTATCTAGATGGGGAAAGCGGACTTTGAGGTGTGTTGTTATAGCCCTACCATCGATTAGAGTGTCCAACCAGAGAGTAGTTAAGTGTAGTATCATAAAGAGAAGATATTTATATGAGAGCGTTCACTAGTGAAAGTATGATCCCTAGGCCTTGTTTCTAAGCATTGATACATCGTTTGCAATTAGATATGTTACATGTTTTCTTGCTTCCATCTTTATTTCAGTTTTACTTTAGTCTTTTCCACTCCATCAAGCTATTTTCTATCACCGTTACCACTTATAATTATCCATACCACTTGTATTTCACTATCTCTTCGCCGAACTAGTGCACCTATACACCTGACAAGTGTATTCGGTGTGTTGGGGACACAAGAGACTTCTTATATCTTGATTGCAGGATAGCTTGAGAGGGGATACCTTTGACCACTTCCTCCCTGCGTTCGATAAACCTTGGGTGATCCACTTAAGGGAAAACTTGCTGTTGTTCTACAAACCTCTCCACTTGGAGGCCCAACAACTGTCTACAAGAATAGAAGTGCGTAGACATCAACCAACAGTATGTAGATCGACCAAATTGCAAAGTGTTAATGATGTGTTATTGTTGGACAGTGATGAGCTGACAACTTATTAGGAAGCGATGGTGCGATCCGATTCTGAGCCATGGCTTGGAGCCATGAGATCCGAGTTAAAGTCCATGGATGAAAATCAAGTTTGGAAATTGGTTGACCTACCAGACGGTGCAAGACCCGTCGAGTGCAAATGGGTCTTTAAGAAGAAAACTGATATGGATGGAAATATTTATGTCTCTAAAGCACGGCTTGTCGTGAAGGGGTTCCGACAAGTTCAAGGAGTTGACTACGATGACACTTTCTCACCCGTAGCGATGCTTAAGTTAGTTTGTATCATGTCAGCTATAGCAGCCTATTTCGACTATGAGATATGGCAGATGGATGTAAAGACGGCTTTCCTTAATAGAAATTTGAACGAGGACGTGTATATGATACAACCCGAGGGTTTTTTCGATCCGGCTAAAGCTGACAAGGTATGCAAGCTTCAAAATTCCATTTATGGGTTGAAGCAAGCATCTTGGAGTTGGAATATTCCCTTTGATGAGGTAGTCAAATCATTTGGCTTCATCAAGAGTGATCATGATTCTTGTTTATACAAGAAGTTCAGTGGGAGCAAAGTAAACTTTCTAATCTTATATGTGGATGACATATTACTTATTGGAAATGATGTCCAGATGTTGCAAGAAACCAAGGAATCAGTATACATAGATTAAGGTGGCTCATTGGAGTGGGTCAGAGTACATATTTGGACAAAGTGTTGAAGAAATTCAACATGGAATTGTCTAAGAAGGGGTTCTTACTGATGTCCCATGGTGTAAAACTAGCAAGACTCAGTGCCCTTCGACAACTGATGAGCGAAGTCAGATGAGTGCGATTCTGTATGCTTTAGCAGTCAGATCCATCATGTGCACTATGATTTGTACAAGGCCAGATGTTTCCTATGTTCTAAGTGTTGTGAGTAGATACAAGGTTAGCCCTGGAGAAATCCATTGGGCAGCGGCTAAAAATATCCTTAAGTACTTGAGAAGGACTAAGGATATGTTCCTAGTTTATGTAGGTGAGGATGAACTCAGTGTGAGGGGTTACACGGATGTGAGTTATCTCACTGACTCGGATGATTCTTGTTTGCAATCCGAATATGTGTTTATTATAAACAGAGGGGCTGTGAGATGGAAGAGTTCCAAACAAGAGACTGTGTCTGTGTCTACAATAGAGCCTGAGTATATTGTCGCCTTGGAGGCGGCAAAGGCAGCCGTTTGGGTGAGGAACTTCCTCATGGATCTTGGTGCGGTTCAAGGCTCATCCAATCCGTTAGACGTGTATTTTCACAACAATGGTGCTATTGCACAAGCCAAGGAACCTAGAGAACATCAGAAGAACAAACATATACTCATGCGGTACCACCTGATTCACCAGTTCATGGATCAAGGTGATAGAAAATTATTGCAGATCTGTTGACAAATATTGCGGATCCGTTGAAAAAGCCGCTACCATAGCCGAAGCATGAGGCGCACCTGAGAGTTCTGTGCATTAGATTCCTAAACATGTGATGTCGGATGATTGACTCTAGTACAAGTGGAAGACTGTTGGGAATATGCCCTAGATGCAATCATGTATGATTTTATTCCCGATGTATTCATAAAATTATTGTCCTTGTATGAACTACCGATATGTATAACTGAATATGTGATTCAATTATGGAACTATATATTCATGTTTTTTGCACTAAATGTCCTTGGTCATTGAAGTTGTGTTGGACACACAACTTTGACTAATGTGAAAGTCGGCTGA
Source organism: Avena eriantha (assembly GCA_910589775.1). Classification (NCBI taxonomy): domain Eukaryota; kingdom Viridiplantae; phylum Streptophyta; class Magnoliopsida; order Poales; family Poaceae; genus Avena; species Avena eriantha. The sequence goes on along the minus strand of OU342744.1, from coordinate 418,675,002 downwards.
TGACTCGGTTCCACTTTTCATGGGCACGGTGATGCTATTCCGACTTACACAGATTCGGCTAAAGAGTTTAGTGAGTCGGACTGACCCATACTGAGATACAACGGACAAGTCGTTATTTAGATGTCTCAATCAATGTAATCCTTAGACCTGAGGTTATTGCACAATCCGAGTTGTAGATCACCGACTTAGGTTCTATCAAACATTGTTCCGTCAAAGGGAAATTATAAAGGCAGAGTTCGGGTCGGATGAGAATAAAGATACGTGATGTGGATGACCAAGATGATAATTTGCCCCTCCAACTAGAGAGATATTCTCTAGGCCCTTTCGGAAGATATGATTTGGAAAGCATGGCCATGCACGACTCGGTTAAGTGTTAACCGAGGTGGTCGACTAAGAGTTAGTCGGATGAATCACTTATCTCGGATCGAGAAGGCAGTTGAGCTATTTGAAGGATGGTGATTATTTGCCTATAGCTTGACAAGGTATATCGTGAGGCAAAGGGACTTGGACAAAAGTCACATTGAGAAAGGTTCGTCTTCTGACTTTGACGACGCTTAGGAGTTGGTATGTCTTGCTAGAGGCCGCTAACAGCTATCGACTCAGAGTGGTGACTCGTGTCGTGTCCAAGTATACGTGAACCTACATGATCACACACTTAAGGGAAAGGAGCCCATGTGGATTCGATCCATGTGGAGATTGGGATACGACCTAGATGGGTCTCAAGTGTTGAGCCTAGCTAGGAGTGTATATAAATGGAGTGACAAGGGATAGTCCTAACCTAGCCGTCACTTTCTCCACTCCCATTTCGGACTAGACAGGATCTAGAAATCCTCTGCCTAGAGCTCCTCCCTGTACGTGTGGATACCGGTAGAGACGTTGCACGTGCGGCGCTGGAGATGAAGAGTTCGTGGGGATCTGGACGTGCTATACGTGGGATCGTTCGGCATGGCATCAAATGACACACTTCATAAATAATCCACACCTGTGTGTCTAGTGGTAAATCTTGTGGCCTATCACCTGGACTAGATCTTGGGAGCACCACACAGGGGAAAAGTTTTGTTTATATCTGTGTGGCCCAACATAAATAATAGCGTTCAGCCCAAACTGCTATTCATGTCGCCCCAATTCTTTTCATCCGTGGGATGGAGGTCAGAAAGGACAAACGAAGATGTCGCAACTAAGCCCTGCTATCCCATGAGGCGGGCCCCGCTGCGGATCAGGGCGAAAGATTCTGGACCGCGGCGGGTGTCGCATGTGTTGTTGTACCCCGTGTCACTAGAGGGTGGACCGCGCGCACGCCATGGGTCCGCCGTCATCGTACGCGGGTAGGACCGCGCTCTGTGAGAGGCGTTCCAGGGCGACAACTCTTCGCACCACCGGGCTGGGGGGCCACCCTGAACCGACGCGGCACATCAGAAGGCATGGTTGGAATCGGTTTCTGGCAGCGGAGAGGTGACTTAGCATTGTAGGCCGTAATCGTATGCGGGTTTTCGCGGTCGGCCTACATGTGAGCTGCGATCATAGGCTATAGACGGTCGATGGTTATCGCGTCAGCTGACTGTGGACCCTGGCCGGACACGTTTTTCCATGGCAGAGAGCCGACTTGGCAGCGTAGGCTATAGACGTACGCTGGTTTTCTCGGCCGGACTACAGTCGAGCTGGCAGCGTAAGCTATAGATATACACGGGTTTACGAGAAGACGGGAGACATGGCAAAGTGGAATCTCAGCGGACACGTTTGTACGTGGTGGGCGTAATAGCTACCAGCATAGGCTATACACATGTTTTCTCGGCCAGACTACAACCGACCTGGCAGCCTAGGCTATAGAAATACACGGGTTTACGCGTACGCCAGTGACGTGGTAGTGTGAAACCTCGTCGGATGCGTTTTTACGCGACGGACGGAATAGCTAGCAGCCTATAATGTAAGCATCTACGGTTTCTCATGCCAGAGATCGGACATGGACAAGTAGAATATGTAGGCTGCCATGCGTTCTTGCACCGATATAGTACGGTGGGTTCCACTTGCATAGGAAAATATATCTTCCCTGTGTAGAATGTACGCGAGGATCCATCTCTGCCCCATACCTCGCCCGTGCGGCTATAAAACATCCCATCTCTTTGTTACTTCAAGCATCGTTTTTCTTTTTCTTCGTCCTCATCGTGTCATAGCTTCGGCGGCACTCCGACCTTTAGGTATCCAGGCTCGAGCATCCAAACGACGGTACAGCCGTATCCGACATGTCCTGGATGTTATCCTCTATGAAGCTTCTCTTCTCTCTATGATCGCTTACTGGAGTTCTCATTTGCATGCTTCACTCGCTCGTGCGTATAGAGCTTCAAGGTACGCTCCGAACTGACATTCTTTGACGACATACTTACGTCCTTTTCTGATATTCTCGCTTATTTTCTCTGTTTTATCGATTAATTCTGATTAAATCATATGAATTGTTGCTCATATTTTGAACATGTTAGTGAGCATTAAAATTATGCATACATGCGTCTACGAGGATGGATGCGTCTCCTTTCCTCGCGGGTAAGTTCTTCTCTCGGTTGTACTAATTTTACATTTCGCATCATGCTCATGAACCATTTTTTGCTAACTGTGTTTTTTATTATGGTCGCATATGCTCGAGTTCTAGTGGCAACCGTAGGCAACGACACTGGAGTGGACAGACGGTGTTGTCGTGAGGAGCAAGCGCGTTACGTAAATGTTGCGTGTGACGCGTCGTGGACAGCTGCTAGAGACGGAAGTGTTCGCTCAGGAAGGTCGAGCACAGCGGCTGCGTTGTTGTAGCCTTCGTAAGCAAGTGTTTCGCGCATATAGGCTTGTATGATATATAGTACCAGTGTTCACTAGGGCTTTGTTCCCTTTTTAGATTTATTTTAGTTTTGTTATAAATGATCCATTTGTACTACTTTGTTTTGTATGACTGAATGTTAATAAAAACATGGCCATCCTTTAATATATTGTACCTGTGCGGCATTATATATATATTTTTATATTCATTCTATTTCTTTCATCAGATACTTTTCTGTCTTTGGAGTCGTCGAGTTTCTCAACATCATCTTCATGTACAAAATAGAAAGCAGGTTTAATGTTTTTTCTTCTACATGCGGCAACCAACATACACCGCATCAAACGTATTTTAGTCTCCTCAGCGTACTAAGCATTTTCATTGGAAGAGGATATTTACTGACGATATCTTGTACCGACCGTGTCAGTTTACACCTAATAACCGTTCGACGAAACTGATTACCACCGCTAATAGGTCATCTGTTCTTTTTAGTATCCTGCTTTGGGCGTATCAACACGTGTTATGCTCGAAAGCTTATCAAGACATGTTGCATGCATACATGGTGTATATGTTTACTGACCACTTGACTGTTGTTATCACGCGAGCATAGTAAGCAGTGGTGCACGCGTATGACGGCATGGTGTTCAGTGGGTCTGGAATGTACATGCCCGCATACAACAAGTGCTTCTAAAAACCTATTGAGCATCTGCCATCAATGAAACGACTGGTACGTAAATGATCCGAGAATGTGTCGCACGCGGATCGCCTAACCCATAAGTACTATACTTCTTCGTCGTGTCTTCCATTTAACACGCTTGTGCAAAATATTTTTTAAGAGCCGTGTCCTTTAAAAGAAATACATGATGGTATGTTTCGGTCGCTTGTGTATTCATATGTAACGTCGATATAAACTCGGGATGATGCGCTAAAGGTCAGACACTATAATGGATCATACTTGGCCTATTATTTTTCATCTAATAAATGAAATTGCTCATGTCCTAAACTTATGTCCATGACGTCGTGTTGCAAGGCACCGCAACGTAGGTGCATTCTTACGTGCCCCGTTTTCTATTTAACACTTTGAAATAAACATATCACAACACCCATTTGCCATCTCTGAGAACACTTGCGTCTCAGGTAGCATATTCGCCTCTCGGTTGGCATACGAAGGAGCACACGCAAATGTGGCCCAAAAATATCTACATGTCTATAGGTACTTCCATGTATAGATCAACACGGTATATGCTGACCGAATAGTCTTTTATCACTTGTGTTTGGTTGGACGACGACCATTAGCCTAACGCGTGAGGGCTGCATGTATGTCCGGCATTTACTCTTCACAAATCATCATACTGTATGGTATATAATAGTTGTCACAGGTCGACCGGCTATGCACTTTGTATGTACGATAAAGTCTTGCATGGCTATATAGTTGTAGTTTATGCCCTTATCGATCGAAGTGCTATATTTTAACTTAGGAGTACGTCTCTTTCTAAAAGTTTATTCGGTCAACTATTTGCTGCGTTAATTACCTGAGAGTAGTGGAGAGATGCGTCGGTGGATGGATACGACGTGTGATAGCATTATTGCGGAAAGGTTTTTCCCATATCGTCAAACCACGGTACGCAACACTAGTTTATAGACTTCAGCGCATAGGTACCAGCCGTAGAATTGATTCATTCGATCAATTCAATTCCGTAAACTAAGCGGACGGATTTAATCTTTTTCCTTTATATGAAATGAAGCTTCGTTATTTTTTGATTTATATGAAAAAAGCTTCGCTATATTCAATACTTCTTGAAATTTTATGTCTTACAGCCACGTCCCAGGAGTGCAAAAAGGAGTCTAGTAATTAATTATTATGTTATAAATCAACTAAACTATTTTTACATATAATTATGATTGCTTGTAATCATAAGTATATCATAGGTATGTGCTATACAAATTAATTTGAATCAAATTAGAATTAAATAGTATGTCTTTGAAGAAAGCAAGTTAAGGTATTGTACCTTCTCTAATTTGCCTTCGCAAAAAAGTCCACGCAGCATGACGTCTATTGTTCGTGGCCATGGAAAAGATGGTGGTGCTCGCTCCCTTTTATGTAGCCGTCGTGGTGTGCGGCGACGGCGGCCGGAGGCATCGGTGATAGGCGGGAGACAGTGGAGGTGGGACAGTGGACTCAATTTGGGCTCGTAGGGGCCTGGACGGCCGGAGCTCCTGCACCCTGCCCGTCTCCTGCGTGGCATCGACGTACTTTGCTTCGTGCTTCATATGGGTGCCAGGGCGGCGACCGCGGGAATGACGGTGGTGGCCGCTCCTTCGCTGGAGGTGGGCAGTGAGATGTGGTGGATCTCAAGATACCATGTCTTTCAAAATAAAAAGTTAGGTGGCACTAGTCATGTTGTTCTTCAAGCTACATGGTGTCGTTCTGCTTCTTGTGGGCCTCCTTAATCTGACCGCCAACGAGTTATGATATTCTCCTCGGAGATTTCCACAGTTTAGTGCATGACCCTACTAGATATCTAGAGAGGAATCGATGCGGTAATGCATGCCCTTTTTATGGGCGTGGTGCGAAGCTTCATATTTTGTCGGTTCCACGCAAGGTTGAGCTGACAAAATCAGAGGTCCTGTGTGGAACTCTAAATAGGTCCCTATGACACTAGAAATTTTTGATATGCCAGAGTATTTTACATAGCAAGTGCAAGAGTTGCATGATGAACTAGCTGATTATCGGAGGGCACTTGTGGTTTCTTTTTGATAAACATGTCCATTGCCCTCTTTGAGATTAAATTAATTATTCTTTCTTTTCTTTTCTCTTATGCTTTTCAGAACCGAATTCTTGCTTCCCATGTTGACTGAACCGAATTCTTGCTTCCCCAAATTAACTCCTATGACAGAGATGAACAACAAAATTAAAGAAATTAGGGATTGAACCGAAAAGATACAGGGATTAGGGATAAGGTATGCACGCACATTTTGTGTTAGGGGGGTCACCCCAGGTAGGGTAGCCGAATAAGAATAAGGGAAATATAACTGCCGATCGGCTGGTAGCAGCCGGATGTAAGATCTCGGGATAAGCCAGAGAGAACGGGCTAGATGTAACATGAACCGGCTGATTAGTCAGCCGGATAAGAAAACATCGCCAAGGTACCGGTCCGGATAAACTATCCTAGCCAGACGAAGTGATACAATAAGATGAGAGTACTAGGGTGATGTGCGCATAGTGTACGCCGCACCCTAGTCAGACACCGACGAGACACGGGATGGGAGGGGGACGTTGTAGCATACGTCAGGGAGGCGAGACTCTGTAGACGAATAGTCGGCTGGGGCCCGCCTGGGCGATCTGCTAGCCGGCTAGACCATTTCCACCACTGCCTTGCCCCTATATAAGGGGCAGCAGGGCATCCATAGAGAGGGTTAGATTTTTTTAGTATGTTAGCTCGCATACAACTCGAGGAACCTTGTAGCTCTTAGTGTTCATCCAGATATTACCAGTCCGTGCAGGAGTAGGGGTGTTACCTCCTCGCGAGGGCCCCGAGCCTGGGTACTTCCTGCGTCCCTCCATGCTTACTCGTATCCAATCCCGCATGTGGCGCCATCGTAGTTTCCCTGCTTGTTCTCACTCTCTATCTAGCCTTCTTAGGCACTGTCGTTCCATATACGACGATAGTTGGTGCCTACAGTGAGCCAAGACATGGCTACAACCGGAGTCACATTTCGCACGGACCCCGTACTTCATGCGGTGAGCGTGTGGCCTCCGGCCTGTGCTTACTCTGGGCAACTTTGACTATGTTATAGACCCTCATGCTTCGCTGGTTCTACCTTCCCGGTGAATGACACTATCCTGCTGTTCGGCGACCTTTCGGTCTACGTCGCCACCATGGCGGAGCATTTCCCTCGGGAGATCGTCTCCTTCGCGGAGCCGCTGCCCTCTGCTGGCAGTGCGTTCGCTGCACCGTGCGGTGTGAAGGTCATGATGGCCAGCTCGAGCATGCATCACCATCGCCCCACGCTAGAGCGCACGCAAGAGGGAGTCAGACCTTCCACCCTGCCGCGGGAGAAGGACCTGGTGGAGCTCGCTATCGATAGGCTCCTCACCCATGTCAGTCCTAGAGACAATCCGGAGCAAGCCACTACGGATGCCGCCTCAGCAAGGGAGTCCCTCCTCCAGGAGGCCATCAAGGTAGTCCTCGTTAAAAAGGAGATCAAGTGCACCATGCGCAAGTACAACCGCGTGCACGACCTCACCCCGGCTAACAATGAGCCTAGCTAGAAGATACATGTGCAGTGCCAAGGAGGCGAGCTAGGAGCCCGACTAGAGAGGGACGGCGAGCCGGAGCCACCCCCCCTTCTCGCTCGACCCACCTACATCACGCCCATCAAGAACCTGTGATGGCTCCAAAATTAGCCATCTTCCACCGCGTTTAAACATTAATTTCGGTCAAGCAATTGACAAGAAACTCCCAATTCTTGCCACTAATGACTAATAATTGCAAAGATATGCAAAACCTTTCTTTGAATTGTGTTGTGTAGGAAATCACACTTTTTAATGCGAAATCAGGAGTCATGATGAAGGTTTTTGAGAAATTCCACACGACCAAGTAATTGGGAAGCCATTCCCAAGCGTCAGCACACTTAACGACCACTGGTACGGGCAGATCTGCTCGTACCGTCCTCTCGTACCAGGTGGTGTTGGCCTCGTCTCATTAAACCTTACGACTTTTGTGAAGACGCCTATATATTTTGAGGCTCCAGCCATAGACCAGGGAGCAGCCATTCTCAGATTACATCACAACACCACCAAAGGAGATTCACACCATTGTTCATCACTTCCATCATCCATCCCCTCAACTAGCCATAGTCATTGCTTTGTACTTTACATCTCCTTGTGATTTGGCGACCATTGTAAGAATATTTGATCTCAATCTAAGTATTTGTGCGATGTTTTCTATCTCTGAGCTATTTTTTATGAGTGCGTAGTCCTCACGGGCTGCGAGTTGGGGAGAAACCTTGCAGCAATTATGTGCATCTAATTCATGTGAGTATTTGCAACACCCTCGAATCGGCCCTATGCAAGTTTTAGTGATTCCCGCCAAACCCGCATAAAAATTATTCAAAGATGCCCACCAGGCACTTGCGTGCGGGTGAAAAAAAAGTAATATCATTACACAATAGTCCACGATGGAACCCATAGAACATATATATACAACAACGACTTCATGAGTCAAGAATACATATATACAATATAAATATCCAAATCACCTTGAAAATGATACAGCATCTGAGTACGGATAAGATGCAAATGGGGCTAAGAGCCCTAAAGAATAACCAATGGTTTCTATAACCGTGCCCAGGCCAAGCCGGAAGGGTAACCCTGCTAACGACATTGAAACTTATACATGTCAAAGCAAAAGGGGTGTCGACAAAGGGCAAAGGAAAAAGGAAGCGGTCAGTACTAAGGCCAGCACATAGGTATGGTGGACTGAAGCAGCAGCGAAGCATGCACTAAACAACCTATAGAGACTCGATATAACTGTCAGCTATCAGAGAGGGATAAGAAGGACCTATTCGGAACTAACCTGATACTAACACCAAACATACACATCCTGGTATTTCCCCCTCGAGACCAAACGAGGAAGTCAATCCGAGGAACTCACACGGTTGGTAGTTTTATTAATCATTCCATGGTGGTTATCCAACTTACTAGTCATATCAGATCCAGGTCAAATTATAATAGTAATTCTTTAGTTATAGTTGTCTATGATTGAGAAACTGTTCTCCAAGTCATCCATAACCACGGACACAGGTTTTCGAAAAGATTTAACCCTGCAGGGGTGCACCAAAGTATCCACAAGCACTTCAACCCGTGTTGTTAGGTCCAATATGAGCAAGATCCTAAACATACCCCCAATGGTATGCGACGGGGCTTTCAACACGATGTTTCCCAGACCCAAAGCAAGTACATGGGGCCACCCCACTAATCTACCCGCAACGAAGTTAGCCGGCTCCGAGACGGACCCAAGGTTTGTGCTAATGGTTGTAAACGACTGGGAACCTGAAAGTGTGACTGGGCTTGTTGATACCACGAAAACATTCCATGTTCCTAAATAGTACAAGCGTTCCACGTGCAATCGTAAATAAAGAAGTAAAGCATGTCATAAGTACATGATAGTAATAACACCCCAAATTAGTTTGTGTCCCCCAGCATAGTACTTTGAAATCAGGTAGTAAGCAGATGGGGTTCCCACACACCCACATGTTGTTAGTGCGCTCGATCTCTAGGTGTTAAGAACTCAGGTCCTAGGTGGACACAAGTGGGCGGTTAAAAACCAAATATTGACTATTACCCACTGGCGCCTCTGCATTATATCTATTTCCATTTTAATTGACAAGTTATGTTGAAAGCCATGATCATCTCCACCATTGAGCATGTGCCAACCTCCCAACAACGGTGGAACATCAACAATGCAAAGCAGCACCTGAGCAAGCAACTACGACTCGCAAGGCCGATTGTCTATCAAACAATAGGTAATAGGAGGTGTCCAAGGAAATATAGAGGCTGCAAAGGATATAAATGTTATGGAAACTAAAGCATCACAACACGGATAGAAATATATCAACAAGAGGAAATAATGACTATAAATGCAAAATAGGTAGAAATGGTAGAATGCTCGCCTGGTAAAACATAGCCGAAGATTCATCGGAGAACATGTCGAAGCTCACATCAACTCAACGGCCTAATCCGTGAAGGAGCAAAGCACTAAAATAAACACCGGATGCACTATTTAATACTACGGCAGAAGACCGGGCATGATGCATGTCATGGCAAAGATGCGATGCAACTAGGCAATATTAAGCGGAACCGGGGTCCTGACAATTAATTAGAAGGTCCAAGTTTATTAGGTACCCCACAATTTAAATGTTGTCTTAACAAGGCAAAACATGGCACCGGTTTCGCTACACAAATTTAAATAGAGCCAATAATAGACTAGAATAGCCTGCATATAGCCTCCATATTTAATTATTAGGTGAATCGACAAATGCCCCCAAACCACAAAATATATATGCTATCATGAATAGTGTAATATGCAACAAGTTTATATTCATTTATAAAATAGGGCTCGAAAAGGAGATCACACATGTCGGACCAGAGATCTTTGGTTTGGAGGGGTTCCGGGTCGGTCTTCGAAATTGGGGTCTTCAGGGTTTCGTCCATCGGATCCAGGAAAGAGGACTTCACGTTCATGACGGAGAGGTTTGGGTCCGCATCGAAGATCTTGGTGTTGAGATGATCATCGTCGGAGGTTCTTCGGGTCCAATTTCTCGTGATGGATTTCAGGAGACCTTGGTGCCGGTGTGGATCTCGGTGTACAAAAATCGAGAAGAACTTGGCATCGACACTATTGCGGTAGAACTTGGCAAGATCTTTGGTCGGGGTCGCACACGGATGCGGTCCTTTGGGCTAGAGCTTGAAACAGAGGGTCGGACGGACATAGGGAAAATTGCATGATGGCGTGCTGAAGGCAGGAACAACAGGGTGTTGGGGGGCTTCCACAACACCATGACATATTCTCAACATAAGAAGCAGGCCGATCAAGCAACTGGTCGGCAGCACGGCCTAGAGGCAGGAGACGCCGACGAGGACCTGCAGGGACATGCCAGAGATGGAAAACCAAAATGGACGTGAAACAGCGGAGGCCGACATGGGACCTGCAGGGGGATTTGAGAGGAGGCCGTGGCAGCAGAAGACTCGTGGGGCAGGGGCCACGAGGTGCTGCTTGCTGGCTGGGGGTGCGTTGCTGGGCACAGCCATGTTGGGGAGGCCAAGGAGGCGCAAGGCGCCGGTAGAGATCCTGGCGGCGGGGCTCTCGACAGGAGGGGCGCCCGCGAGGGTTGGTGAGAAGCAACCGGCGGCGCTCGTGGTCGCAGGTGGCGGAAGGAATGGAATCGAGGCTGGAGGCACCATCAGGGGAAGGGACATGAGCTCGTCTCGAGTGGAAGGTGGCATGCGGCAGCAGTTCCGCGACGATAGGCAGATAGGAGGCTCGCTGGAGGCAGGAGCTCAAGGGAGAGGAAGGTGAAGCCGTCGGGGGTGGTTGCTTGCAGGGGAGGGGATCCGGCGGCAGTCGGGGTGTGGCCAGAGTATGGTGGTGAGGTGGGTAGTCAGGGTTTTCTATGGGTGTGGCTAGTGGGGTAGGTGGGGTTTGGTAGGATTTAGGGTTAGGGTTTACCAGGGTGGTAGGCTGCTGCCAGCTAGGCCCTTTGGGACTGGCCAATGGTGGCCTCCCCCGAAACAACTAATATCTAAAATATGTTTGTTTTATTTTTAATAAAATATTTTATAAATGTTTTAGACAAACAAACTATTCCAGAGGACCGGGGTTTTGTATTTGAAATAAAGAGGGGTGATTTAGAAAACAAAGATAGGCTTTTAGAAAATTGTTTAAGGCAAAATAATATGAATGCAGTCATGTGGATGCTCAAATGCAATGTGGCATGATGACATGAGCATGCAGTCATGATGATGCACAAAACAACGAGGGATTTACTGGTAGTGGTTTTATCCAAGGTGCTACAGTATTGTAATTTGTTTGCAATTGAGATGTGTATCTTTTGTTTCTTTGTCTCTTGTCTCGATCTGTGGACTTGTAGGTACCCAACATCCCGTAGACTGATAAAGGCTTGAGGTGAGATACTTGGCTGGCAGCGTTCTCATGGGAACCCTAGTGACAGAAAGGGTAGTATGGTCTTCGCTTAGAGACCCATTCGGGATCACAACAACATCACCAAAGCTTTGATCTGTGTTTTACACTTAATAATTGTTTGTTGCATGTTGCTTCGGTGTGCACTCGATTGGATTAAAAGACTATTTCTATGCACGTTGCATCACGGAGGCTCTAGTATATCAGGATGTGTTACCCACAAGAGATTATCTCCGTCCAAACATTACACATGACTATGCTTATTATTATTATTTATCCCATACGATGTGCAGCTGCAGGTGGATCTTCATCCCTGGCCTATCTCCATCCATTTATTTAATCCATTATAAAAGTAAATTAGATTGGTCCTGTAAACTAAGGTAAATCAAAAAAACAATGTCTTGTAGACATGTCCATTTTTTCCTTTTAGCATTGCTTTGAAAGGTTCGATTAAAGCTAGGTCTTCTAGGGAAAAAGCTATTATACAACATCCGTGAATCCGGATTGAAGGTATCAACCCTTTTTCTAGTGCCATTGTCGGGGAAGCAATTTCGCTATCCTGGTGAGGTCACTAGAGACCTTGTTTTTAGTTTTATTATTGGTTTGTAGTTTATTTCTTGTTATTAGTTTACTTTCTTGCTATTTATTTGAAACCCCAAAAAATAGTTACTTGTTATTTGTTTTCATTACTTAAAAATTACCAAAAATATAATAGCCATGGCTCAAAAGAGATTAGGGGAGTATGCTACTCCCACTAATGATTTTATTCGTGCACCTATCACTTAGCCCACTGTTGATGCGGAAACATCTGAAATAAACCTTTTTAGTTTGGTTCAACAAAACCAGTTTGGTGGCTCATCTGCTGAAGATTCGGGTTTACACTTAAACACTTTCACTGAAATTTGCAACATGATGCGTTTTAAAGATGTAGATCCAAATGTTGTTAAATTAAGATTGTTTCCTTTCTCTCTTAGAGGAAAGTCTAAGGATTGGTTGCTAGCTCTACCAAAGGGCACTATTAAATCTTGGGAGGAATGTACTTATTTGTTTATGACTAAATTGTTCCCCCAGCTAAAACTATGCAGCTAAGATCCAACATTACAAGCTTTAGACAAGAAGACCTTGAGCCACTAGTGCTTGCGTGGGAAAGGATGAAAGAAGCCATAATGAACTGTCCTATTCATGGGATGCAAGAATGGCTTATATTACATTTGTTTTATAATGGTCTTAACCCAATGTCTAAGTCTATGCTAGATACTGCAACAGGAGGAACAATCATGGGAAAACAAGTGAGTGTTGCAAAGAAATTACTTGATGATATGCAAAATAATCATGCCCAATGGCATGTGGAAAGAACCTCGAAGATAGTAAGTTCAATTACCAAGGTAAATAATGAAGAGCTTGCATTTAAGGTAGATCATCTTCTTAGCATAGTAAAAGGTAAAAGGGATACCCAAGTTAATGCTATCGCTACCGATATTAATGATGTCAATTTTATAGCTCGCACTCCTTTTAATCCTGCATAGAAAAATCATTATGGTTCTAATGCTCAAAAACATTATCCTAATCCTGCAGGAGCTCCTTACAACAATTATGATAATACTAATGGAGCAAATCATGGCAATCTCTCGTTTGAGCAAACTGTTAGAACCTTTATACAAGATCAAACCGAGCAAAATAACATGCTTATTAAAATCAAGGAGAACCATGAAAGTAGTATAGGAAAATTATCTAACCAGGCCGTTGCAATTAGAAATGATGTACAGGCTTTATAGGAAAGGACAAAGACCATTGAGGCTCAGCTGGGTAAAGTAACTGAGAGCCAAGCTCTCATACTAGCAAAGTTTGCTAGAAAACCTGAGCCAAATCTGGTAGAAGACCTCAAGATGATGAGGATCGTAACTAATAAAGATAAACCTGAAGAGCTGGATTATAGCAATGCACCGACACCGGAATATACCATGGAAGATCTACTAAATATGATCACCATGAAGAATCCCGGTATAGAATAAGGTCATGATGCTATGTACCAACAATTTATACAACAAGTAGCATCTAGAGTTCGCGAGTTAGAGATGGAGTATAAAAGACTAGATAATAAGCTTCCTACTAACCTAGATGATATATTTGATCCCACTATTAAAGTTAAGTTGGGAGCGATGTCTACGCACTTCTATTCTTGTAGACAGTTGTTGGGCCTCCAAGTGCAGAGGTTTGTAGAATAGCAGCAAGTTTTCCCTTAAGTGGATCACCCAAGGTTTATCGAACTCAGGGAGGAAGTGGTCAAAGGTATTCCCTCTCAAGCAATCCAGCAATCAAGATACAAGAAGTCTCTTGTGTCCCCAACACACCCAATACACTTGTCAGGTGTATAGGTGCACTAGTTCGGTGAAGAGATAGTGAAATACAAGTGGTATGGATATAAAACAACGGTGCTAGAAAATAGCTTGATGGCGTGAAAGAGACTAAAGGCAAACTGAAATAAAGATGGAAGCAATCAAACATGTAACCGATCTAGTTGCAAACGTTGTTTCAATGCTTAGAAACAAGGCCTAGGGATCATACTTTCACTAGTGAACACTCTCATATAAATATATTCTCTTCATGATACTATTCTTAACTACTCTCCGATTGAACACTCTAATCGATGGTAGGGCTATAACAGCACACCTCAAAGTTCGCTTTTCCCATCTAGATAACCCCACACTGTCACCTTGAGTACTAGATGGTTCCAACAAACACCACAATTTCATAAAGACATCCAACTCCAAATATAACTCATAACAAGTATTTGTAATCTCTAGCCTAAGTGCCACCATGGTGTGCACGTTGTCACTTTCACACACATGGGGAGAGCAGAGATCTATTAAAGCACTTGAGTAGACAAGTAGATCTACTTTATTACAAAGCTCATGATCACAATATGATCATGCATAGAGAGAGATGAACACATAGCTACCGGTAGAACCCTTAGCCTCGAGGAAGAACTACTCCCTCCTCATCATGGGAATCAACAATGGTGATGGAGATGGCGGTGGAGATCGATGGAGATGGCTCCGGGGGCACTTCCCCATCCCGGCAGGGTGCTGGAACAGAGACTTTCTGTCCCCCGAATCTCCCCTTTGGTGGCGGCGGTGCTGCGGAACTTTTCGTGGATTTCTGATTGACGATTTAGGGTTTTTGCCTCGGGGGAAATATATAAGCGAAAGAGGCAAGGTCGGTGGCCGGCCAGGGGGCCCACACCATGCCCTGGCGCGGCCAAGGGGGGACCCGTGCCTAGGGATGGTGTGGCCACCCTGTGGCCCCTCTCCGACTCTCCTTCTGGCTCCATGAGTCTTCCGGGAAAATAACAACTTTGGATTTTGTCCAGTCCAATTCCGAGAATATTCATTTTCTGACTTTCCTGGAACCAAAAACAGCAGAAAACAGGCAACTGGCACTATGGCATCTTGTTAACACGTTAGTCCAAGAAATCATATGAAAAGTACTCCAAAGTTGGAGCAAAACACAAGAAAGTAGATAAAACCAAGCATGGAACATCAAAAATTATAGATACATTTGTAATGTATCAACATCCCCAAACTTAACTCCTGCTCGTCCTCGAGTAGGTAAGTGTCAAAAGAAAGAACAATTTTTGGGGTGACATGCACCATCATAAACTTGATAAAAGTATTTGTAAAACATTCAAAGCTGGGATCATAGTACTTCAACATAGCATGAAATATAAAGTTCTAATAATAAGACGTAGCAACTATGTTGTAACATGAAAAGGCACAAACAAAAGATTCATGAATAACCATGCTTTGCAAGACGTTTGTTTGTTTCACATAAAGAAAACATAGCATAATGGCATTCATCTTGTCCCTCATAGAGTATCTAACATAAATGCATAGGACACCTTGAAAGCTTATAAGGGTGACTAGATACAAGTAGTTTAAGAACAAGCAATATAAAAGTTATGAATCAATCAATAAGTTTTGGGACAATGCCCATAGAACTAAGAATGGCCACTAAGCTCTCAAAGTAGGTCCATAAAGATAGAAGGTGGAGACTCAACATAAAAGTAAAAGAAAGGCCTTCATAGAAGGAAGTAGGGATTCAAGTTTCATAAAGAGCTTCCAAAAATTATGGTACTTATTAGCTTTCAGCTCCCATTGCCCCTATCATAAGCATCTTGAAGGCGATTAAGGTTAAAGTGACACAACTAAGAGGATATGCTTGACAGGTTATAAGCCAAAATCTCATGCCCCTTACTGACGAAGACCGAACCTCATGCTACTCAACTTTGGTCATGAGTAGGATCTTGTCATTGTATGTACATATGTATCATAAAGAACTGCCAACGGGGTACCCCTTACACATGATACAGGAGTTATCCCATAATCAAAATTACAAGGCAAGTAGACAATGAGCATCTCAGTGATCTTTTTATTTGCTATTTGCATAGGTTTTTAATGAGGATGCTTCATAGAGTGCTCATTATGGCAATGCTACAAGTTTCCATCATGATTAGGCATGGCTTAGTCTAGCGGCCCAGGCGTTTCTCTAACACTCATACAAACTCCATGATCTTACAAGTTCTACTTTTATTTCACACCGTCGGGATCCATAAGCAAAAGAACATGATATCAACGGGGTACAAAGTACAAATGAAATGTTGAAAGCGTTCCCCATGATACATGGTTCTGCTAACTTCAACTTATAAAGCGCAAGCATATACGCAATAAAGATGGACGCAATGGTTCAAGTTTATTAAATGCAAGAAAGTAAAGTGTGCCATCAAGTTCGTGAGTCCTTTAATCACTAATTTTCACATAACAAGTTTAATTCGGAAGGTGGAAAAAAACATGAATATACTTGGAATAGCATATGCTAGTAGGTAGGTATGGTGGACTCTTTGGAATAACCTTGTTTAAGGAGTTGGATGCATGATTGGAACTCATACTTGGTTGCAGAGGCTAGCAAAAGACTGGGAGCGACCAACTAAGAGAGCAATAATGGCCATAATCATGCAGAGCGACGAAACATCATTGATCAAAGCATAAAGTGATACTACAAGTTGAAAACTAAAGGATCATAAAGGCTATGGTGACTTGGGATAATCATAACATGGTGTGAGCATGTGCCAAGTCAACCCAAATAAAGCATCAAAGGAGAATACCACAATACTATGCTTTAATATGCTAAATCAACGCATGATTCTTCCAAGGCACATTAAGCAATCTCAATTGTTTATAACAAGTCATGATACAGCAAAGAATACTAAGCATAAAGCCAAAACAATATCAAGCATGGCATTACAAAGCATAGGCCACAGTCAAAAACAAGCTCTCTTTACCACTTAAGCATGAACTTTCCTACTCTTTTCCAATCCAAACCAAACTATTTGAAAACCAATTTATGAAAGAGGGGGTCCAACCAATTTATTCAGCAAACTAAGCAAACAAAAAACCAAAATGAAAGTGAAAAAGAAGACGCTCTAAGAACAACACAACTATGCATGAAACAATAAAAATGAAGCGTCTGGAAGAAACCTGGGATTTTTATTGATGAAGAAGGGGATGCCTTGGGCATCCCCAAGATTTGACGCTTGTACTTCTTGGATATTTCTTGGGGTGACACGCATGGCATCCCCAAGCTTGAGCTTTAGTCCATCCTTCATCTCATTACTCATTCCTTCCATACACTTGAAATTTTTCCTTCATACAAAACTTCACACAATCTTTATTAGCAACATTAGTACACTCAAGATAATAGGTATTTAGGTTCAGTTCTAACACCAATAAAATTCCATTATAACACTAGCTACTGTAGCACTTCCCTCAAAAAGCTCAATTCCCCAAAAGAACTCAAAAAGGAACCAACAAGAAGCAAATGCAGAAAATGACAGAAATCTGTCAAAACAGACCAGAAGGTAAAGACGAATTTTTTCGAAGACCTTCTGTTGCTCAAATCAAAAAGTGTTAAAATAACGAAAGTTAGATAACAACCTGGGAAAGAAGCACAAAAATTCACGCCTCAAAAGGACATTCAGAGATTTTACACGAATTTTTATCGTGAAGCATAGAAATCTGTTTTGGGACAGCAACTTTCCCAATCATTACTTCTCTCTCATTAGAGGTTACTCTTGGCACAAAAACCAAATAAAAAGGATAAGGATCGGTTATTACTGAAGTATTAACTTCCAAGACTCAATTAAAACTTTTTGGTTATCTCCCAATAAGTACTTTTCTTTAACGCCTTTAAGTTAGGCATGATAGTTTGAGAAGATGCTCACATAAGAAATATGAATTCAAATAAAAGAGAGCAACAAGAAGCAAATTCAAAACACATTTAAGTCTAACCCACTTCCTATGAATAGGAATATTGTAAATAAAAAAGTCAAGAAAGCACAAAGGAACAAGCATAGGAAAGCAAAACAAGTGCAACTTCAAGACTTTCAACATAAAGAGGGGAAACTTAATATTATTGAGATACATAAAACCATGTTTCCCTCTCTCATAATAACTTTCAGTAGCATCATGAATAAAATTAACGATATAACTATCACATAAAACATTCTTATCATGAGCCACATGCATAAAAGAATTAATACTTCCCATATAAACATAGTTATTCTTATTAATTGTAGTGGGAGCAAATTCAACAAAATAGCTATCATTATTATTCTCATCACCATAATCATCAAATATAGGAGGCATATTGTAATCATAATTAATTTTCTCCTCAATAGTAGGTGGCCTAAAAATATCATATTCATCATTGTAATCATCATATATTGGAGGCATGGTATCATCATAAGCAATAGAATAGCTATCTTCCAAAGCTGGGGAACTAAAAAGATTATTTTCATAAAAACTAGCTTCCCCAAGCTTAGACTTTTCCATAGCATTAGAAATAATGGTGTCCAAAGAATTCATACTAACAACATTGCTATTAGCATGCAAATAAATTTCCATAGGTTTTTTAATTTTCTCTTCAAACACTTCATGTCCTAACTCAAGATAAATACTATAAAGCTCTCTAATTTTTTTGGTGTTTTCCATTAATCCTAACTAGGGAAAACAAGAAACAAAAAGACAAAATTGCAGAATCTAAAGGAAATAACTTCGAGGACTCACATCGGAGGATGTGAGTACCTTTTACCTTGCCTCCCTGGCAACGGCGCCAGAAAATAGCTTGATGTCTACGCACTTCTATTCTCGTAGTCAGTTGTTGGGCCTCCAAGTGTAGAGGTTTGTAGAATAGCAGCAAGTTTTCCCTTAAGTGGATCACCCAAGGTTTATCGAACTCAGGGATGAAGTGGTCACA
The DNA here is from genome assembly GCA_910589775.1 of Avena eriantha. Lineage (NCBI taxonomy): Eukaryota > Viridiplantae > Streptophyta > Magnoliopsida > Poales > Poaceae > Avena > Avena eriantha. The sequence goes on along the minus strand of OU342744.1, from coordinate 418,656,192 downwards.
TGTATTCCCTCTCAAGCAATCCTGCAATCAAGATACAAGAAGTCTTTTGTGTCCCCAACACATCCAATACACTTGTCAGGTGTATAGGTGCACTAGTTCGCCGAAGAGATAGTGAAATACAAGTGGTATGGATATAAAACAACGGTGCTAGGAAATAGCTTGATGGCGTGGAAGAGACTAAAGGCAAACTGAAATAAAGATGGAAGCAAGCAAACATGTAACATATCTAGTTGCAAACTGTGTTTCAATGCTTAGAAACAAGGCCTAGGGATCATACTTTCACTAGTGAACACTCTCATATAAATATATTCTCTTCATGATACTACTCTTAACTACTCTCCAGTTGAACACTCTAATCGATGGTAGGGCTATAACATCACACCTCAAAGTTCTCTTTTCCCATCTAGATAACCCCACACTATCACCTTGAGTACTAGATGGTTTCAACAAACACCACAATTTCATAAAGACATCCAACTCCAAGTATTTGTAATCTCTAGCCTAAGTGCCACCATGGTGTGCATGCTGTCTCTTTCACACACATGGGGAGATCAGAGATCTATTAAAGCACTTGAGTAGACAAGTAGATCTACTTGATTACAAAGCTCATGATCACAATATGATCATGCATAGAGAGAGATGAACACATAGCTACCGGTAGAACCCTTAGCCTCGAGGAAGAACTACTCCCTCCTCATCATGGGAATCAGCAATGGTGATGGAGATGGCGGTGGAGATCGATGCAGATGGCTCTGGGGGCACTTCCCCATCCCGGCAGGGTGCCAAAACAGAGACTTTATGTTCCCCGAATCTCCCCTTCGCTGGCGGCAGCGCTGCGGAACTTTTCGTGGATTTTTGATTGACGATTTAGGGTTTTTGCCTCGGGGGAAATATATAGGCGAAAGAGGCAAGGTCGGTGGACGGCCAGGGGGCCCACACCATGCCCTGGCGCTGCCAAGGGGGACCCGCACCTAGGGGTGGTGTGGCCACCCTGTGGCCCCTTTCCGACTCTCCTCTGGCTCCGTGAGTCTTCCGGGAAAATAACAACTTTGACTTTTGTCCGGTCTAAATCCGAGAATATTTATTTTCTGACTTTCCTGGAACCAAAAAACAGCAAAAAAGAGGCAACTGGCACTGTGGCATCTTGTTAATACGTTAGTCCAAGAAATCATATGAAAAGTACTCCAAAGTTGGAACAAAACACAAGAAAGTAGATAAAACCAAGCATGGAACATCAAAAATTATAGATACATTTGCAATGTATCAGGGAGTCAATGAGATATCCACACTTTGTGATCTTGGTGCGAGTGTCTCAACAATTTCCAAAAGCTTATTTGACAAACTAAACTTGGGGCCATTTGTCACTACTAATTGAGGCTCCATCTAGCTGACTCAACTTATAAGCAAGTTGTTGGGATAAAAGAAAATATAGTTGTTGAAATTGAAGGTAGTCCCGCTCTTATTGATCTTGTTATTGTGGGCATGCATGTATATACCATAGCACCTATAATTCTATGTAGGCCATTCCTAAGGACTATTAAGGCTTTAATTGATTTACATGAGGGGAATGTGAGAATAGGGCTACCATCTAGAGATCCGTTTATAGTCCACTTCCCTAGGAAGAAGAAGGCCAAGCACAATGATGATGATGGTATAATTACTTTAAAAGCCAACTATTTTGGAGTGGTAATTCCACTTCTTAAACCTATATGATTACCATCAGGGTCAAGCTAATTGACCTTAACTAGAAGCGCTTCATGGAAGGCAACCCATGTGAAATAAAGCTTTTACTTTTGTGTTAGTCTTGTTTGTTTTGAATTTTGTTATTTTATTTTTGTTTCTAATAAAGAGTGTTCAAGAAATCCTTTGGAGAGAGGAGAAGAAACAAGGTAATCCACGATTTTCATTTTGCTAACACATGGCCTAAGCAGTATTGCTGATTTTTTATGTAGTATATTTGCTGTTATTTTGTCCTTTGATAAGATGTGCAAACACACATGGAGGTTCTAATCAAAATCTTTGAGTTTTGTAGCTCACAAGAGTTTTAACGACCTGTGGTATGGCTGGAAGGGACCATACCATGCGCCCATACCACATCGAACAATAGGAAGATAGAAATTCTGATTTTCGCCATAGGGAACAATGCTCTTAACGACCACTGAACGGTCGGACTCGGCCGTACCGCGTGCCCGTACCATACCCTCAGGCAAACCATCAGATTTCAAGCGAAGATACCGAATGGATAACGTCCAGTAGTACGGGTGCGCGCGCCCGTACCGAGTGCAACGCCAAGAGGGAGTCATTGCCCCCAAGGTATGTAACCCAGTATGGGCGGGCTCCGGCTGTACCGCCCGCCCGTACCACGTACGTGGCCGCCATAACCAGCCTGAGGAGGTAAACTAAAAATCCCCAAAACAAATCTTTCTCTTTTTGCTTCCTCCAAACTCCAAACCATCTCCATTGGATCTTCAAATTTGCTTTATCTTTATCCGATTCCTCACACTCAATCGATCTAAGGTATGATTCTCCTCCGATTTTTAACTTATTTGTACACAAGCTTAACTCAATCTTTCATCATTGTCAATCTAGACTTAGGTCTTGTTCTTGATTCGATCTTGATATTGAGCATGCTTAGTATTTTTTTAGAGGGGTTTCTTTTGTAACTAGTGTAGAGAATCACTTATGCTATGTTTCTATTGGACTAAAATTTTATTAGAAATTTTATTTACTTTATCTTATTATTTTTATATGAACACAAGGAGCCATACACCTGAGATGGCTGTGGAGTCCTCTGCACCACCTGTTGATACATTGACCCCCGAGTCACTTGGTATCGAGTTCACCGAGGATTTTTAGCTGACTCGTTTCAATCGCCTCAAGCTCCGAGAAATCAAGTCCACCAAGTGGGAGAGTCCCTATATCCTGAACCAACTTGGCATTCGTGCTGATTTCGATTTACTTTGCAACAATGTTGGTTTGTATGACTTTGTCTTTCAAGATGTTGCCACGTATCGCCGCTTGACGCTTGAGTTCTTTAGCACCTTTACGCATACAGTGGACCCTTACGGTTGTATAGAGGAACAAAGGCCCGGAGTTAATCGCATCAAATTCCGCCTTATGAACTCTGAGTACACCCTAACACTCGACCAATGGGCTCAATGTTTTGGGTTTGCCAACAACACCACGGATGTGCACACACCTACTTTTGTTCTAAATCCTTCACCTTGGGAGTACTTTAATCTAATGAGAATTCATGGAAACACACCCAAGGGAAATCAAATTGATCATCCTGCTATTCTCTATTTATTTTATGTGATTGCTAACACCTTGCAGGCACGTGGTGAGTTTACTAGAGTTAATGAGGAGGACATGTTGATCCTCGCAAAGGCTGCTATTATTAATTGTAACTTAACACCAAATCTAGGTGCTCTTCTTGTGTTTTACCTTAAGCATCAAGCTCTTCAATCTCGAGGACCCATATGCGGAGGGGAGTTGTGACCATTCTTGCACGTGCACTTCACATCAACCTAGGTAACATCCAGCCATTGACAAGAAGTCACCGTCTCGGTCTCCCTACTCTAAGAGCATGTGGTATGGTTTCTAAAACACATGGTAGATACTTCCTTGATATAATTGGAGAGGATTCTCGGCTCCTTTGCCTAACAGTTTATTCTCTATCGAGGATGTACATTTTTGTTTTGACGTGCAGGTTGAGGCTAATCTACCTCAGCAAGAAATACCCATGGGCGAAGGAGAAGATGAAGAAGTAGACCAAGGAGGACCTGAACTAGACGACCAGCCACCAAATTACTACACCACCTATGAAGACATCTATGCACTCGAAGTAAATATTCAAAACATGAACAACCTCTCCATCAACCTTCGAGATGCTACTGCAAGCCTCACCATATAGTTCCATGATTGGAGCAGCCAATGGAACATGGGAAACTATCCACCACCACCATAATTAGCAACAAAAGGACTTGCAAAAGCCTGAGCTAGGGGATGTGTTCCCCCAGTAAATTTATTTGTGTAATAACGAGGTTGTACTCCTACTCCTTGAGGGCTTTGAAACACTCGTGTTGGCTTGTTCCAACACTTTGTTCCTTTGATTTTTTGGTTTGCTTTTGTTTTTCCTTTTTTTCTTTTCTTAAAACCCTTTCTTCATTGCAAGTTATTTTCTATTCTTTAATCCCTATCCTCGAAAATACAAAAATATTTTTCCGTTCATGCTTTTTCGTAAATGGGGATTCACACTTTGCCTCTTTGATTTAATATTATTATGAGAATAATCCTGTTTGAGTTTTGAAGGAACACATCCCTATAAGGAAGAGGATCATGGAGTCACTTATGAGAGGTATGTCCTATGTCTCCCTCTTTTGAAGTTTGAGTTGTTTATCTTAGTTGGTTGACTTGCTAAGATGCCATGCTTGTGGGAGTAATTTAATATGGTTAGAGTAGAGCTTTTTATTAGTATTATGATTAGTTGTTGAAGCTCTTGCTCTAGTTCTTTTAGCTAATCTAGTCTTTCCTTGGAAATAATATTGCCAAACAAGTACAATAATGAAAAGTCTAAATTTTTTGACTTATTTGATGAATAATTGTCTTGAGAGTATACCCTTGAAGATACTTAACCCCATAGATATTTTTATAGTCTTGACAACACTCATGAAAGGAGTTATTTGATTGAAATAAAGTCTAGTGGTAATTGTGATGCATGCCAAAGCTAACCTTGTGGATCAAACCGTGGTACTAGCTCAAAAAAAAGAAGGGAGACAATTTTGTTTTATGTCTCTAATGCACACCTTTGGGATGCCAACAACTCCGCTAGCTTCTGAACAATCTATGGTATAACACCGGAATTTGGCTATGAGTTGATGACATGAGTGGCATATGTGTCAATATGTGGGCAAACGTATTGGTACTCTCAAAGGTTGTGCAATCACTTGCAAAAGAAACAACCAGAAATCCTTGAAAGAATAAAAAGAAAAGGATATCTATGAGGATCCACATAACAAGTCCTTGGCATGGTCTCATTACCACTCTACAATTTTTTCTTGAAAAACAATGATTGGATTAGAAGTGTTTTTGATAAACTTGATTTATTGATGTGGGTGTAAATAAGACACTTCGCTATTATGCAACTTAGGACATGAAACTCTCTTACTCAATTATGCTATTTAAATATCCTAGTGTTCCTTGGCAAGCTGAGAGTTAACTAGAAGAATTGGAGTGATTGCTACACTTCTAGTTATTTATACTTACATTAAACTTTACTTTGATTGTCTTAACTTACCGAAACTAGTATAGTACTCTTGTCATCTCTCTAACTTTGATAAGCCTCGCAAATGAATGAAGTATTGAGCTCATATGATTACCAACTATAAGTGAATTATTATTCTCGTTGTTTCAAGTTTAAACGCTGAATTCCGTATAGTTCTTTTGTTTCTTCTTACTCGAAGGCGATCAAGGTTTGAGCTTTTGGGAAGTTGATGGCTCCAAAATTAGCCATCTTCCACTGTGTGAATACATTGTTTTCGGTCAAGCAATTGACAAGAAACTATCAATCCTTGCCACAAATGACTAATAATTGCAAAGATATGCAAAACCTTTCTTTGAATTGTGTTGTGCAGGAAATCACACTTTTTAATGCAAAATCAGGAGTCATAATGAAGGTTTTTGAGGAATTCCACACGACCAAGTAATTGGGAAGCCATTCCCAGGCGTCAGCACGCTTAACGACCACTGGTACAGGTAGAGCCCGCCTGTACCATCCGCCTATACTACGTGGTGTTCGTCTCGTCTCATCAAACCTTCTGACTTTCATGAAGACGCCTATATATTTTGAGGCTCCAGCCGCCAGCCAGAGAGCCGCCATTCTCAGATTACATCACAACACCACCAAAGGAGATCCACGCCATTGTTCATCCATTGTTCATCACTTCCATCATCCATCCACTCCACTAGCCATAGCCATTGCTTTGTACTTTAGATCTCCTTGTGATTTGGAGACCATTGTAAGAATATTTGATTTCAATCTAAGTATTTGTGCGATATTTTCTAACTCCGGTCTATTTGTTATGAGTGATTAGTCCTCACGGGCTACGGGTTAGGAAGAAACCTCGCAACGATTATGTGCATCTAATTTAAGGGAGTATTGTATTTTGTTTGCAACTGATATTTGTATCTTTTGTTTCTTTGTCTCTTGTCTCCATCTATGGACTTGTAGGTACCCAAGATCCCATAGATTGATAAAGTCTTGAGGTGAGATACTTGGGTAGCAGAGATCTCATAGGAACCCCAGTGACAAAAAGGGTAGTACGGTCTACTCTTAGCGACCCATTCGGGATCATAACAACATCACAACTTAAAGCTTTGATCTGTGTTTTATACTTAATAATCGTTTGTAGCCCGTTGCTTCGGTGTGCACTAGGTTGTATTAAAAGACTATTGCTATGTCCGCTGCATCACAGGGGCTCTAGTATATTAAGATATGTTGCCCACAAGAGATTATCTCTGTTCAAACATTACACATGACTATGCTTATTATTATCTTTTATCCCATATGATGTGCAGCTGCAGGTGGATCTTCAACCCTAGCCTATCTCCATCCATTGATTCAACCTAAAGTAGATTGGTCCGGTAAACTAAGGTAAAACAAACACAAAAAGTCTTGTAGATGTGTCCTTTTTATTTCCTTTTAGCATTGCTTTCCAAGGTTCAATTAAACCTAGGTCTTCTAGGGAAAAAGCTATTATATTACATCCGTGAATCCAGATTGAAGGTATCAACCTGTGTGCACCGAGCCGTGGTGGAAGGTGAAAGGGTAATTGCCCCTATGTGTGGTTTTGGTGATTAATGACAATCCATATGGACTAATGTTTTCATTGAGTTTTATATGAAGGAATATTCCATAGGTCATGCTTATAGTTCATGTGTTGGATTCAAGTATGGATGCCATGAAGATAAAGATATACCTTGAGTATTGGCATCAAGATCATCGAGTTGAAGAAGAATATGATATGATCAAGATTTTGAGAGTGTGATCTCGATAGAAGAATTCAAGATATAGCTCTAAGTCTGTGACATTATAGCCTCATTAGTTGAGCTATGGTTGACTAAGATTTAGAGCATGTAATCAAATGAAGAGTTCTTTACGTACCCCGAGATATTGAGATGGAGCATGAGAAGATACTTGGTTGACCAATACAAAGAGTGAAGAGCGATTTCAAGTTGGTCAACACATGAAGCATAAAGAATGTATCACATGGATCTTGTGGTATGGTAAGCCTCATCAATTATGCATCATGAACTAACCCATTATATATGTGCCTTTGAATTTTCTATGTGGGATAGGTATCTTTCCATGGGCATGCTTCAAAAGTGAAGATTTCATATAGCCCATGAGAGGATGACATCAAGTGGTGATCGTCATAAAGGTTGAGAAGGGAAAGTTCGAGATAAGCATATAGAGAAGATCATTTTATTGAAGCTTGCCTTCCATATTGGTGATAATGGACTGTGAAGATGTGTCTTAATGAAGCTATCCCATTGTGGTGTATGGGGGAGCAAATTATGAGTCTTCACGAAGAAACAATGATCAAGTGATGCATTCCAGCTTGGAGGGAGCTTGAAGCATTGTCATCAACATCAAGCGGGATGCGCAAGGAAAAGGTATGGCCTTTCTAGGTTTTCCTTTTACCGGTCTCAAGGTGGTTGTTGGGAGACCGAGTTATAGGATAGATAGTTGCACTATCAAGAGGGGCTTTCAGTTGGGTAACTTGATCACATCGTCATAGGGAGCTCAATCCTTTGCATACTTTGCATCTTCCTATTTTGTTGCTGCTTGGTGTTTCTCCATGTAAGGTTCTTGAGCTTGTTGGTAGCTCTTCAACAAGCCCAATTTCATTGAAAACAGAATTCGTATGCATCTTCTATGGCGTTTTCGAGTTTGAAGGTTTTACTGGTTCTTCTTATAGGGAGGCTTCATGCCTTTATTCATTTGGTTCTATGCTCCTTTGTTGGACTATGATTTTTTATGCACCATCTTGTAGAGCTTGTTGTCCTTGTCAAAACAAGCACAAGATCATCGAAATCAAAGTCTGGATGCAAAAGTTATTGCATTTTTCGTGAAGTCTGTTTCATCCCGGTTGTGGATCCGGTTCAACTGACTCCCACACCGGATGGTCCAGCACCAGCGCCAGTTAGACCGGATGTGAAACCGGATTTTCCAGTTTTCGCAACCAAGTCTATTCCGAGTTGGCAAACAGAGCCATTCTTCTTTCTAGGCCGGTTCTCCGGCCTGGGGATCAAGTTTCCCGGTTTTGGGGCCGGTCCAACTGACTTTTAAACCGAGTTTTCATGGATTTCCTCCCAACGGCCATATTTTCTTTCCCCTATAAAAGGGGGTTCTTCCCCCAACATTTTTGGGTGTTCTTAACCATGAAATTGTCCTCCATTGTTGAACCTCTTGAGCTTGACTCCTCCCCCTTCCCTCCTATGATTTTTTCATCTTTTTGAGGGCTTTGGAAGAGGAGATCTAGATCTACAATCCCCATCAATCAATTCCTCCTCTAAGTTAGGGGAACCCATTGGATCTGGATCTTGAAGTCATTGGTTGACTTCCACCATTGTTCTTCCTCTCTAATTCCTCCCTAGCACTTGTTGCTTTGGTGGGATTTGAGAGTGAGGGATTTGAACACCCTTGGTGTTCTTTCTTTGCATTCTTGTATAAGTTTTGAGCTCTCCATTATGATTTGTTCGAGTGAGAGACCGTGAGCTTATTGCTCTTGGAGGGTGACCTCCTAGTTTGCTTGGCGATTGGTGCCATGAAGTCCTCTTCGTGGAACATTGTGAAGAGACCCGGGCTTCTCCTTCGTGGAGCTTGTGAAGTGGTTGTGGAGCTTGCCATCTCCGGAGTGGAGGAAAAGCTAGCCATAAGGAAAGGGCCTATTCCTTCGTGGGATAGACTCGGAGAAGAAGGTGAGCCTTCGTGGCGTTGGGAAATCCTTCGTGGAATCCCACACCTCTCCAACGTGACATACCTTACTTGTAAGGGAACACGGGAATACATCTTCATCTCCGTGTGCCTCGGTTATCTCTATACCCGAGCTTACTTTCCTTCTAATAGCCATTGAGCTTGAAGTACTTATATCTTGCTTATCACTTGTGATATATTTATCTTTTGCTATCTTGCTTATCTTAACTTGTTGTTGGTGCACTTAGTTGATCCTAGTGTATTTAGGTTTTGTGCTTGTACAATAAACATTAGTTTAAATCTGAGTTCTATCAAGCCAAAACCGTAATAGTTTTGAAATTGCCTATTCACCCCCTCCCCTCTAGGCGACATCTCTATCCTTTCAATTGGTATCAGAGCAAGGTCTCTCCTTGACATAGGTATGATTACTCGGATGCTTATAATTCGCTACCCTATACTGGGTACAGGGCTTACATCCCATGAAGATTTTAGATGATATCCTAAGGAAGCAACCGACAAAGACTTTGATTGTATTAGGAAAGAGTTTTTGAACCGACAATGTGTTGGTATTGTAATCACGCGAATGTAAAACCTATCCGCATACAGCTTTGAGGCCTGGCCTATTATATATGGGACGGGAGAAGCCCAGGCGAGGGTAACCAGAAAATCTCCCAGGCAACTTGTAATAGTGCGATTACTTAATATTCAGGCGACTTTAACTCCATTGTTTCCCTGGCATCCGACGAAATCCCCAGCGTTCTCTTTTCCATGAAACCCTAAGTCCTTCATCATGGACATTGCCGAGGTTGCCCCTTGTCAATTGGCGCCATCTATGGGAAACTTGAACACTTGAACCATGGATTCGGTGGACCACTCTCCACCAAGCATCAACCCGACGAAAGCAGATCCACGCCCGCCCACCCCTATATTGGTACCCGCCAATTTCAACGGCGGATCCGATCTGATCATTGGAAGTTTCCACTTCCAAGTAAAGACCCGCAAGAATTGCACCCTTCGGCACTGATCACATGAGAACCGTCGGTGCAAAAACCTACGCCTACAGCGGTACCAGCATCATCTGTCGGATCCTCCACGGATATCACAACACAGATCGAAGTAGACGTAGAAACTGAGCAAATCGAGACAGACTTGGAGGACCTTGATGGCCTGAATGGTAATCTCTCCCTCGGGTAAGTTCCTCAACCAACTCCACCACATGAAGCAAACCCGACAAATTCAGAACCCGAAGAAAGCAGCGAAAACGTCGACTTCAAAAAAAGGATGGCGAAGATCTATCTAGAACTACAATCTCAGAATATTATTAGTACATCCTTTGAAGCAGAAGATAACATCATCGTCCCACGCATAACACGCCACCAAGTGTGCATGATCAACGGAGATACCTCAACACCACATGACTCTAATGGTAATCCTATCCTCAACCCCAATGATATTTTATCAGATGACAATGCAGGAAACCACGACAATGAAGGGGACCACGGAAATGGAGGAGAGACGGCAGATAACCGCATAGACCAAGGAAGAGGTGGAGAACCGCACGGAGGAGAGAGGCAAAGACTACGGCTACCAGCATCGGCATGGCAAAAGGCAATGGAAGCAATTTCGGGTGCAGTACTGATGATAGTGGATGCTTCACATGAGGATCTATTAACATACTAGTATCTGCTTCATCACAATAAGAGAGACCTACTTAGGATGCAGAGGCAACTCGACGAAAGAAAGAGATTAGCCGACAAATCCAACTTACGACGGGCACATTTAAACTCTACTCGAGGATCAGGGAGCGTAACAGGAGGAGCACCACCAAGAAGGGCAACATCTCGACTGTAGCATATCCCTGAAGCGGAAATAAGTAGACTCATCCGAGATCTCGACCTATCATTCATGTCGATTGACCAAGCAGGAAACATCAAGGCAAAAACAGCTTAGGCAACCATTGTGGCCGCGCAAACTTATCTGATTACCACTCAGCCCGCACCTGACAATCTGCGTGCGGCCCTCTCCCGCTCCGCCCTGATGAACCTTGGCATGGTGGGAGCCTATCTCGTGGAGGTAGAGCAAGGAACCACGCGACGACCTGATAGATCCCCACGCCATCACATCAGTCCTCGGCAAGTAGGAGACACCCGACGATCTCGATCACCACACTAGGCACATCTCGTAGGATCCGAGCCGTGAAGCAACACAAGAAACGACAACACACAACACAGGAATGATGAAGCAAGAGACGAAAACTACAGCCGACGATACCACGATGGATACAATGAAGATGATTACGAGCTATGTGAGGCCAGCTGTTTTACTCAGCGGATTCGCAAAACCTTAGTACCTAAAGACTTCAAACTTCCGCATGATCGCCACAAGTATGATGGACTCTAGGAACCCAAAGCATGGTTAGCAAATTATTTGGCCACTGTCAAATTACAAGGCGGCTCCACAACTACCGCAATGCAAAGCTTACAACTACATCTCATCGGCGCCGCAAGATCATGGCTCAGACAGTTACTCGAAGATTCCATCGATAGCTGGAACGACCTGGAAGATAAGTTTATCCAACACTTCCAATCTATATTCAAACGACCCGCATCCTTGGAGCTGCTGCGAGCATGCAAACAAAAATCTGGGGAATCAATAAGAGCATTTAACCAACGATGGAATATCATAAAAAACTCAGTTGAGTCCATCTCTAATGAAAGGGCCATCGATGCCTTCAACGATGGCCTCCATCGCCGAGAATTCATAGAGGAACTGGGATGGGTTAAACCCAAAACAATCTCACATTTAATGGAAATAACAAATCGCTGGGCTGATGGAAAAGACGCGTTGCATAATAAGCGTACGCGGTAACCCAAAAAAGACAGGGATAAGCGTGGCAACGATAGAAGAAGAAGGAACAATGATGGATACACGGGACCAAGTTACGTTGCAGCCGGTTTCTCGGGTGAAGGTAACAACAGAACCAACGATTACAATGGCGGATGCCGCCAGAACAGGGATGACGTCGGAGGAAGCCAGTCACCGGCGCGATATCAGTCAAGAGCATGAGACCTACCCATGTCCGTGATGCAAATGCTGGAAGGACCCTGTAATATGCATTTTTTTAGTCGACTCAGCAGGAAGACGACAATCTAACCACCTCATGAAAGACTGCCGAACATTCTTGAAGATGCAAGAACTATGTAATACAAAAGCAACTGAAGCGGCAAACCGAGGATACGCATCTACACCTGGCACATTAGCCATCAGTGCACCACCACCACCATCACCAGCAGTACTATCACAAAACACAACTGACCAAAGCAATGAATGCCCCAGGTCAAAAGGAGCAATGTCTATGATTCCGAAAGGACGTCCATCCAACAAAACCTAGAAGCTCATCACAAGACAAATCAACATGGCGGAAACAATAACATCAACCACACCCGAATATCTCCACTGGTCAGAGCAAGAAATTACATTCAACAGAGCTGATCATCCACTATGGGTCCCACGACCGGGTCACTCAGCCTTGATAGTCGAAGCACAAATTGGCGGGTTTGATATGAGCAAGGTCTTCATGGACGCAGGAAGTAGCATAAATCTGATCTATGCAAAAACACTCAGAACAATGGGCTACCCCCTAGATAATCTTGCGCCAACTAAAACATCCTTCCACGGAATAGTACCAGGTAAAGCCAAAATTCCCTTGGGAAAAGTATTTCTTGATGTTGTTTTTGGTTCCAAAGTGAATTTCAGGCAAGAAAAACTCGAATTCGGAGGCATGGACTGGCCATCACAATATCATGCGATCCTTGGATGACCAGCTTTTGCCTGGTTTATGGCAGTGCCACATTATGCGTACCTAGTCATGAAAATGCCAGCACCAAAGGGAATCATCATGGTAAAAGGAAGCTTCACACGTGCCGACAATTGCGATCGGGAGTTCAACAAAATTTCTGAATCTTTCGGGATGGCAACGGAGTTCGAACAACTCAAAACTTTTGAAATTGCAGAACCACTAGAAGTAGCGCGTGTCAGCCCCGATTAGGCTTTTGACACGGCAAAAGATACAAAAGAAGTGCAGATCCACCCCGTCGACCCGACAAAAACAACATTTGTGTCTTCTAATCTTGGTTCCGCATAGGAAAGTGCGCTCATCGAGTTCCTCCGTGAGCACTGGGAGATCTTCGCATGGCTACCTTCTGACATGCCAGGAATTTTCAGGGAACTCGCTGAGCATGCATTACAATTGGATCCAAAGGCGAAGCCAGTAAAACAACTGCTTTGTCGCTTCGCGGAACCAAAGCATAAAGCTATTGGAAAGGAGCTACATCACCTTACTGATGCCAACTTTATCAAAGAACTAACAAAAGCAGAGTGGTTCGCAAACCCAGTATGTGTTCCAAACAAAAATACTACAGAACTTCGGATGTGCATCGACTTTACTACACTGAACAAACATTGTCCAAAAGATCACTTCCTATTACCATGAATCGACCAAATAATCGATGCAACTGCGGGATGTGAACGTCTTTCTTTCTTTGATGCTTACTTGGGATATCACTAGATTAGGATGGCGGAAGAAGATCGGGAGAAAACGGCGTTTATCATGCCTTATGGTGTATTCTGCTACACAGCAATTCCCTTTGGTCTCAAGAACACCGGAGCAACATATCAGCGGATGATGCAGAAATGTTTGGGAAGCCAAATAGGCGCAAACGTACAATTATATATCGATGACGTTATAGTTACAACAAGATAAGGATCCACACTCATCAAGGACCTCAAAGAAACATTCAAAAATCTAGACATGTTTAGCATCAAGCTGAACCTGAAGAAATGTTCCTTTGGAGTCCCGGAAGGGCAACTCCTCGGATATTTGGTATCAGCAAGAGGAATCGAGGCTAATCCCGAGAAAATACAAGCAATTTTAACAATGAAAAAGCCGACAAATCTACATGGCGTACAACATCTGGCGAGGCGAGTGGTGGCACTCAGTCGTTTTATTGCAAGATTAGGAGAAAAAGCATTGCCATTTTACGCCCTCATGAGGAAATTGGAGAAATTAGAATGGACAGAAGAAGCTCAAAGCGCCTTTGAAGCTTAAAAGGACACTTTCGACATCTCATGTCGTCGTGTTGCCAAAAGAAAAAGAGCCTTTACTGCTTTATATCGCTGCCACAAATCAGGTAGTCAGCACGGTCTTGGTCGTGGAGTGACCCAAAGAAGGGAAAACCCATGCGTACAGAGGTCAGTCTACTTCCTGAGCGAGGTCTTATCGCCATCTAAACAAAGGTACCCACATTACCAAAAATAGCACATGGGGTATTTATGACAGCACGAAAGCTACGGCATTATTTTTCAAAACATCCGATCATAGTGGTTAATGAAGCACCTTTGTCAAACATCCTCAACAATCCAGAAGCAACTGGGCGTGTCTCTCTATGGGGCATCGAGTTATCCCCTCAAGATATCACGTATGAGAAGCGCAAAGCAATCAAGTCACAAGTTTTTCTGGATTTCATCACATAATGGATAGAGTTACAATGTGCGGGTCCGCCTAACCTTTCTAGTCCATGGACAATGTACTTTGATGGATCAAAAAGAACGGAAGGAGCGGGAGCAGGAGTCATACTAGTATCACCATAAGGCGACAAAATGCACTATATACTTCGGATGAGCTTTGCAAACACATCCAATAACAAAGGTGAATACAAGGCCTTGTTGCACGGCATGCGAATGGCCAAAGCCTGCGGTGCAACTCGCCTCAAAATCTTTGGAGATTCCAATCTTGTGGCGCAGCAAGCAATGAACAAGTGAGATGCCGTCAGCGATAATATGATTGCTTACCATGATCTATATGGCGTTGTGGAAGCTCAATTCGATGGATACAAAGTATCACACATAGTAAGAGCAAGCAATAAAAAAGCCGGCAATCTAGCAAACATTAGACCCTTGTGTTTAGCAGTGGCACCTGGGGTTTTTTGGGCAGAAATAATGGAGCGATCGATCAAAGCAAAAAGGATTCTCCGAGGTCATAGCACCAAAAACAGGAAAAAAGAGACACCCGCAAAAAGACTCGGGGGCTCCAATGGAAGCCAAGAATATAGAAGAGGCCATCGATAAAGAAGAACAGGAAATTAGAGAGGTCATGCTAATTGAACCTACCTAGATGCAGTCGTATGTAGCATATATGACTAAGGGAGAACTACCCGAAGATGTGATAGAAGCCTGGCGAATCACCCGAAGATCGAAGGCCTTTAGAATAATCAAAGGGGAGCTGTATAAGAGAAGTATTTCAGGTGTGTGGCAGTGCTGCGTGACACCCGAAGAAGGAAAAACCATACTCAAAGATATACATGAAGGAGTCTGTAGTCATCATGCTAGTAGCTGAGCAATTGCTGCCAAAGCATTTAGGGCAGGATTTTACTGGCTGACTGCAGTTCAAGATGCAAAAGATATCGTCAGAACATGCGAAGCATGCCAACGATTCACAACAAAGCCCGGAGCACCCGCCGCTGAGTTAAATCCTATACCTCTGGTTTGGCCTTTTGCTCAATGGGGACTTGATATGGTGGTAAAACTTCACAAATCATCGCTAGGAGGACACGTCTTTCTGCTAGTAGCAGTCAACAAATTTACTAAATGGATAGAAGCAATGCCTGTCACCACCCAAGATGGAACTTTGGCAGTGAATTTCATTAAATCCATAGTATTTCGGTTTGGCGTACCGAACAACATCATCACAGACAATGGGACTAACTTCACTTCCAATGAGTTCAAGGACTCCTGCCAGGAGATGGGGATCAAAGTAAGCTATGCCTCGGTAGCTCACCCGCACACAAATGGACAAGTAGAAAAAGGCAATGGACTAGTTACTGCTGGACTCAAGAAAAGACTACTAGCTACACTTAACAGAGCAAAAGGAGCATGGGTTGATGAATTACCATCTGTTTTATGGAGTTTACGTACAACTCCAAATAATTCGACATAAGAGACACCTTTCTTTCTGGTCCACGGCGCAGGAGCCATGCTTCCTGTTGAGGTATCACATGAATCCCCAAGAGTAGCTGCATATGATGAAGAGGAATCAAGAGAAGCACTCGAAGATGATGTGGATGCAGTTGATGAAGCTCGAGATGAAGCCCTACAGAGAGCAACTATGTACAGCAAAACTTACGCAATTACCAAAGTCGATGATTGCGGCCTAGGTCCTTCAAAGTAGGGGACCTAATTCTTCACCTCAAGCAAGATGGACGCCGAAAGTTAGAATTGCCATGGGAAGGACCATACATCGTCACAGAA
Source organism: Avena eriantha (assembly GCA_910589775.1). Taxonomy (NCBI): domain Eukaryota; kingdom Viridiplantae; phylum Streptophyta; class Magnoliopsida; order Poales; family Poaceae; genus Avena; species Avena eriantha. Next base: position 418,639,910 of record OU342744.1, on the reverse strand, counting down.
GTTATCCCTGGAGGAGCAGATCAACTACAAGACAAGAAGACATGAGTCACATACTCCAATCAATGGAACATAGCACAGCTACGACTCTTCTACGCATAAGATTACTTGCAATACGATAAGATTTACGGTTCAGCTTCTTAAGCCAGAATATCCAGGTCAACGGCTAGACGCCATCCGCCAAAAATAATGTATCATTGGTTTTTCGCCTTATGCATAACTGATAAGTTTTCCGTACCTTAAGTTCTTTATTGATTATATATGTTCAAAAGATCTATGTTTTTATCAAGCTAACAACAACTATGAGCCTATGTCCAGATACAGGCATCCGAACATAGCCTCGGCGCTAACGCGCACCCGATAGAAATCCAATTATGTATGATTAAAACAAAAGTGTTCATGATTGAAAATATCTATGAGTTTTACGTTGATGTATCCTCAAGAGGGATCTTCAAAAAGATTACTCCCATCGGGAGTTGGCATAAAGCATTAAAACTATCTGATAAAGGTCAGAAATATTGGCGGCTCGGCAAGCCAACCGACAGAAAACCAAAAAATCTCGGATCGCGCCCAAACACCACAAAAATCTCAATGCCATGTTCAGAAACATGAAGGTAAGACCCTAGGATTCGTCCTGTGTGGCCTGGTAATCGCACAAGAATGCGCTCTGCCAGTTAATTATCCGTATCAACAATACGATGAAGAATCTCGACGGATGCGTTGGGTACCCGAAAATAAAACTGGGATTCAGTATTCGATAAGACCTCAGCGGCCCGAACTGAATTACACCAGTAGTAAATTCCGAGTTCAGGCCTAGGGACTTGAATTTGATGTAGGACAACCTTGTTTTTGCCCAGGAGCAATTAACTGATTTCCGATATGTCAGAAGCATCAGACTCGTTGTACCAAATCCCCATAAAATATAAAAAAGATAAAAATAAAAGAAAAGAAGCAAAAAGAAACTTTGAGACTCAACCTGAAACTATGGTTCAAGTAGAGTCTTGGGGGCTACTGACATAGGTATGATTACTCGTATGCTTATAATCCACTACCCTATACTGGGTAAAGGGCTTATGGCCCATGAAGATTTCAGATGATAGCCCAAGGAAGCAACGAACAAAGTCTTTGATTGTATTAGGAAAGAGTTTCTGAACCGACAATGTGTTGGTATTGTAATCACGTGTATGTAAAACCTATCCGCATACTGTTGGAGATATGCCCAAGAGGCAATAATAAAGTGGTTATTATTATATCTTTATGTTTATGATAAATGTTTACATCCCATGCTATAATTGTATTATTAGGAAACACTAATACATGTGTGTTTTGTAAACATAAAAGAGTCCCTAGTAAGCCTCTTGTTGAACTAGCTTGTTGATTAATTGATGATCATGGTTTCCTGATCATGGACATTAGGATGTGATTAATAACAAGGTTATATCATTAGGAGAATGATGTGATGGACACACACCCATAGTAAGTGTAGCATAAGATCAAGTCATTAAGTTCGTATTGCTGTAAGCTTTCAAATACATAGTAACCTAATCCTTCGACCATGAGGTTATGTTAATCACCATCACCGGATGGGTACTTTGATGACATCAAACACCGCTTCGTAACTGGGTGGTCATAAAGGTGTCATTGGGTATTCTGAAAGTATGTGTTGAAGCGCATGGACCAAGATTAGGATTTGTCCATCCATATGACGGATAGATATGCTCTGGGCCCTCTCGGTGGAATGTCATCTAATTAGCTTGCAAGCATGTGACTGGGTCACAAGGGATGACATATCACGGAACGAGTAAAGAGTACTTATCAGTAACGAGGTAGAACTAGGTATGGAGATGCTGACGATCAAACCTCGGATAAGTATAGTATCGCGAGACAAAGGGAATTGGTTTCATATGTAAGTGGTTCAATCGATCGCGAAGTCATCGTTGAGTATGTGGGAGCCATTATGGATCTCCAGGTCCCGCTGATGGTTATTGATAGGAGATGTGTCTCTATCATGTCTACATATTCACGAACCGTAGGGTGACACACTTAAGGTTCGAAGTTGTTTTAAGTAGATATGGAATGTGCGTTGGAGACCGAATGTTGTTCGGAGTCTCGGAATGGATCCGAGACATCACGAGGAGATCCGGAATGGTCCGGAGAATAAGATTCATATATAGGAGATCATTTTATGAGATAGGAAATGTTCCGGAGTGTTTGTATGAGGATTCTAGAAGGTTTCGGAATGTTCCGGAAGGTTCTAGAAGATATCTTGGAGTTTGCTTGAAAATCAAGATAGGGATCAAGGAGTCCTGGTGGGTCAAGACACGGATTCGTGGGGGAGGAGGACTCCTCCCCCCCTCCCCAAATTCGTTGGCCATAGAGGAGGGGAGTCCTACAAGGACTCCCCCTCCCCAGGCGCGCCTCCTCCCCTTAAATAGAAGGGCAGGGGCGCCCCCTCCACCCAAGCTCTCATAACGTCCAATCTCTGCCGCCTCTCTCCTCCACCATCTTCTGCACAGGCATAGGCGAAGCCCTGCAGAATTCTCTACTCCACCACCACCACCACGCCGTCGTGCTGCTGGGATTCCGTGGAGAAGATCTACTACCTCCGCTGCTCGCTGGAACGGGGAGAGGAAGGTCTGCTTCGACTCCGCACGTGTGACCAACTGCGGAAGCGCTGCCGAATCGTGGCGCCGGAAGGATCGTCTACTTGACCAAGGGCGGAAGCGCTGCTGGAACGCGACGCCGGAAGGATCGTCAACTTGACCAAGGGCGGAAGCGCTGCTGGAACGCGACGCCGGAAGGATCGTCTACTTGACCGAGGGCGGAAGCGCTGCTGGATCGCGACGCCGGAAGGATCGTCCACACGATCTTGAGATCGGCAAGTGATCGACTACATCAACCACGAGATCTAATCTCGTTAACGCTTTCGGATCTACGAGGGTTAGTTCCTATCTATCTCGTTGCTCATGTCTCATAGATTAGATCTTGGCTTTTATCTAGATTAGATCTGGGTTTTGTTCGTTCTTGCGGTAGAAAATTTTTGTTTTCCATGCTACGAACCCATCACATACGGCTTTGAGACCCGGCCTATTATATATAGGATGGGAGAAGCCCAAGCGAGGGTAACCAGAAAATCTCCTAGGCAACTTGTAATGTGCGATTACTTAATATTCATGCGACTTTGACTCCATTGTTTCCTTGACATCCGACGAAATCCATAGCGTTCTTTTTTCCGCGAAACCCTAAGTCCTTCATCATCGACATTGCCGAGCTTACCCCTCGTCACTCCTTGTTTAGGCTTCACCACCTAGAGTGTAAACATGTCGCCTAGTAGTATAGTGCACAATGACACAATTATCTTTGATGGCACAAATTATGCTTTGTGGAGAAATTGCTTGCTTTGTAATCTTCGGACCTTGTGTCCAAATATTGATCGATTTCTAGATGTAGGTTTTTCTCCTCCAATGGATCCTCAAAATATATCTTTAGAGGATGAGAAAAATTTACATCTCGAAGCTCAAGTATCTAATGAGCTTATCTTCTCATTGAGCCCTATAGTTAAATTGTTCTTGACGATGGTAAAGCGAAAGTCATCTCATGAGAAGTGGACCAAGCTTAAAGAAATATTTGGTGGTTCCATCTCTCATATCGTTGGTGGTCTCTTCAAGGATCTCTCTTCCCCTTCACATCATGAAGACCTCCAAGTTGCTTCCACCTCTAGCCGCGATGAGATTTCAATTCTTTCCACTTCACTTACATGTGATAAGTCACAAGGTAATGGCATGGTGAGTGGAAAAATCATATGTGATGATGGTAGTGTCTCTCTTTACAGCAATGATTCTTGTTCTATAAATGATAATGTTGTAGAGAGTTTGGACTTAAACACTTCTTGCAACACTAGTTCTATATCCTATTGTGTTGCTAGTCCTTTCATATCATCTAGAAACTATTTGAGTACTAATATAGATGATATGCTTGATTTGTCTTGTTCCCATGTGCAAAATGCTTATATTTCCTCTAGTTGTGTATCTAACAATGTAAAGGAAATCAAACATTCTATGGATCAAGACACAATCATGAATGGAGATTCAACAATATCCTCATCTTCATCCTCCCGTGCTCACATGTGCCTTATGGCAAGAGGATCAAAGGTATCTCCTACTTTGGATCCCAACATATCTTCTCTAAATGATAGCAATGATAATGATGATAGTGACGATGACCTTGATAAGGATACAAGTGCTCTTGTGCTTGAGTTGACTTTTTTGTGTACCTCTCTTCGTGGTAATAATAAGGTCGTTGCTTGTCTCAAACACGTTACGGACACCATAACTAAACAAATGGAAACCATAAAGTAGTTGGATTTCCAACTTGATGATGGGAGTCAGAGATTCAATCTCCTTAAGCAAGAGCTTGCCGAGTAAAAGCACACTAATTGTCTCCTCACACAAAAAAATGAATCTTATGAGCTTGAAAAATAAAAATCTATTAATGATGCTAGTGCTACTAACTCTACTTTTTGTGAAGCATCTATATTAAAGGAGAATGTTGAGCTAAGGGCTCAACTTGAGTTGCTAACTAGCAAGTATAGAAAATTTTAAGAGAGTCATGAAATGCTCTCGGGTTCTCATAATGATCTTCTAATATCCTATGATGGGCTAAAGTTAGCTCGTGAGGCAAGTATCACTAAGGTAACATCTTGTGAGCCTCATTTGGACATTAGCACAACTTCTACTCAAAATGCTAATTTGCCATATGCTAATCCTAGTGATCCTTCTTGTCATACTATTGATAAACCTTATGTTGGTTTACTTGCTTTGCCTTGTTGCTCTAACAATGAAGCTTCTACTTCCTCTAGTACCTCTATTTCTACTAACCATATAGAGGAAATTAAAGAGCTCAAGGCCCAAGTCACTTCTTTGAAGAAATACTTGGAAAAGAGTCATAAAAGCAAATCCACACTCGATAATATTTTGAGTGTGAAAAATACCCCAATGATAAAAGTGGACTTGGATTCAACTCCAATAGCAAGAACAAGTACAAGAGAAACAAGAAGAAGGGCCAAGACCAAGTCAAGAATTTGGCCAAGATTATTTGCTTCAAGTGCAAGGTTAAAGGACATCATGTAAGATCTTTTCCATTGAATAAAAAGCACTTGAGTGAGAAGCAATAAGGGAAGCGACCACAAGTTCAAGGTCAAGACCAATCTCAACCTCAAGTTGAATCTAGGCCACTTCCCATGAAGAATCAAGATAAGGCTCCCCAAGCCAAGAAATTAATGAAGAAGATAAAGGGGAGCACTTGTTGCTACATATGTCGTGAGAAGGGGCACTTTGACTCTTCATGTTCAAACGGTACCCTATCTAACCCTATCATTGTTGATGATGATTATTATCTTGGGAAGGATAAGGATGGCAATGTGTTTGCCAAGTTTGTTGGAACTCAAAGTGGTGTCAAGAAAAGAACCATTTGGGTTTCCAAACCTGTTGTGACTAACCTCTTAGGACCCAGCTTGGTTGGGGACCAACAAGCTCAAACTTGATCAATAGGTGTTTGTTGGAGGCATTGGAGACTTGGCTAACTCATGAAGAATTAAGGTATCTTCATATATTATATTTTATCAAGCCAAGTTATAAGGATTATAATCTCCCTACCATTTACCCAATGTACCTCTTTGCGGTAACTCGAACCAACTCTTTTATATTGTAAGTTACTTGCCCCTTTACATATTTTGGTTTTGTACCAATTATGTATTTGTATTTGTTGTGTCCCATGCTTGCTTATTTTGTGTATTCAAGTATGTCTATGTGTTTGGCACATCATTTACTTGTGTGTTTTGCTTTGAGCCTCTAATGCATCTTGATGATATGTTTTTTGGGTCTTTTCGAGTGGTTAATGGAACATCCCATTTTGGGAGAGTGATATGCCTCGCGCATGTCTCAAACCTTAAAATATATGTACATGAGTACTACCACTTAGTATTGATATTGTAATCTTATCTAGTTACTAGGTGGTGTGTCATACTCATGAGAAATTCAAATTCTAAATGTCCATTAATTATCTCTAGTTGAGGTTGTTTTGCCTCTTTAAGAAAAATCAATATCACATTATGGGGGAGTAATATGCTTCCTTTGTATATCACAATCCTAGGAAATGTGAACATATGAGGTGGTTCCACTTAGTGTTGATATTTTTGATTATCTTGTTTCTATGTGGCATGTTAGCTCAAACAAGGTCCTTTTTTGTTAGAAGCTTTTGTTGCTTGTCTTTTCGGTCTTTGTTTGAGTAAGAAATTCTTGGTGAGGCCTTCCTCAAATACATATCTCTATATCTTTTTAGGTAGACCATTTGCTTCAAGTTATTCTAATTATTGCTTTGCATGATTGTGTGCCTTGTTGAAGCTATCCATAATCTCTATCTTTGCATAGTGCTTAATATTTTTATTCCTATCCTATGATTTTTATTGTGAAGATTTATCTTTAATATCTGTGCAATATACCACCGGAAATCAATTGCAATACACTCATTGTCTTCTACAAGTGATATACTTGTGTGTGGTAGCATTTGTGGATCATCTTCACCTTGGATTTCACCTCTTATTGCCTGATTTTCTTTCCAAAAATTTGTTGTGGCTCCCATTGTCTTCCTTGGCTTTTGAACATCTCTTTGATGATATTTTTGATTATTATCAAATGTGTTTTAGTGGAACACAAACATTTTCTTCTCAGAACCTTGTGCCATTGTTAAAAGTGTTAAGGGTTTGGTTTATTTGTTGAAACCTTGCTCTTTGGGGAGTTTGTTATCTCATTCTTTCTTCTCTATTTTTTTTCTTGAATGAGATAAATCTTTGAGCATTTGTGTTTTATTTCATCTTTTATGCTCAATAGTTTTTCTTGGTTCATTTGTTTAACTTTGTTGAACAAATCTTATGTTGATTTGATTCTTTGATATATTTTGGACAACAAATATGTTTTATCACACCTTGTATGCCTTATTGAATATTTTTGGTGTTTTGTCCAAATTATATCTTTGTTGGATCTTGAGAGTCTTGTTCATGCATGTTTACTAAATGTATATGTTATATCATTTTTTGCTTTCTTTGATCCAATATATAGAGTATACTCCATCAAATCATTAAACGGCTAAGATGTGCATGAAATTTAAATTCATCTCTAAACATGCACATATTTTTATGGAGTGTGCCCTATGTGTTGTGGTTACTCTAACCACTTTGGACCCAATAATTTTGGGCACCAAGATGTACTTGAATGTTGTTTTAGGTACATTGGAGATGCAATGGATGCTTGTCTCATCTATAAGGAAGGTGTTGTCACCACATGATAATTGGAGCCAAGCTAGGATGATTTAAGAATTCTTATCTACTACGTCATACCATTGCTATCTCGGTAACAAGTATCTTATTCATGCTTACTATTTTCCAATCCAATCCCTTGTAGGTTGCATCTTGGCATGAATTTATTTGTTTGTAAATGTTGCGGTTCTTGCAATGATCTTTGAAAGACTTGTCTATCCTTATTGCTTATGTGAGTAATTTGAGATGATGCATATAATGGGGAGTATATAAAATCATTCTCATGATTCACCAATCCCAAATATGCCTTCTAGAAATTTATTGCACATCAACTCCTCAAGGTACTCTCATGTGCAATATTGTTTAAATTGCATTGAATCCTTCCTTTCGATACTTGTTGACTTTCTCAAAATATCCAACTATCATTAGTTCCCTTAGTGTTAGTTGTGATGTTTTTGAAAGTTTTTCTTTTCTTCGGTGAAGTTCATTTATACACCATGAGTGAAAATAGATCCATGGGCTATATATGCAGTTAAGCAAAAATATCATGTTTGGTATATCTTATGACTTCCTCTTGGATATCATGTTTTCTTATTTTTATTAACCTCTTATGTGTGGATGTTTCCCTGTGGATTACTCTCATGTTTTGTCCACTTAGAAACTTATATACACGAGAGTGTTAATCTCTCGCCTTGATATCCTTGCTCTTTGCCGACCATCTCTCTTATCCTCTTGGTTTTTAATGGTATTGGTAAGGTCTTGATTTATGAGTGTTCGGTCTACTTTTATTGCATCTTCACATACTCATATCTCATATTTGGTTTATATTGGACTTAAGCTTATGTTGACAAGTGTATTGATTTATATCTGTACTCCTTGTATCTTGGTTGTGTTCTAAATGATACAGAGGGAGTGAGGATTCCATGTTTTTGCATATTCTATTCAAATGAAACAACTGCTTTATGCACAAACCTTGGGGAGATTCCTTATTTCATTTAGAGCACTATTTGTCCATTTGATTTTTTGGATCTTTCGATTGCTTGCTTCATCCGTTGAAGTTCCTTCACCTTGTTATCCTTTTAGCAATCCTTGATCATCAATATTGTTTGATTTCCTCCAGGCATTTGTCATTGAATACGTGCATTTGTTTTAACTCATATTATGAGAAATGCACACCTTGGGGAGGAACTAGAACTATATTGGCCTTCTAATTTTGTCATCCATTTTTGCACTTGTTGTCAATGGGGGAGAAGTTTAGAGGGTTTTAAGGTAAATAGTTTTCTACATAAGAATGGTTTGTTCTTAAGTGTTTTCCTTTCATGCATTTCATCTTTATTATGTTTTGCATGGTTGAATATATAGTGGAAACTCTCCCAATGGTCATTCTTGTCAATGTATGCAATGAAATTCAAGTTTATCACACGTGCATATATTATGGGGGAGTTTGCTCTATATATGTTGGTTCTACTCACATCTCGTGCATTAGTTGTAGTTTCTATGAGTAGAATCAGTTTTAATATGGACTAGTATGTTTGTGTTAGTTAACCATATCAAATACACACTACTAGGAAAACAGTTATAGGTAATCCGTGCGGCCATGGCGCACATGCAGGATAGTGCCCCAAGGGCAAATAGCCGTGGCGCACCATCCTGGAGTGCCCCACAAATTGGCAACATAGCGGTGACGCATATGCGACTGCTGTGCCACCACTATGTGTGGTCCAGGGTGCGTGCGACCGCACTCCACTTTCCTATGGCGCATGGTCCACACGTGCGCCACGCCTATCTACGTATCCATGGCGCACACCATGTCCATGCGCCACAGGCAAGTGGGGTGTGGTCAACCCACAAGTCTCGGCCAACTTGCCCGTGGCGCATGGACAGGGTGCGCGTCACGAATACAAATATCATCTGTGGCGCATTGTCTCATGTGCGCCACGGCTGTGTCGCCCACTGTAGATCAGAACATGCATGGCCATCCCACCACCTCACTTTCCCCTCTTCTTCTTCTTCACTTTCCCCTCTTCCTTCTTAGATCTGGTCGAGCTTCTCCTCCTTGCCACCTTATTTCTTCATCTTATCACCGGTTAATAGTTTGTTAAACTTAACTTGGATGCTACATATACATAAGATAAAAGCTCTACTACTCATCTCTCCTTCGATCTTCTCGGTCTCTCATATCGGTAAGTTATCCATGTGTATGGAGGATGCTCATGTGTTTGTATGATGCTCTCTTGTGTGTAGTGTAAGAGGATTATTATATGCGTATGGAGGATGTGCATGTGTGTGTATGGAGATGATGAATGCTTATTTGTGTGTATGATGCTCTCACGTGTGTAAGAGGATTAATTATGTGCATGTGTATGGAGGATGTGCATGTGTGTATATATGGAGGATTCTCATGTGTTTGTACGTATATATATCTCATGGGTATGTGTGTGTGAATGAGTTCCCAATGTTTTGCCAAAATGTTGATTCATTTCCAATTCGGTACATTTTCGGCATTTCTTGCAAAGGTGCTACTTTCAGGATAGGTCATGCCGAAATTTTCGGGCAACCTTTTTGCATTGCATGCATATGCATGCATTGTATTCGTGGTTCTAAACTTCTATTGTGTTGATCACTGTTGTGTGTAATAACGTGTAGGGAAACAATGGTCCACATAATGGGCGAAGGCATTGTCGCTAGATATTTGCAAATCATGATGGCTGACATGATATGGAATAACATGACAGAGATAAGATGTCCGTGTAGAAGATGCAAACTCAACTGGTTGATCGATCCTAATTCTGGACAACTGCGGGCGCACCTGCTCCGTCATGGTTTCATGGATGGCTACACTCGGTATATAAGTGATGAAGACGATGATGATGATGTCAATGATGGGGTGGAAGGAAACGAGGAAGTATACAACAGGATAATAACAGACATGATGAAGGATATCTCGGCCAAGTTCAATATGCCGAAGCAGATCATCGGGATGATCATGAAGATCTAGACGTCGTCAGAGCAGACGGACCAATATCGCTAGGCTGGGTACAGGACCCGTATGTTCAAGAACTTCTACTCAAGAAGATGAGTAATGCAAGAGCTGCCGCTAGAGATAAAGCCAAGCTTACGCAACTTGAGAAAGATGCGGTTACTCCATTGTATGAAGGATGCAAGCCCAATAATACCCGCTTGAAAGTAACGCTCAAGGCTATGGAGATGAAGGCAAAACACAAATGGACCAACGCAAGCTTCAACGATATGATGGCATTCTGGCACAATTTCTTCTAGAGGGGAACACGTGTCCAACTAATATCGAGGCGTCCAAAAAGATCATGTGTCCTCTCGATCTATCGCATGTAAGATATCACGTCTACATCAATGATTGCATCATTTATCGGGGCGAGGATGCAGAGACAACCACATGTCAGGTGTGCGGTGCCAGTCGATACAAGAAAGAGAAGAAAGCTCCTCGAAAAGTGGTATGGTACTTTCCCATCACTTCTCGTCTGCGGCAATATTTCGCAGACCCTAAGGAAGCAAAGCTCATGCGCTGGCACGCGAACAGAAAGAAGAAAAATGATGCTACGGAAAAGGACGAGATGCTGATGCACCCTTCAGATGCTAGCCAGTGGAAAGCACTGGACCTCAAATTTCCAGAATTCGGGAGGGGGATTCAAGGAACGTCAGGCTAGGTGTGAGCACCGATGGACTCAATCTGTTTGGCAACCAGAGCAGCACGCATAACACGTGGCCCATGTTTGTATGGATTTACAACCTCCCTCCATGGTTGTGCATGAAGAAGAAGTACATACAAATGAGTATGCTAATTCAAGGGCTGAAACAACCAGGTACCGACATCAGTCTGTATTTCGGCCCGTTGAAAGAGGAGCTAGCCACGTTATTGGAATCCGGAGCCAATACCTACGACGCTGTCACACAAGATTATTTCACTATGAGAGCCGCGGTTCTCACTACGGTGCAAGACTATCCCGGTTGCGGATATATCTCGGGGCAAGTCATCCAAGGATTCTTCGCATGCGTTAGGTGCATGGATAACACAACCTATATCCAACTAGAGATAGATCCTGGGTCTTCAAAAAACGTGTTCATGGGGCATCGGAGGTGGCTTCGCAAGAACAATCCATGGAGAAAACGTGGAGATCTGTTCGATGGGAAATCAGAGATCAGAGGAATCCCAGATCGGAGGAGTGGCAAAGAAATCGATGATTTATTGAGAAACTGGAAAGAGTGCCCTAAGCCGGGAAAGAAGCAAAAGAGGAAACAATCAGATAAGCCGTTGTTGAAGGTATGGAAAACAAGGTTTGTTTTCTAGGAGTTGCCATACTGGAAGTTCCTCTGCATGCCTCATAGCCTTGACATCATGCATATCATGAAGCATGTGTGCGAGAGTCTGGTCGCCACCCTGATCAACATACCGAATAGGACAAAAGATGGTCCAAAAGCAAGACACGACTTGATATTCATGGACATTAGGCATGAACTTCACAGAGGACGCACTACTCCTGATGATCAGGATGATGACAATGATCAGTTGGAGTCGACACAAGGTCGCTGAAAGGGTAAAAAGGTCAAGAAGAACGAATATTACTGTCCCCCTTTGTGCTTCACTCTAAGCCAGGATGAGATCAAACAGTTTTTCAGGTGCCTCCTAGGAGTCAAATTAGTTTACGGCTACGCGGGCAAGATAAGCAGATACCTACACGAGGCGAGGCAGAGGTTCAGTGGAATGAAGTCTCATTACTGTGCCATGCTAATGACACAGATACTTCCAGTTGCACTACGAGGGATAATGGACGAGCACATCCGTGAAACGTTGTTTAGGCTCTGTAAATTTTTCGACATCATCTCTCGAAAGTCGATTGGCGTGAATCAACTCAAGAGGCTACAGGAGGAGATCGTGGTGATACTATGCGAGCTTGATATCTACTTCCCGTCTGCATTCTTCGACATTATGGTGCATCTGCTGGTCTATATTGTGGAGGATATCATCCAACTCGAACCGATGTTCCTCCGCGGCATGATGCCATTCTAAAGGATGAATGGACACATCAAAGAATACGTCCGCAATAGGTCCCGTCTAGATGGAAGCATAGCTAATGGATTTCTAGCTGAAGAGTGCATATCTTTCTGCACGAATTATCCAGACATCAAGAACCCTGTCGGTCTTTCCTTCAACAGGCACATTGGTAGACTCGATGGATCGGGTCACCGAGAGGGTCGCCGCGTAATGCATGTGGACTTCTATGGCCGACTCGCAGACTTTAATATAGCAAACCTAGTCGCGCTACAACATATAGAAGTGGTCGATCCTTGGGTACAAAAGCACAAATAGTTTATTGAGAAGAAGTACAGTGACCGGGGCCAGCAGAGAACGAAGGGAGAAATAATCAAAGAGCACAACTCCAATTTCACGCATTGGTTCAGCGAGACACTCCTAGATAGTCCCTAGCAAACGGATTATGCTTCTGCAGAGGAAAACATCATATTTGCCTTATCGCAGGGACCCATGCGCAGCCTGTTGACCTACCATGCGTACGACATCAACGGTTACACATTCTACATAGAGGAAAAGGATAGCAAGTGTGACTATCAGAACTCTGGGGTAACATCGGAATTCTACACTGATGATGACGTGAAGGAAAGATTCTACGGAAGGATCGAGGAGATATGGGAGCTCGACTACTATGAAGAAAAGGTGTCGATGTTCCGTGTTAGATGGGCCAAGAGTGTCGAAAGAGAAGATCGGTATTTCAGAACCATGGTTATACCAGAAGCTGCCAAATCCAAGACTGCCGGTGCGAAAGTAGCCGCGAAAAATGAGCCATGGGTATTGCCTAGCAAAGTGGACCAATTTTTTTTTATTACTGACCCGGCAAAGCCTAGTCAGGTTGTCGTGAGGAGAGGAAAAAACATCATCGGAATGGATGGAGTCGCCAACGAGCAAAACTTTGACCAGTATGGCGATCCAATGATTGAGGGTAATGACGACGACGAGAAGCAACATATATCCCAAGAAGACAAAGGACAATCCTATCTAAAAAGGTAGCCTGTTCGAGAGAAGAAACATGAAAGTTCCAAGGCTAAACTATTCAACCGCGAAAAACAAGGGAAAGAAGATTGTAAAACGCTAGTGCTTATAATCACGCGCGTGTCGTTATTTTATTAATGTATCACATTTCTATTTTATTAGTTTCCTTCTACTTTGAGTTACTCTTTATATACCACTTTTGACATTTAAATATATAACATAGATATATTGTGTACCACTTTTTATTATTTTCCTTCTACCACCCTTGAATCAATTTTGTACCACTATTGTGCCACATTTAAATATATTTTAATAGAAAAGTAATTTATAGTTTCCTTCTATCTTAAATCAATTTTTTAATATTGAAAAGTATGTTTAAAATAAAAAACAGAAAAACAAATTGGCACATACTAGGGTTCAAGCCTGGGTGCTTGCAAGTGTGGGTGGGAACTGCAACCACTAGGATAAGTCAAGACATCTATTAGAAATTGGGCTTCGACTTTATTTGACTATAGTCCCAGGTTAGGCGTGGGGCACTTGGAACTAGTGCACCACGGCTAATGTTCTTGGGGTGGCGCACTTGGACCTAGTGTGTCACGCATAAGGTGTGGCCCTGCGACTTGTCTGTCGATCAACCCTGTTGGTCCTCTTCTCCCTCGTCGTCAACGCGATGAGCTAGCAGATCCCCAATCCCCAATCCCCAATCCCCAATCCCTAGCGCCCCCATCCCCCGCCGTTGTCGCCTTCGCCACCAAGGAGGAGGAGCCCAAGGAGGAGGAGAAGGGTGCCCCCAATCCCTAGCGCCGCCGCCGTTGTCGCCTTCGCCACCGAGGAGGAGGAGCACAAGGAGGAGGAGAAGGTCAGCGCCACCGTCGCCAGGAGGAGAAGGGCAACACCACCGTCGCCAGGAGCTCATCGCCCGTTCACCGTCGCTGCTCCTCTCGGTACTCCTCTAGATCATCGACAAGTAGATACACCGCTGCGTGCACCTGTTGGCCATCGTCGGAGTGCCATCCATGGGAGCCCTCCCTTGGACACCAAACACTGAATTTTGGCTGCAAAACCTGTGCTAGACCAAGCGGAAACCTACGACTAAACATACACAAATAATGATAACAACCTACACTTGTTGCTTCTAATCGATTCTCTGAATTTACATCATCTAATCGATTCTCTGGATTTGCATGGACGTCCAGTGACCACCTAAATTGCACCTGGCATGCATCTACTACCTGTCTACATTGTACAACTGCCAAGCACGCAAGGTGGTGGTATCCACTAACCTTTTTCGATCTAAACTTAAAAGGAACCACGAAAACTGCTCTGCTTATGAAATTTTCTTTCTTGTTATAAGACAAGGAATCGATAAACAACACACAGTTTAGGGGCATCTTTCGATAAGCAGCAGAAGCACAAGCATTAATAAGGCAACAACAAAACTAAATTTCCAAATCCAGCTTTGTATTTATTGAACCAAAAGAAAAAATTAAGAAAAGCTAACATCTTTGATCTAGTCCAGATTTGCTCCTCAAAGCCCAACCAGCAACACACTACTGCAATATACGAAAACACCCACTTAAATGACAACAACAACTCAAGCTCCAGATGAGCACACAAAGGAAGTGCCATCGACGTCTTCTAGTTTCAATGGAGGAACCAGAAAACTCACCTAAATTTCTCAGGAACAGAGTTCATGAGTGTTTGATTGAACCAATAAAGCGACATGCAAGTTGGATCAGGATATAGTTCACTACACCAAACCAGGAAAGTCAAGCCAAAGGAACCAGGGAACTGCTCAGCTTGATAAATAACAATCAGTTTAGGGGCTTTAATAAGGGGCAACAACGGAACTAAATTTTAAACTGATAAACAATGCTGATAATCTGTTAGCAATCTAATATTCTATTTAGCAATCTGATAAACGATAGAAATTGCTTGATATTCTATTTAGCAATCTGATAAACAATGCCCTATTAATATGTTATTGTTTTTTTGCTGCCCATTCTCATAGAGTATAAGCTGTACCATTTTTCATTTTCATTTTCATTTTCATTTTCATTTTCATTTTTATCATAACAGGATTGTATTAATTACTGGCCTGAACATGAATAAGTTGTACCATGCTGTTATATTGAAAACTATAGTTGTTGTGGGGGTGGGGGGATTAGGGTATGTGCAGGTACATTTGAAATGAGTTCCGATTTTTGTTGAAATGTTGATTCACTTCCATTTCGGCAAAAATCGAAAACTCCTAGGTTAAGAAAAATAGGAAAGGTCATGCTGGATTTTCCCGTGAATTTCTAATATTTATTTGAATTTTTTTTACTTAGTGCAAACATGGCTGACAACGACTAGGCTGGCTCTTCTCGGCGCATAAATGTTGAAGAAGTCAGAGCTCCAACAAAATTGTCATTCTGGGAGGCTGCCCAGCAGATGGAAAGAATGGAATAGGGTGATGAAGAATATCAGCATGAAGAGAGCGATGATGATGAGATGGGGGACGAGGAGGAAGAGGCCAATGCCGGTGAGGAGGCAGAGGACACCGGGGATGAAACCACTGATGGCGCCAGCGGTAGAAATTCGAAGAAGAAGAAGAAGGAATGACGCACGAACACGGTAGGCACCGTCAGAGAGGAAATTATCGAAGTATCCCTGAAAGGAGTTCCTCTGGCGCCCGAACATGTCATCAAAGGGTACGGCAGGCAAGTGGCGGCTATCACCCGGGCCACTGTCTCGATCAACACAGAGAATCTCTGACATAAAGCAAATGGCCATTTGCGCACACTCCTCTTCAAGAGGCTGCACGCACGATACAAGTTCCCACAGGATTACTAGAACACAAATTACCACAGGAATGAAGTAAACAAATCCACCCTCAGGAAGATGAGCACCGCCATGGCCAGCTGGAGAACCCGGGTGAAGACGATGATTTTTTAAAAAGGTAAAAGTCTCGCGAAGATCCAGGAGAACTATCCTTAGATCACCGAAGCTCAGTACCTGGAGTTCAAGGCCAGGTGCGAATCCGCAGCAGCAGCGGCCCCAAGTGAGCGGGGGAAAAAGTTGCAGGAGATGAATATAGGTAACCACCATCTCGGATCTGGTGGTTACAAAGCTGCAGAGTCCAAATGGCAGAAGGAGGATGACGATTTTATAGATAAGGGGAAACCTAACCCCTTCGCAAAATTTGAAAACAAGCAGCCTTGAAACTTTGTTAGGGCCCGGTACCATGTGGACACAAAAACCAAACAACTCACCACGGAAAAGATCGTGAAGGATTTCGGGGTTCTTGCGGTAAGGAATATAATTATCTAGATCAAGTATATTGCATTCTAATCGATGAAGTCGATTTTCTAATCGGTTCACGTTCCTTCTTATTCTGCAGGATGAGGAAATCGCTAGTGAGGCTACCCGAACCTCATCATCCCAGGGGTTGACGGCGGCCACCCAGTGGGACACCCCTTTTAACAGGGCAATGAACCGGGCTAAGACAGTGTCACCAGTTACGAAGAAGTCGTTGTTGGTTGGCCGTGTCATCGTCTTCAGGGCTAAGCCATGGGTGGATCATTATGGTCCACCGGAGCCGAAGACGCGTGTGTCGGGGAGGAGCGAGGAGGAAAGACACGAGGTTGAAGAACTCAAGGCACAAGTGGTGCGGATTCCGCAGATTGTCCAAGATAACCTGGCAATTAGCCTCACCGCCATCATACCTACCTTGGTGGAGTCGATAGCGAAATAGAATGCAGAGGGTCATCAAGGGCCGTGCCCAATTCCTAGAATGGTCAACAACAACTCGAACAATGGTGATCGCGTGTTGGTGACTCCGCCCGCCAGCACCGCGGCGCCGGATGCGTTGGTGACTCCGCATGTCGTCACCCCGGTGCTGGACGTGTTGGTGACTCAGCCAGTCGTCACCGTGGCACCAAACCTTAATGTTGCCGACGACAGGGAGAATACACCAGCGGTCGACACCGTGCCATCAAGCAGCCCCTCCGCCAGTTGCACGCCCTCCATCGTCGGTGCCTCGACATTAGCAGAGATCGACGCCATCAAGGTAACTACTAAGCATCCTTTCCTTTAATTACTCTAAAGCCGATGACTTCACTTCCTTGCCTTTAATTACTATGAAGGTATCTCTGATGTCGTACATGTTTATCCGCAGGCTGATGTTCAATGTACTCTCCTAAACTACGTGAACCGCGAGTTGAGGGATGTTGCCAAGGGCACTATCATTCAACCGTTAAACTGCATGTTCCATTCAAAGCTAATGCCAGATACCGTGCATAGGTTCAAATTGTTTGGGTACTACAGGGCTACGATGGCGTGGAACCTCCCATTCAACCTCTGGGAGCCGATGAAGACGAGTCATCTGTCCTCAGAGATTGCTTCGCCATTTTCATGCTCTGGCCGAAGAGCATGATTCGTTTCGGAATGGGGGCACCACCCCACAGACAACACCGCCACTTGTGCTGCCACCCACGCCGTCACCTCCATGGGATGTGTTGCCTTATATTGATGACATGCCTATGGTACAGGATCTGTACAACGACAACATTGATGAAGATATCGATATGTACATCAACACTTGACATGGCATTGACGGCCTAGACATGCATGATCCTAGTAATAATTAAGAACCCTGCCATGATGCAGACGCTCGCGACCCATCTGGTGTCCCCGCAGAGAAACCCGCTTGCAACAAGCATCTGTTCGATTCTTAGGAGACGCCTCCAGCTGATGGCGCCTTCTTTACCGAGCCTCAAACATCCAAAAGGCCAATTGTTATAAACCCAAACACACTCCATAGGGTGGTTGGTGAGGAGAATGCGGTCCCTGCTCCCCCTCTAAAGAAGCAACGGAAGAGAAAAGCTAGCAAGTCTGCGAGCCAACCGGTGGTGCTATCGGCTCCAAATCCGATCCGGGCATACGGCGGGCCACCAAGACCCAAGGCTATTATGTGGAGGATGCATATGGTGGGTAAGCCGATGCTAACTAAGAAATTGTACAAGCTCCCAAGTTCGGATATGAAGAGTGTGCATGGCGGTGTGCTGACAGTCGAGAACGCCTTCTTCGAGATAAAGATTTGTCGTACCCGGTTTTCCTGGCTAAGGTGCCACATGGTTTGGGCTTCATTGATAATATCCCTGGGGATATGTTCTTCATGAGGTTTTCCGACATCTTCGGTATGTTGCACCTGCAACCTCTGCACTATACCATGGTCCGTCTATTTTCGCTCAGTATGGCGATGCGAATCATTAGAGAGAACACACCGGGCATCGCAGTAGTGGACCCCTTCTACATGCGTGACGGCTGCTTGGGAAGCTCTGTCGAACGGATATTCATGGAGAATTACCTCCGAGACATCATGGTGGCGAACAAGACGAAGGAATACATTCTCATGCCTTACTTCCCTGAGTAAGTCAAAGCCTCGCTGCCAAAACATGATTTTTTAGATTTCAATCATTCCTTTTCCAACATAACATTCCGTTTGAATTGTTTTGTGCAGAGACGAAGACTACACACTCTTCGTCTTTTCTCCGAAATATTCGCAAGCCACATATTTCTACTCGAGGAGTGCGAGAAAGGAGAAAAACTATGACAAAATCAAGGATGTTCTAGATCATGCTCTGAGTAGCTATGCCGCAGTGGAATGCACCACATTCGTGACCAAAAAGGTCAAGTTCAGCAAGCACACGTTCAACCATGTAATGAACTTCCCTTGCGTGAACCAGAATGATAACAATCGGAAGGAAGCCTACTCAACGCTCCATCACATGCGGGCTTTCCTACAGGACCAACAACACTCTACGCTACTAGCTCATCTCCGGCAGTGGGCCCAATCCAAGGCAAAGATCCAAGATTCAGATCTTAGACAAGAGTTTTATCGCATCCAGCAGCATTTTGCCACAATCATCTATCATGATGTTATGACCTCGGGGGGGGGGGGGAGGGAGGGGTATCTTTCACTGCGGAGGCTATACACCGCCTAACCGTGACATAGAACATCGTGTACAGATGCAGGGTGACCTTAGGACATTCATGACGAAAGAAGGCATCCTCCCGTTCCCTAAGCCGAGTCAGGAGTCTTGATGTTTGCCTCAATAGTTGTAGTTGTAAACTATAGCTCTATATAGTTTCGATGGATGTAATGAACTTAATAATTGTGGTCGATGCTACTTATTAGGGTTATGAATCAATGTTGTTCTTTTGCTTACATTTTGGTCCTTTTTTTGTTTACTTTGGCCTTTTTTTGACAATGCCGATGATTAAAATGGCGTGGCACACTATATATATATGTGAACTCTAACTTTCCCTTGTCTAATATTATTTGTCTTGTCTAGTGTTTGGTTCCATTTACCCCTATCATTAGCATCTTTCCAGTTCAAAAAAGAGAATAATTATAACAAGATAGACATGAAGTTCAACTTTTGTCGAACACTTTCATCATTTTTATATGGCATCAGTTAACGGTCTTTTCCTCCCAGTAACCAATATAAACCTTATACATGGGTCTTTCAATCATGTCATATGATCTAAAACAACCTTTGCTTTTCACTTTCCATGGCTAGCCGAACCCTCGGGTGCCTGCCTTTCCAACAGTTTTCCCTAGAGCATATGGATTGGAATACCCATGCCCCTGAGTTTACTCGTTGATTACTAAGTAGAACAAAAATATCTCATGTCCCCTTGTTATCTTTCCTTCCACTTTTTATCTTATAAAACCATTTTATGTTTTATAAATCATTACCACCTTTGGTGGTTGTGCCTTCAAGTTCGTGGCTACCCCACAATCAACTTCTCTATGACAACCATAACAATAAGAGCAATATTATTTGAAAGCTAAACAAAACAAGGCACATGAAAAATATAATTGGAATAGCATTGATGCTGTATCGGTATGTATGGTGTACGTTGTGGGAATTGGTTATAAGGGTATTTGGATAAACAAGATTTTCTTTTATAGGAATTTTTGGGTTAGCAAAAAGATCTACAAGTATGCCATTGGATCCATAGTACCCAAAATTTATCATCACACAATTCTCCTTAGTATTAAACATCAATGCATATGAGCAAAAGGTATCACTAAATACGGCACTACCAAATTATCATTGATTAAAGTATTTGAGCTAGCAACACTAAGCATGACTTTGAATTTCAGCTTTTTTTTACTTCCATTCCCTTTTCTTTTGATAGCACATAACTTATTCTCATCAAGGAATTTAAGCATGGGATAGATTGTTTCAGTAGATATTTTCTAAGCATGCAAAACATATATCACAGTGGTTTTATTTATTCTTAAAGGCAACATGCAAAACTAGACATAAAACTAGAGAAAGATGCTCCAAGTTTCTATGATTATTCTATATTGCTCAAAAAACAAAATTTAGAGGTTTGCAAGCCAAGAGTTTGATAGGTCCAGTGGGGTGCCTTGAGCATCCCCAAGATTATGGTTTTCACCATTCTTGGATAACTCTTAGTGTGGTGTTCCTACATTCTAGGGACGGAGCTAGGAATCATAGATGGGGGGGGCAAAGAGTATAAGCGTCGAAATTACGAAATATTTTGTGTTAAACACAACAGCTGTTATAAGGTCTAGATAATCAACATATGATCGTTGTGGTGATACTATAAATAAGTTACATATCTATAAATTTAAACTCAGCTTTACGTGCACCAAGATCAATGGTCTCAATAATTTCTTCAACACTAAAAATAGATGGAGGCACCGCCGCAAGGGACCACTAGGCCTTTGGTGAACTGGACCTGGGCCCGGATAAGATAGAGGCGGAGTAAGAGCCCGAGTTCTGGCTGGATCTTGAGGTAGCACTCACAGAAGGCTACGAAGTGCGCAAGGATCCCAACTGTGTTCATACCAAGGTGGTGCGGCTGAAGATCAAAGAAGGCAAGGAAGGTGAGGAGGAAAGGATTCGCTGGGAGAGCGAGGCCGCATGCGAGATGGGAAAGGAAGATGACGCGCTCGCCCTCGCGTGGGTGCGGCGACTCCTCTATCGCTGGCATGAGGCGAACCTCCACTTCCATCGTCGGAGGAAGGACCCGCGACGCGTGGTACTTCATGATCTTCTCGTCCATCACCGATGAACCGCACCAAGCTCCACATCTCACCGCCATCACCTCCTCCGTCATCGTCGGCATCGTGGAGAAGTGGGGGCCTGTCGCCGCTGGTGGTCAAGAACGGGCGGCACAGAGAATCTGCTCGCAGGAGGCAGGAAAGAGAGGAATGCAGAGAGAGTGCAGAAGGAAGAAGTAGGCGCGTACGGGAGGTCGCTGCCCCGGGCTCTATTTAACACCAGGGGAGGGAAACTGTTGGGCATGCCACGTGGCAGTCTCCCAAGCGCATCCCACCCCCAATCGTCGCGCGGGCTCTCGTGTCCGGGCGCAGCGCACAGAGAAGATCTAGGGGCACTTCCCAAAGCACTAGATAGCGGTTTCCAAGGCGACACACAACGAGACATAACCCTACACGCCGTAGGGCAGTAATGATAGACACACGGGTGTGGCTTGCGTTAGGGGCACCGTCGGATATCCCAACCACCAAATCCTAGCCGGACAAAAATTCAAAGTCAGGAGAGGAGCGCGCGCGCGCACATTTCCCCAAGGGTGAAATCTACACGTGCTCGAGGGCTAGTGTCGGGGGGATTACCCCCGGTAGGGTAGCCGGATAAGAATAAGGGCAATATAATTGACAGCCGGCTGGTAGCAGCCGGATGTAAAAACTTAGGATAAGCCAGAGAGAAGGCCAAATGCAGCGTGAACCTGTTGATCAGTCAGCCGAATAAGAAGACATCGCCAAGGTACCAGTCCGGATAAACTATCCCAGCCGGACGAGCCGATCTAGGAAGACGAGAGACTAGGGCGACGTGCACATAGTGTACACCGCACCCTAGTCATATACCGACAAGGCTAAAGAAGAGGA
This sequence comes from Avena eriantha, assembly GCA_910589775.1. NCBI lineage: Eukaryota > Viridiplantae > Streptophyta > Magnoliopsida > Poales > Poaceae > Avena > Avena eriantha. Next base: position 418,617,629 of record OU342744.1, on the reverse strand, counting down.
CGACGGAACGGACGCCAGGAAGCGCAGACTGTACCCGTGTCGGGTGGGAGCAGTGGCCTCCGCCCATGTCGGCCGGGGCGGCATCCACTGTGCCCGTGTCAGACGGGAGGCGGGACGCTCTAGCAGACATCAGGGAGGCGAGACTGTAAACGAATAGTCGGTTGGGGTCCGCCTGTGGGACCCGCCAGCCGGCCAGACCATTGCCACCGTTGCCTTGGCCCTATATAAGGGGAAACCGGGTATCCATAGAGAGGGTTGGATTATGTTTGGTTGTTAGCTCGCATACAGCTCGAGGATCCTTGTAGCTCTTAGTGTTCATCGAGATATTACGAGTCCGTGCGGGAATAGGGGTGTTACCTCCTCGTGAGAGTCCCGAACCTGGATACTTCTTGCATCCCACTACGCTTGCTCGTTCCAATCCCGCCTGCGGGTGCCGTCGTAGTTTCCCTACTTGTTACCACTCTCTATCTAGCCTGCTTAGGCACTGTCATTCCATATACGATGACATTTTGATTGATGGACTCAATTCACACATTAAGTTTTTAGCAATGGGAAGAAAAAAAACAAAACACTAGAACAGAAACGGCCAACAGGTAGCGAGTCACTTTCCTAGAAGACAAACGGACGCGATCAGCTTCTAGGCTTGCGTGAGCGCTCTCCTAGTCGATGGGATCGATTGTTGGAGGTTGGCCTCCTATCGATAGCTAAGGCCCACATAAGGCCCGGCCTTTTACTTCCCACGCAGCCACGCGCCAAAATCCAGCAAAGAAAAGGTTTTTCTGAGGCATAGCTATATAGTACATAGGCCTATGTAGAAATTTTGGGCCCCTAAAAAATATGAGCCCTACGCGACTACACACTTTGCACTCTCGTTGGCCCGGGCCTGGTTCCATGGGACATTTCTTCATATAGATTTCCATGAAAGCGACAGAGGTGAAGAAAGTCATGGTGGTCGCGATCGAAGGTTTTTGTAATGGCAGAGAGGGTACTGTTCGCGATGAGGACAATGTGGCACATGTTCTCCCTATGTTCGGGTGTTTGGTGACTTACAACAGTAGCCTTGGAAAGTGAGGGCGGCAACATGGGTGGATTGCATTATTTGTGGTGCTCCTCGAGTACCGACCCTCGATTTTCGAGATGAAACACCAAGGTCTGGCCTTTATAGGTTGTATCTTTCAATGTATTTCTCATATTATTGTTTAAAAACTCAGACTTTCTCCAAGATAAAAACTCAAGATCTACGATCGAGCGACGATAACACATATGCATTGTTTCCTGCTTGGAGGCGTTGCTTTTGGAGAATCTCGTGTGTAATCTGAGTGTTGTATTTGGTGGTGGTTAGAGTTCTACTGTTATGAGTGGTGCATCACTATGATAGGGTATTTTTTCTTGGATGTGTGCATCTGTGGTATCTTTGGACATCTGTTGGTCCATCCAGAAGCTGAGTGTAATTGGTATGTTTGTGATATTAATATATTTCTATACCTAATAATAAAAGAAGAAGTGTTTTTCTCTTTGTCCGTCACAATGCGCTTTGGTCCATCCAACTTTGCGCCTTCGCACGTTGCAGCTGGTCTGATCGCCTTATCTATCGCATTCAACTCTAATTCGAATCCCCGATTGTCTCCAATCGTTATCGTGTTGAGCATGGACTGGACATGTCCCGCATTATAATTCACGTGTTGCAACCTACTGGGCCTATGTGCTGCTTTTCACCATTAAATGGGACATGGCATGCTGTTGGCTTCTCCTCTCTGGTAAACAAAACGCATGCAGGTGGCCACTCCACTTTGGCAGACAAAAGAAAATCCAAATAAATACAGTGACTACACACATCGATCGATGGAATGGGGCCCTGAATAGTCTAGCGGTTCGTCCAACGAAATTACAGCCATTGCCACCGTGTGTTCCATTGTTCCTCCGTGTCCTTCCAGAACTGAATCCCTCGATCTCCCGAGGTCGATTCCCCATCCCCGCCCCCACCTCGCGGAAAATTGGAGGCAGACCCTTCCAAGGTCGAGTACCCGTCTTCGTCCCCGTAACTACGTCATCCCTATCGCTTCTACTCCGCCGCTGTGACTGCTGCGAGCACGTATGCGCCTTTCTCCTCTACGCCATGTCCCGACCTATGCTCATGAGATGTCTCGCTACCTGACAACCAAAACAAATGGCAGGCTAGGTTGTGCAAGATAGAGCGGTTGATGTACGGGAAGAGCAAGGGAGCAGGGGCTAGGCGCCGGCGCAGCGCTGTGTCGTTCCGGCATGTCGGTCGGCTCAAGGCCTAATGTGACGAGGGTGAGGCTCACGCGAGGCGCGCGGAGCAGCCAGGAGGTGAGCTGGCGAGAGGACCGGCTTGTGGGCGAGCAGAGGGGCACCTCGACGGAGCCGAGCGTTCACCTTTCCCAGCCAACCTGCTTGGCCCGTCGAGTTCAGCGAATACGCTGTTGCGCTCAACTCCGCTGTCCGATCTGCGAGGAAAGGGAGGTTCGTGAATGTACATGGGGCTGGGAAGATGGCCTGAGGAGGCGGAAGGAGAGGGATATGATGGGGACAAAGAGGAGGTCGAGGCGCTTCATCCCCATGTCATCCGTATCTCACCTTAGATGGGAGGAGGCTCGTGGATTGGGATTTTGGGACTGATTCCCATCGAGGCCTGGAGTGGTTCATGCTCCGTTCGTTGATACGAACCACTTGATTGTTACTTGTTATTCTAATCTCAGGTCCAACGCGTTGCCGGCCGGTTCTTGCTTGCAGCCTTGGAGATTTTTTTTTGTTTTAGTTCAGCCCTGGAGATTACTTGGATCAGAATGATGGTGCATCTTTAGAGATGGTATAGCCAAGCGCGGTAGTGAACCCTCTATAACTGAACATGGACACAACTTACCTGTCGAACTATGCTCTTTGAACCTATAGAGTAAACTTGACTGAATTTACTCAACAGTTTCGTTCCCCTTATTTATTTATACTTATAGATTTATTTTATTTCCCTTTCCGTACAATTCTGTGACTAGACATATGGGTAAGCACGATAAAGAGATACATGTGATCCGCCTCGGGATAAAAACCTATATGTATGTGATTTCACACCAATTTCATGTTTCCCGCTGAATTTAATCAGCTTAGTGCAAAAATATTTGGTCTATGGAATATTGGTCGTGCTGACATTTTTCATCTAAAATTCGACTTTTGGTCCTATTGCAGCGGACGGGCATTGTTTCCTAGAAGAAGTCTTTTTCACCGTTCATATATGTTCTAGAACAGATTTGTCCTCCCACCAATTATATTACCGCACAATTGCCACCGTACCAGTTCATTGCTTTTGTCCGAGATGCAAGCCACGCCTCCGGGACTCACAATTCACATTTGATCCACCAGATTCCTTCGTTCTTAGTTTTTTGTCCATCACCTGTACGGGACTGGCCCAATTCCTTCTGTGTCATGTCCTGCCCGCTCCTAATTCTCGGTTGGATTCTGAATTAGTCTCACCTCATTCTTTTATGTTGCGTCCAACCAATTTATATACGTTTACATGTCAACTGGAATATGCCTCAAATCATTCTAAAAGCTCAGCTATTTGGAAGGAATAAAAGTACTGCGTTGGGGCTTGGGATGCCTTTACGAATGAGAAGAGGACCTCGTGGTTTGGTGCTACTAAGAAATACAAACTAGATTCGTCCCTGAGTAAGCACCAGGTTGCCTACAAGAAATACAAACTCGAAGTGCGGCATGTCTGGTGGGGTAATATCTGAAGAGCGAAGCAGGGTACACCAACGACATCTCGGACGCGGGGGACATCTCAGAGCACCGGGAGAGGCCTCCACGAGCTCTTATCCAATCCTTCTTGGGGGCCACGGGCCAGCTTGAGGAAGTGTCGTGTCTGAATTTGCGTGCTTCGCAATATTTTTTTAAGTTGACGTATTTTTTTAATTAAATTTATAAGTATTTTTTAATAAATTTAGAAGTTTCTTACTTCTGAGTCTGACAACGTAACCATGCACGTATGTGTCAGACCGTAGAACTAGAATCCTCCTCATTAGGTGTCAACGTGAATGTCATATATAGAACAATTTCAGCTCGAGGCAGCTGTCATGAGACAAGACAAAAAAATTATACGTACGAATTGGGTAGCTACGTCTTCCTGATGCAACGCACGGACATGTATGCTAGTCTTTTATAAAAACTAAGTTAAGAGGAGCCGGCTTCGCTTTGTCTCGTAGTCTCGTATCTCATCGACTAAGTGAAGAAAAAAGTGCCAAGTTAATTAGAATCATGAGAAAACCGGTACAAACGACCACTCTGCCAATGGAACATTAAAAATCTCCAAAGTACACTACACCGCCTGGCTCACAACAAATATAACACACTGTGAGGAAGAACTGCCAAGATATCATAAGAATGTTACCGTCGGTACTGCCTGAGAGAAAGCGACTCCAACTTCATCGCATGCGACCAACTCGGAGAAGCTCTAATGCTTCTACAACATCTCTAAAGCCAGAGAAGTGCTATAGAGGAGAAATATATATTTTGACAGCAGGCAATTTTTTTTAACAAGGAACGATCCCGAAGGACCAAGTGCTGCAATAACTGAAACGTGGCAGATACAGAATTACAAAGAGGCCCTTTTACAACCATTGTATAAAGAAACCTAAAATTTAAAGATAAGGCCTCTTTTCTTGCTCAAAGCCCCCTAGCACTAGAAATAGAAAAGCAACCAGGTGCCTGGGAGAAGCCTCCGCCACCGGTCGCCAGCGACCTCAAGGTGTTGCCACCATGATACAATAGGAAAGCGCTCGAATACTCTCTTCCGACCAAGAACCACTGCGGCCGGCCACCTCTATGTCCCCGGGAACGAACCACTTGGTGACAAGGAGGGGACGAGCTCCGGTGCAGGGTTTGCTGGGCCTCCACCATGGAGGAAGAAGACGGGCCGCCATGCCGACCAAAGATCACGGTGACCTCAATGGCAACCGTGTGTTCCGCTCGCCGCAGCAGAGAAGTCCACCAGTGTGCCACAAGCCATATCCAGAAGCCACCATCCTTCCCCTCCCCGCCATGGCCGGCCAGGAGAATGAGGAACATCCAAAGGGCTGAGGAACACCAATAGCCACCAATGAGCTTTATGCTCGATCCGCGATAGTGGCATCTCTCCACACAGGTTCCAACCATAGGAGCATTGTGAGAGAGGCTACCCCGCAACCCCTAGGCGCCGCTCACCTGTGCCGCAGAGTAACTTGGAGGCACCCAGTCTTGCTGTCGTGCACCAGGCTCTGCCCAACCCCCCCCCCCCCCTCCCCCCCCCCCGCCACCACGGCCGGCCAAAGGATGGACTAGACCGTGCAACCACAGGTCAACATCAGCACTCAAAGAAGTTTTATTGAACAAAGTGAGGATCACCGCCGCCACCGCCGCCTAGAACGCCGACGAGAAACCCTAAAAAGCACTAGATCTTGCTCCGCAGATCCTTGCCGCCGCTTCCACCTATGGGCATATAGCCCACTACCGGCACTTGGCCACTACACCTATCTACCCTACCTACTCCGGCACCATCCCTCCGCCACCTCCAACCGACGACTCCGGTGGTGGGAGCTCAGGAATGGCCCGGCTGCTCCTGTTGGTCGCTCAGAAGAGAAGGGGGTGTTGGGAGCAAGAAGAAGGAGAGCAGTACTGGTCCTCCCCTATCGGGAACGTCGGAGATGCCCTAAGTCGAGGTGACAGTAGGCAATTCCGATCCGTACCTTAGTTTTGGAAGAGAGAAAAAATCTAGTTACAAGATTGACATCAAGTTGGAACAACTTGTGTTAGCCTCCCACGCACACACGCACGCGACAACTCAGTGTACCACTCTCGCTAAGTTATCACTCCCTCGTAGTCCTGCCAAACTCCATTGATCCCATTTAGCAAGTATTTGATGTATAAGTCATATCACCAAAAATTGTCTATTCTGATTTCGAAAAACTTGTCTCGTTCCTCTTATCCTTTTCCCTGAAGTTGGATCTAGACAAGAGCCACCAGTCCTGTAGGTTATCGTTGACGGTCGGGTCCGCGTCTGCCACCATGATACCCCATCTCTGAAAGCAGCCGAACCACACCTCTCGGGCTTACACACATCCCACCGGCACATGAATAACCATGTCCTCTTCCTATAGACAAGTAAACCATGGGGACGCCACATCTTTCAGTCGGTGCCTAACTCTTCTGTCAGATGTCCATAACCTGAACTGGAGCGCTAACCATGCAAAAATCTTGCACATAGCACTGCCTAGCTTCTCCATATGCAGTTGACATCTCCCATCCTCTCTGAACCCTAACAGAGCATCCGGTATACCGGCCTCGCTGAGTATTATCCCGTAGATGACCACATAGTGACCATGGCCAAAGAAACTGATCCGGCAAATTGATGTCTCTGACCAGCGTGCACACTGTCGGTAGCAGCAGCAAACATTGTGCGACTCCCGGCCCTGCAGCGACAGATTTTCAACCACATCCCATAACCAATTGTGGCCTTGAAAATCCTCTTGCACTGTTCTCCTGTTGGCACATTGCTTCCGGACTGTTTGACGGAAAAGAGGCACTATATCTACATCTGATCCAACGATCCACACAGAAAAGGTTTTAGCTCCGTCCCCTACTCTGATCCAAACTAGGTTGTTGAAAGCTTCGCCGGCTTAATGATTGCAAATAGAGGAAGTCATTGCTATGGTTTAGTGAGATCCGTGCATCCCAGTAATATGTGCTTTTGTATCATCATAATGACCACATATAAGATTAGTTTCTATTGTTATTTGCGTTGATACATCACTACTTATACCTTTTTAGATGATTTATGGGACTGTCCTGTAAAGTTTCATGTTTTGATATTTAATTTCTACTAGGAGGTATGAAACCTCCTTTTTCATATTTTGATGTTTCAGGGATTTTCTGGACACCAATTAATTCGGAGAAAAATACAACGAAAGTTTTTCATCGGGAGAAGGACATTGGAAACTGGAAGCAAATGAGGGGAGCCACAAGGCCTGAAAGAGGCCAGGTGGCGCATCCCACTGATATAAGTATGCCCTAGCAGGCACCTGTCTCTAGCATACCTGGCTCGGCCCAACAGGATGCCCACATGACGATCTGCTAAGGTCCACGGAGTTCAGGATAATCCGGCTGCTACGAAGCCCATGAAGATACTGAATTCGGACGTCAGTAGCAAGAAGAAGATTATGTTTAGGAAACTAGAAGTCTAACTTGTAACCGACTCAGACGGTACCCGGAACCTAGCCTCCCCATATATAAAGGCTAGGAGGGCCACCGAGGAGGAGATCGGCAATCACAACACCCGTAGCTTTGCCAGATCGAATCTGAGTTTCCATTGCCATCTCGGTGACACTGTAACCATCATCATCATCAATCAAGAACATACAAGAAGAAAGTAGGGTATTACCCTCTGGGGTCTTCAACCTAGGTAAACCGAGTCCCCTTGTTGTTTGTTAGTCGACGAAGTCACCAGCTCACACCTTGTTCCCCAAAATCCAAGTCCATCAACCAGGGATATTGTCGTGGAGTCCCCACGTCAATTGGCACCGACCGTGGGGACCCCGTATGCTGACGTTACGACTTCAGTGGTTCCATCATCAGTGATCTACGATTCATCAGCTTTCGGGGAGCAGATCTACTTTGGATCCCTCAACTTCGCCTTGCACTTGTCGACCTCGCTTCCAGCCTTTGATTCCCTCGACATCGGGATGGATCTGATGCTTGGCGACTTACGGTTCCACATTGGAAAGGTGGGCACACTTAGTCTCCTGGATCTGATCTTCCCGGTTCCGGTGGAGCCGACACCACCGTCGATCGCCCTGCCTCGTGGATATCACCTCCCCTCATCTCCTTCGGCAAGCCTGACTTCACCACATCGTCGGACCACTGCACCAACTGCGACATCCAGCATGACATTGGTCCTAACGATCCTCTCACGGATCATGATCATGTCATCTCTGATGTCGAGAGCTGTGGAAGTAACATCTACCCAACTTGTTACTTGTGCGCTGTCATCAATCCTGACACGGTACTCGAGGACGAAACCAGCCTGGATGGAGGACCACAAATGGGAAAAGACAACGGTTGAGCCAACAACGGAGGCAATGGTGGTGATAGATCCTAGAATGGGGCAACGCAGGCAACCGACCAACTATCAACCCCACCCCTTCTGAATGGGAGAGAGTGAGGCAAGACCCAAGGGGCATACAACTCGGACCTGACGCAACACGTGAGAAGCTGATGGCCTACCATCATCTCCTTACCACACAAAATGATCGCCAGAGAGAGCAACAAATTTGACTCGATGAGCGTAGGCGAGTAGCCAATGAGTCGAGCCTACATTGGACGCAGTTATCCTCTATTTGCGCTCCTCATCAAGGCAAAACTATGACACTAGGGCACACAAGCGACGCTCTCGGACGCAACACATGGACAAGGGAAAAATGCGAGAGTACTCCAGAAGCATCGACTCTCCTTCATGATTGTGGACTCATCAGATAACATGATGCCCAAGACACCACAATATGATGTTATTGTAGCTGCCACATACCTGCTATCTAACCAGCCTCTAGCGGGCGATCCTCAAGCTACCATCCACAGATCTACCATGGACGGCCTCGGCCTGGTGGGAGTTGAGGTCACAGTGGATCTGAAGCGGAGCGCGGAAAAAGTGGTTGCACCACTAAGGTCCAATTTCTCACCACCAGGAAAAAATGACTCTCCACATCATTGCCGCAGCCCGTGGCGGGAGACTCAAAGGACGCGTGAGTACGATGCCTGTGACGAGCTCACGTAGCGCGAAGTCAGAAAATCTCGTGCGGAACACGCCAATCGCGACTCCACCAAATCTGACAATGAAGACATCAAGTTATGCGGTGCTAGATGCTTCAGCCACCGCATCCGGTGATCAAGGATGCCGAAGGTCTTCAAGCGGCCCTCTAGCACTAGAAAGTACGATGGGTCTAGGAGCCAAAACTTGGCTAGAGGATCACCTTCAATCAGTACGGTGCCATCTCAGGTAAAAAAAACTCCATGCGATTCATGCAGTCACAGCTGAAGGGAGCACCGCGTTCTTGGATTCAATGGGCAGCATGGAAGAGCTAGTTCACAACTTCGTCCGAAACTTCAAAGCCACATACAAACGACCTGCATCTATCGAGGAGCTTCAGGTGTGTAGCCAGAGGTCTGGCAAGTCAATACGCTTGTACATCTAGTGGTGGTCTACCATCAAGAACTCCACGAAGGATAACTCTAAGGAGCAAGAAATCGATACCTTTAACACCGTCCTACGCAGGCGATACCTCAAGGAGGATCTGGGGCGCGTCTAGCCAAATACCGTTGACCACCTGATGGACATTTCTAACTGATGGGCGGAAGGTGAGGAATCCGTGCATAACAACCACGTGCACTCTGTAGATGATGATGACGTGGATGGAAGGTGCCCGACTGACCCATGGCACATATGTGATCGCCGAGGAAAATGCAAGATGTGTGTCTACAATGACAACGATGGAGCTGAAATGGTTGCTGATGGTTTTGCTGACAAGCATGATGACAACAATCGCAGTAGTGTTTACCACAGCGGCGGTTACCGTGATGGAGGAAAATTCCGCAAGTCAGGTCGTCAGTGGCAGCAACGTCCCCACGAGAACATACCTTCCCCATTCTAGCTCCTATCGGGTCCCTGCAAGTTTACTTTTACGTGGACGAAAAGGATGGCAAAAGAAAATCAAGCCACCTCCTAAATGATTGCCGCCAGTACTAGAGGCTTCAAGATGCTTATGCCAGGATACACAAAAGTGCAACCGACTAGGATTATTCAGTAGTCCCAGTGCCCATAACGCATGGAGCACCACCATCACCCCTGCTACCAGCACATGGAGTGCCACCACCCGTGGTTGCGGCCTTCTAGAATCAGCCTGAGAAACATCTCATACTGAGGGTCAATGGGGTCGAGACATACCCGCGTTCGCTCCGCAATATGATCATGATCTAGAAAGGGCGCCCCTTGAACATGATCCAAAAGGTGATCACTCGAGTGGTGAATCTATCCATAGCATTGCTCCCAGCGACACTTGAATACCTCAGTGGGTCTAAGTCATGCATCACATTCATTAGATCTGATCATCCTCGTCAGTTCTGTCGACCAGGCCATGCAGCTTTGGTACTCAAAGCTCAGATTGGAGGGTATGAGATGAGAAAGGTCTTCATGGATGGTGGCAGCGGCATCAGCCTCATCTTCTCTAGCACCCTGTGTGCCATGAACTTGTCCCTAACAAATCTCACGCCATCCGACACCACCTTCCATGGCATCGTCCTAGGGAATACAATCCTCCCCTTGCGTAAGATCACCCTAGACATGATCTTCGGCAAGCTTGACAACTTCAGGCATGAGAAAATTGACTTTGAAGTGGTAGATTGGCCATCACAGTATCGCATCATACTTGGACGACTTGTGTTTGCCCGGTTCATGATGGTACCTCACTACGAATACCTCCTGATGAAGATGGCAGGACCCAACAGTGTCATTGCCGTCCACAGAAGCTTCACATGATCCGACAACTGTGACAAGGACTTCAACAGAATCTCCTAGTCATTTGAGATGTAGGAGGAGCTTGTGTAGCTCAAGGAGTCAACAAATCATAACCTACCACCCATGATGCATTGAACAACACTTGAGATGGAATTCAAAACCAAGAACAATACAATGGAGGTCCAGGTCCGCCCGAGGGACCCTGAGAAAATGGCCCTCATATCAACTAACATGGTTTCTACATAGGAACTCGTGCTCACCGAATTCTTACGTGAGTGATAGGAAATCTTCACCTGGTGTCCAGGTGACATGCTAGGTGTTCCTAGGGAATTTGCCGAGCATGTAGTCAATGTGTACCCGGATGCTAGACTCACCAAGTACTCGATGCACCGCTTCTCATAGCCTAAGTGCAAAGCCATTGGTGAGGAAGTCAACAGACTACTCGAAGCAAACTTCATCCAAGGAATCAAGAAAATCACGTGGGTAGCTAACCCTGTGCTAGTCCTGAAGAAGGAAACTGAGATACTTCACATGTGCATTGACTTCACGTCCCTGAACAAGCACTGCCTAAAGGAACACTTCCCTCTACTGCAGATCGACCAGATTGTCGACTCAACCGCAGGGTGTGAGCGCCTCTCGTTCCTCAATGCCTACTCATGCTATAACCAGATCAGGATGAAGGTTGAAGATGAGAAAAATACTCCATTCATCACACCCTATGGTGTATTCTGCTACACTGCCATGCCCTTCGGGCTCAAGAACCCAGGTACTACCTACCAAAGGTGGATGTAAGCATGCCTGATACGTCATAAACGTATCTATAATTTTTGATGTTCCATGCTTGTTTTATATCTACTTTCTTATGTGTTGTCCACACCTTGGAGTATTTTTACACACTTTTTGGAACTAACCTATTAACAAGATGCCACAGTGCCAGTTGCTTGTTTTCTGCTGTTTTTGGTTTCAGAAAATCTAGTAAGGAAATATTCTCAGAATTGGACCGGACAAAAGCCAAAGTCAATATTTTACCCGAAGCAACATAGAGTTCGGAGGGGAGCCAAAGAGGGGCACCAGGGCGGCCACACCCTAGGGTGGCGCGGAAAGCCCTAGGTGCGCCGCCACTTGGTGTCGCCCCCCTGGCGGTCCACCGACCTTGCCCTTCTGCCTATATAATCCTCCCGGGATGAAAACCCTAAGTACCCAATCAAAAATCCACGAAAAAGTCTGTAGCCGCCGTCATCTCCATCCCTAGATCGGGAGGGATGTGAAGCTCTTTCTGGCACTCTGCCGGAGGGGAGAGTTCACCCTGGATGCCTTCTTCATCACCATGACTGCCTCCGGTGTGATGCGTGAGTAGTTCATCCCTGGACTATGGGTCCATGTAGTAACTAGATGGTTGGTTCTCCTACTTTATGCTACCATGTTTATGTCTTGTGAGCTCCGTTCATGATCAAGATCATCTATTTGTAATCCTACATGTTGTGTTTGCGGGGATCTGATGGATATTGAGATGCTATTTCAGATTTATTATTGATTCTATCATGTCTATGTTATTTGTGATCTTGCATGCTTTCTGTTGTTAGTAGCTATCTTGGCCAAGTAGATGCTAGCAACTCCAAGAGGGAGTATTTATGCTCGATAGTGGGTTCATGCCTCTAGTAATCTGGGGAAGTGACAAAACTCTCTAAGGTACTAGATGTGTTGTTGCTACTAGGGAGAAAACATCAATCCTTTGTTCATAGGGCAATCGTATTGTTTACTTTACACACTTTTCTTAATGCAATTATCTATTTCTTGCAACTTAATACTGGAGGGGTTTGGATGATAACCTGGAGATGGATTATTAGTCATAGATGCAGTTGGATTATAGTCTATGTATAATGTTGTAATGCCCAATCAAATCTCATAGGAGTTAAGATGATTAGTATATGCATGGTATGCTTTCTCGATGTCTGTTAATTGCCCCTATGTAATTTGTTCACCCAACATGTCATCTATCTTAAGGAGAATCACCTCTAGTGAACTATGGACCACGGTCCATTCTTTTACCATCAATCTACTATCTACTATTTACTGTTTTACTGTTAACTTTCTCCAAGCAATTACTATCTTCAACACTATACGTTTAATCCTTTGTTTTCAGCAAAACTGGTGAGATTGACAACCTCACTGTAAGTTGGGGCAAAGTTCTGTGGTTGTGTTGTGCAGGATTCCAAGTTGGAAACAACACATTGGGGTTGTTTCCTTGCTCCTACTGGTTCGATAACCTTGGTTTCATAACTGAGGGAAAACTTGCCGATGTGCTCATCATACCTTCCTCTTGGGGTTCCCAACGAGCTCATTGTATTTTGAGCCATTAAGCCTATTTTCTGGCGCCATTGCCGGGGAGTCAAGGACAGCTTCACAAGGGGAGTCCTTCATAACCAATCTCTTTACTTTGTTTTTTGTTTTGCTTAGTTTATTTTCCTTTGTTTGCTTGTTTCTTTTATCAAAAACACAAAAAATAGTTGTACTTGTTTGTTTCCTTTATCAAAAACACACACAAAATTTAGTTCTTTCTTTAGTTGCCACCTCGTTCTTAGCTCACCATGTTGATCCCTAAGTTCACCCTGAAAGACCTTTCAATAGGTAGTGGCTCCATAATTGGTAAAGATAATATTGAAGAATTATTTAATCATGTTAGCAAGCATGAGGATATTGAGGATAAATCCTTGGCAGAACTTGTTCTAAACTATGAAATTGTTGTAGCTTCTCTAGTTCACATGTTGGAAGCTAGGTTTGTAAACCTTAACCCCATGATGCAAGTAATGTTTCTTAAATTTAAAGACACTGAGGATACTTAAAAGAGAGATTTTATCCTAGAGACTTTGCTAAAAGAATTCTATGATGTTGTTAAGGAAGCTAGAAAGGTCTTTGATCGTTTTAATATGCTAGGCTCATGTGCAGATGTTATTGGTACATTAGAAAAGAAATACAAAACCAAACCCAAGGAAGAAGAAATTAAAATACCAATACCTTTTAAACTTGTAGGAATGCATGAAGCCTTAGAGAAGAATTTTGATTGGATTGTTCCTAAAAACCCGTTTGATGAAAATAGTGAACCCAACAGCATTGAGAGAGGATCCTCTAGAACTTATTTGGATGAGATACCTTGTCTTGTTGGAGATATTTTTGGTATTGGTCTTAATGCTTCTTCATTCGAGAATACTTGGATCTTGCTTCTTATGCCTAGCTCAAAGGCGTTAAAGAAAAGCACTTATTGGGAGATAACCCAAATTTTTAGTCGATAAATTTTTCTTTTGTTGAGTCTTGGAAGTTATTGCCTCTGTAATAACCTCTCCTTATCCTTTTTGTGTGGTTTTTGTGCCAAGAGTAAACTCTAATGAGAGAAAAGTAATGCTTCAGAAAGTTGCTGTCCCGAAACAGATTTTTGTGCTTCACTGTAAAAATTCGTGAAAAATCTTTGTATGTCGGATTGAGCTGTAATTGTTTGTGCTTCTGCCACAAGTTGTTATCCAACTTTCGTTAGTTTAACACTTTTCAATTTTAGCAATAGAAGGTCTTCGAAAAAATCGGTTTTTACCTGATGGTCTGTTTTGACAGATTTCTACCATTATTTGCATTTGCCTCTTAATCTCTTTATCTTTGAGTTCTCTTTGATCACTTGAACTTTTAAAATGAATTGCTACAGTAGCTTATGTTTTAATGGAAGTTTTACTTGTGTTGAAACTGAACCAAAAGACTTATTATCTTGAGTACACTAATGTTGCTAATGAAGATTGTGTGAAGTTTGGTATGATGGAAAATTTTCAGGTGTAGGGAAGAGTAATGTGATAAGATGAAGTATGGACAAAATCTCAAGCTTGGGGATAACACCCGTTTCACCCCAAGAAATATTCAAGAAGTACAAGCGTCAAAGCTTGGGGATGCCCAAGGTATCCCCTTCTTCTTCAATAAAAATCCCAGGTTTTCTTCCAAACACTTCATTTTTATTGTTTCATGCATAATTGTGTTGTTCTTGGAGCGTCTTTGTTTTTAGTTTTATTTTGCTTAGTTTTCTTGAATAAATTGGTTGGACCCCTGCATTCATACATTAGTTTTCAAATAAGTTGGTTTGGATTGGAAAAGAGTAGGAAAGTTCATGCTTATAAGTGGTATAAAAGGAGTTTTGTTTTGACTGTGGCCTAGACTTTATCATGTCATGCTTGATATTGTTTTCACTTTATGCTTAGTGATTATTGATGTAGCATGACTTGTTACAAACAATTGAGATTGCTTAATGTTCCTTGAAAGAATCATGCGTTGTTTTAGCATGCAAAAGCATAATATTGTGGTATTCTCCTTTGATGTTTTATTTGTGTTGACTTGGCGCATGCTCACACCATGTTAAGGCAATACCAAGTCGTCATAGCCTCTATGATCATTTTTTTCGACTTTTAATATCAATTTATGCTTTAATTAATAATGTTTTGTCTCTTTCCATGATTATGGCCATTATTGCTCTCTTAGTTGGTCGCTCCCAGTCTTTTGCTAGCCTCCACATGTACCAAGTATGAGTCCCACTCATGCATCCAACTCCAAATAAAACCAAGTTATTCCAAAGAGTCCACCATACCTACCTATTAGCATTATTGTTATTCCAAGTATATTCATGTTTTTATCTACCTTCCGAATTAAACTTGTTATCTAAAAATTAGTGATTAAAGCTCTCACAAACTTGATGGCACACTTTACTTTTCTTGCACTTAATAAACTTGAACCATTGTTCCCATCTATGTTGTGTATATGCTTGCGCTTTATAAGTTGTGAATTAGCAGAACCATGTTACCATGGGGAACGCTTTCAACATTGCACTTTATTTGGTTGATATCATGTTCTTTTGCTTATGGATCCCGGCGGTGTGAAATAAAAGGGGAGATTGTAAGCTCATGGAGTTTGTATATGTGTTAGAGAAACGCTTGGGCCACTAGCCTAAGCCATGCCTAATCATAGTGGAAACTTGCAGCATAACTGTAGTGAGCAATCTATGAAGCATCCTCAATAAAAACCTATGCAAATAGCAAATAAAAAGATCGCTGAGATGCTCATTGTCTGATTGCCTTGTCATTTTGATATGGGAAAGCTCCTGTATCATGGAGGGGTACCCCAATTGCGGTTCTCTATGATACACATATACTTACAATGACAAGAACTTACTCGTGACTAAAGTTGAGTAGCATGAGGTTCGGTCTTCATAAGTAAGGGGCATGAGATTTTTAACTTATAACTTGTCAAGCATATCCTCATATTTGTTTACTTTAACCTTAATCACCTAAAGATGCTTATGATAGGGGCAATGAGAGCTGGAAGCTAATAAGTACCATAATTTTTGGAAGCTCTTTATGAGACTTGAATCCCTGCTTCCTTCTATGAAGGGCCTTTCTTTTACTTTTATGTTGAGTCTCCATCTTCTATCTTTATGCACCTATTGAAAGAGCATAGTGGCCTTTCTTAGTTTAATATGCATTTTCCCAAAATTTGTTGATTGATTCATAACTTTGATATTGCTTGTTCTTAAACTATTTGTACCTAGTCACCCTTATGAACTTTGAAGGTGTCCTATGCATTTATGTTTTGCTACACTATGAGGGACAATATGAATACCATTCTCATTGTGTTTCCTATAGGTGAAACAAACAAACGTCTTTCAAAGGATTGTTATTCATGAATCTTTTATTTGTACCTTTTCATGTTACAACATAGTTGTTATGTCTTATTGTTAGAACTATATCTTTCATGTCTATGTTAAAGTACTATGATCCTAGCTATCAATGTTTTACAAATACCTTCATCAAGATTGTGATGGTGCATGTCACCTCAAAAATTATTTCTTTTTATCACTTACCTACTTGAGGACGAGCAAGAGTTAAGCTTGGGTATGTTGATACGTCATAAACGTATCTATAATTTTTGATGTTCCATGCTTGTTTTATATCTACTTTCTTATGTTTTGTCCACACTTTGGAGTTTTTTTACACATTTTATGGAACTAACCTATTAACAAGATGCCACAGTGCCAGTTGCCTGTTTTCTGCTATTTTTGGTTTCAGAAAAGCTAGTAAGGAAATATTCTCGAAATTGGACCAGACAAAAGCCAAACTCCATATTTTACCCGAAGCAACACGGAATCCGGAGGGGAGCCGAAGAGGGGCACCAGGGTGGCCACACCCTAGGGTGGCGCGGCCAGCCCTAGGCGTGCCGCCACCTGGTGTGGGCCCATGTGCTCCAGCAACCTTGCCCTTCTGCCTATAAAAGCCTCTCAGGACAAAAACCCTAAGTACCCAATCAAAAATCCATGAAAGAGTCTGTAGTCGCCGTCATATCCATCCCTAGATCGGGGGTATTTGAAGCTCTTCCCATCACCCTACCAGAGGGGAGAGTTCACCATGGAGGCCTTCTTCATCACCATGACTGCCTCCGGGGTGATGCGTGAGTAGTTCATCCCTGGACTACGGGTCCATGTAGTAGCTAGATGGTTGGTTCTCCTCCTTTGTGCTACCATGTTTAGATCTTGTGAGCTACGTTCATGATCAAGATCATCTATTTGTAATCCTACATGTTGTGTTTGTGGGGATCCGATGGATATTGAGACGTTATTTTAGATTGATTATTGATTCTATCATGTCTATGTTATTTGTGATCTTGCATGCTTTCCATTGTTAGTAGTTATCTTGGCCAAGTAGATGCTAGCAACTCCAAGAGGGAGTATTTATGCTCGATAGTGGGTTCATGCCTCTAGTAATCTAGGGAAGTGATAGAAATCTCTAAGGTACTAGATGTGTTGTTGCTACTAGGGAGAAAACAACAATCCTTTGTCCATAGGGCAATCGTATTGTTTACTTTACATGCTTTGCTTAATGCAATTATCTGTTGCTTGCAACTTAATACTGGAGGGGGTTCGGATGATAACCTGAAGGTGGATTATTAGTCATAGATGCAGTTGGATTACGGTCTATGTATAATGTTGTAATGCCCAATCAAATCTCATAGGAGTTGATATGATTAGTATATGCATGGTATGCTTTCTCGATGTCTGTTAATTGCCCCGATGTAATTTGTTCACCCAACATGTCACCTATCTTAAGGAGAATCACCTCTAGTGAACTATGGACCACGGTCCATTCTTTTACCATAAATCTACTATCTACTATTTACTATTTTACTATTTACTTTGTGCAAGCAATTATTATCTTCCACACTATACGTTTAATCCTTTGTTTTCAGCAAAACCGGTGAGATTGACAACCTCACTATAACTTGGGGCAAAGTTCTGTGGTTATGTTGTGCAAGATTCCAAGTTGGAAGCAACAGCTTGGGGTTGTTTCCTTGCTCCTACTAGTTCGATAACCTTGGTTTCATAACTGAGGGAAAACTTGATGTTGTGCTCATCATACCTTCCTCTTGGGGTTCCCAACGACCTCATCGTATTTTGAGCCATCAATGCCTCAAGGACTAGATCGACAAGAGCGCCCAAGTCTATGGCAACAATGTGGTCATCAAATCAAAGGAGGGATCCAATCTCATTGATGATCTCCTAGAGATCTTAGACAGCCTCAACTGCTACCTAATCAAGCTAAACCCGACAAAGTGTGCATTTGGAGTCCCATCGGGTCAAATTCTCGGGTATCTCATCTCAGCAAGAGGAATCGAAGTGAATCCTAAGAAAATAAAGGCGATCCTGACAATGAAGCAGCCGACAAACCTTAGGGGCATCCAATAGCTGGTAGGACGCATAGTAGCGCTCAATCGATTCACTAGTAGGCTGGACGAAAAGACACTTCCATTTTATCAGTTGTTGTGCAAATCTGACAAGTTCGAGTGGATAGCCGAGGTACATGCGACTTTTGAGGATCTTAAGCACATGTTGTCGACCTCGGCCATCCTGGTAACTCGTCATGAAAGGGAGCCCATGTTGCTATACATTGCCGCCACCAGCCAGGTGGTCAGTATTGTGCTTGTTGTCGAACATGCAGAAGAGGACAAGGCTCATAGGTTACAACAACATGTTTGCTACCTTAGTGAGGTCCTCACCCCAACCAAATAGTGGTACCCGCATTACCAGAAGCTAACCTATGGTGTCTTAATGACAACACGTAGGTTGTGCCACTACTTTCAGGAGCACCCGATAGTGGTGGTCAATGACTCCCCGTTGTCCAATATCCTCATCAACCTCGAAGCAACGGGATGAGTCTCCTTATGGGGAATCGAGATATCTCCAAAAGACATCACCTATGAGAGGTGCACAGTGATAAAGTCACGAGTGCTCCTGGACTTCATAGTTCATTGGATGGAGTTGCTGACACCGGGACCTCCAGATCTATCTAGTGTCTAGACTATGGACTTTGATGGTTACAAACGAGTCGAAGTTGCAGGTGCAAGTGTCATCCTGACATCACCACAAAGAGACAAGATGCATCATGTACTGAGGATGAAATTCCACCAAGCCTCAAACAATAAAGCCAAATATGAAGCTCTGATTCATGACATGCGTATGGCCAAGGCTTGCGGCGCCACATGCCTTATGATATATGGCGACTCCAATCTCTTCATGCAGCACACGGTGAACAAGTGTGACGCAATCAACAATAACATGATCTCCTATCAAGAGCTGTACGAATCTCTAGAAGGTAGTTTTGATGGCCGCAAGCTCAGGCACATCTCCTACACCGGCAATGAGGAAACAGAAACACTGGCTAACATAGAGTCCACCTACAGAACCATGCAAATTGGCGTTTTATTAGAGCAGATTAGTGAATGATCCATCAAGGTCAAAGCATCCATTAACCCTCCAGAGTCGACGACGCACTCGAGGTCTATTCCCCTTATCGACTCTAAAGAACCCGCAACAGCGGAAGAGCAACCTGGCGCTGTAGAACTGGTGGAGGTAATGCTAATAGAGCCAACATGGACATACCCGTACATCGCATACCTAGTGCACAAAGAACTACCGAAGGATCCGTCCGTGGCGCGGCACATTGCCTATTGCACCAAATCATACACGGTAATCAATGGTGAGTTCTATAAGCAAAGCATATCGGGCATCCTTCAAAGGTGCGTCACACTTGAAGAGTGCAGGAGCATCTTACTCGACATTCGTGAGGGCATCTGCGGGCATCACGCCGGCAACCGCGCACTAGTCACAAAGGCTCTCAGCGCATGCTTTTATTGGCTCACTGCAATGCAAGATGCCAAGGACATCGTCACCATGTATGATGCTTGTCAAAGGTTCGTGGAGAAGCCTCATGCACCCACTTTAGAACTATGCACGATCCCTCTCGCCTGGCCCTTCGCCCAATAGGGACTCAACATGGTGGACAAACTATAGAAGTCCTCTCATGGAGGTCATGTCTACCTCCTTGTCATAGTCGAAAAGTTCACCTAGTGGATTGAAGTCACACCTGTCACCAATCAAAGTGCTACTTAGGCCGTGAAATTTATCCAGTCGCTAATCTTCAGATTCGGGGTTCCCCATAGCATTATCACCGACAACGGCTCCAACTTCACCTTAGGGGAGTTGCAAGTTTTCTTTAAGGAGATGGAGATAAACATCAACTACGCCTCGGTAGTGCACCCACAAACTAACGGGAATGTCGAGAAGGCCAACGGTCTTGTCAGCAATGGCCTCAAGAAGCGACTATTGCGACACCTTCAGAGAGTAGATGGGGCATGGTCCGAGGAGATACCCTTGGTGCTATGGATCTTAAGACCAACCTTGAATAACACGATGGGCTACATGCCATTCTTCATGGTGCATGACACAAAAGCAATTATACCAGCAGAGGTCAGGTACAATGCCCCACGGGTTGTTGCCTATGGCGAAGCCAATTCCACGGCCTCACTCGAAGACAATGTTGACATACTTGACAAAGCACGTTACATTGCCTCTACTCGTTCGGTTATCTACCAGCAAAATCTGTGCAACTACCATAGCCATTGGGTGCTCCCTAGGTCCTTCTCTGAAGGATACCTCATGCTACGACTCAAGCAAAATGGCCATCTCAAGCTGGAACCGGATCCCAGGTGGCGCATATCGCCTCAAGGACCTAAAAAATGGAGTCGCATAATCCAACCCCTGGAATGTGGCGCAACTACCTCATTTCTCCGCTTAGGATTTTTACCTTTCAATAAGGCTACTTAGCCAGGCTACCAACATGTACCTGCTACCTACTATCAATAAATATAAGTTCCCTTCTACTAAGAGATGATTTATTTCTTACTTTTTATCGCACTTGACACTCGGGGAATTGCGCCTCTTAAAGTAACTTAACATGATATTGACTCCGTGCACTCGAATACCTCTTACGCGATAGCCTAAGTAGCCTACTCTGCCTAAGCGTCGAATCCTTGAAACCTATAACATAGTTGCATCCCAACTGATAGGTTGGCAAGGTACTGAGACTAAGGGCGTTAGGCTAACGAAAGGGCCTAGCATATAGTGCATCGAGTTAAGTCAAATAGCAATGATAATTAATCACAACAAGTTGAAAAACAAATATTCTTTACAAGGTACAAATACTTCACATATCCACATCCTATGCAGGTTACAAGGTTGGCACCTACTAAGGTTGCCGCTGATCCCGTCAACATTGGAGAACTATGTTGGTCCGAACCTCAAATTGATGGATGATGCTCATGGTCAGATGGTCAACAGCTCGAAAGTGCGTCTTCATTCTCCAGTTGGTACCATCTAGTGTTGGAGGGAGTTCTCTCCCAACAGCATCCAAGTCCAATTGAGGGTGGTGGACCCGAACATATGCCAGCATCGCCTTGGCCCCTGCGACAAGCTGATAGCGGATGCAGTCTTCGACTGCCTCCACATTGCACAACATCTTCATAAATGCTACAAGACCCGATGGTAGGGGCTAGTAGAAACATCACATCATACACCATGGCTAAGGTTGCACGGGTGCTCTTGAAGAAACCATTGACTTGTTTGATGTGATCCTGGAGCATGGCCATCAAAATACCTTGGCTCCTATCTGCCCAGAAGGATGTGCCAACCTCTAAATCAATCTAGACAAGGGAATCGAGTCAAATATAGCCGTGTTTATCCTCCTCTCGGAGATCGACCCTTATAACTGCAAAGCAAGGAAAAAGATCAAACACACAAAAAGACCAAGCCTCGGTACTTGGGGACTTCACGAGAGCTTACACAACAACTTCTCGCTGATCTTCGCCACCTCATCAAGATACTTCTTGCGCTCAGCTGCCTTTTGAGCCTTTGATTCCCATATATCAGCAATGCCCTTCATGTTATTGAAGAGTTTCTCCAGTTCCTTCACCCGATCGCGATGGTGGGAAAGCATTGATAGCTCAGGCACCCTGCCCATCGGCTACTCCTGAGCTAGAGTGATCTCAGGAGTAGAAACATTAAACAGGCTAATAGATGTATCATGTAGAACAAAGGGAGCAACACTTAAGCAAATCATACAGAAAAAACTACCTGAGCATGTGACACCCTCTTCAAGTTGAGTGATACGCTTAGGAGTTACGTGCAAAAGTAGAAGTATTGAGAATTAAAGCAAAAGAAGAAGCTTATATTAAGGTAATAAGCTTGCCTAAGCTACATTTTCGAATGGCCTGGAAGATTCGGCTAGTTGATTTCTGGCCCGACGCTGCTTGTCATGGTATTTCTCTAGAGAGTTGTCAACTAATTGGAAAACTTATTGGATTTGTTAGCAAAGGGTGGAGTTCTACCTCTTGACCATCGGGTGCCATCAAGATGAAGGTGGAGGCCTTCTCGAAGTTTCCCTCAATGCCATGCGCCATCATTATCATGAATGTCAAGGTGGCTCCACATACTAACTGGATGTGGTTGTAGTATTTTAGGGGGTCCTCCATGGAGTGGAAGGCATCCACGAGTATCCTGATATCCTAGAGAGGCTCAGCCTTCGGGAACATGGCCTTGTGGAACTTCCCTAGCACCTCCTTGGCCTTGGCCAGCAGATCTTGTAGGTAGCCGCTTCGGTCCTCAACTTTTACACAACAACGTCAGTAAAGGAGTCGACACGGGTCTGGGAAGTGTGGTCCAAATGGATCTCGATGGCATCTAAAAGAAAAGGCAAAATACTTAGTTCAAAAGAGATGATGAATCGAAAGAAAAAACTGCAGCAAACACTCACCCGACAGCGCTTGGGTTGTGGCAAGCAGCTACCCGCTCAAGGCATTCTCCCGTTCAGTGGCTTTGGCTAGGTGTTCCTCCTTGCTCCGCTCTACTTTAGCCTCATCCTTGTTGAGTGAGCTCTCGGCCTCTTTTTAAATGGCCCTAAGCTTCTTATCTAGCTCCTTGACTCGGCGCAGGCCATCATCCTTCTCGACTACATCAATACATCAGCATTAAGATAAACAATATGAAGCTATGAAGATCAAGAGATGCATAACGAAACTTATGCTAAAGTTTGTCATGCTCGGACTTGACCTAGATATGACGCTAGCCTACCTCCATAGTTGAGCGCACGATCAACTGCGCAACATAGCTTCGAGTTATTCAATATCGGTTACAACTGAGCCTTTGCTTAGCTACAACCAGCTAAACATAGCCTCACGGGATACTCGAGTGATATTACACAATCAACAAAATGGATAAGGTTACTTACATGCTCATCAGTGGAAGCCGACGGGTTCTCATGCGACGTACGCATGGAAACCCTCTTGCGCTTGTTCAACTAGGACGAGATAGAGGCACTTGCGTCACCCTGGGGATCCATTGACCTCATGGCTCCCTCGAAAAAATTTGGCGCTTCAGCCTTTGTAGCATCCTAATTGTCTAACAATTGCAATGCTACTAGCCTAGTCTAGATAATGCTACCTTCCTACATGTTTAGATTGCATCATTATTATATCATGCTCATGTCATCATGCCACATTGCATTTGAGCATCATATAAAACCTTTTTAATTTGGTTCTTCTCACATATGCATGTATATTACTTGTATTTGCCTCTTGATGAATTGTAGTTGCTTCTTGATAAATTGCTTCATGCCCAAGTTGAGTTGTGGGCATATCTCTTTTGATCCCACCACTTTTCTTGTCACCACCTTATAATTCCACCATCCAAACTATATGTGGGCATTCACATTTCTTTTGGGTCTTGTCTAGCTCACATATATAAAGATGTATCCACTTCTATACCATCTACCCAATTGTGTTTACTATTGTTTTCACAATATAAATGATGTGGGTCTACATGTGGGGATACTTCTACATATTCATATGGTTGATTTCTAAATGAGTGGGCATGTCTAAATATAAATGGGACCAAATAATCATCTAGTGGCATACACACACTAGTATGGTACATTCATATTCACCTATGCCTAGCTCATGCATTCCATCAAGCTTGTACTCTTTTGGCAAGAGTGTAGTTCAAATTTGAATTCATGCATCAAAACAAAACCATATGGATATCTAGATGTTTTCACAACTAGCAAATATGCCCATTATGGCACATGCATGGCCCATGCAAGCTTGTCCACTCTTCCTCTAATCTCAAATTCCTTGAGTTTTGGGTCTATTAATTTGGATGCATTCTTACATGAATGGATTCAAATAGATAATCCATGTCCACTTCCTTCGCACACCTCCTCTTTCCACCATGCATATTAATGTGGTGTTTTGTCCTTGTGTTGAATTCAAAACATACCACCCATATATGTTATAGATCCATATCCTTCTATTTGTTTTCTCACATGCAGCAATCTCACACCATTCTAGTCATCACATGAAATCATGGTAACATTGTTGTGCCATGTCTTTTGTTTGAAATTTATTGGAGCTTTTGATTATTTGTTTTGTTGCAAAACCCTTTGGCTTGCTTTCTATCTCTCTCTAACCTAGCTATCCATCAACCTCCTCTCCACCACCATGTCCTTGGACCCCCTCCCTTCTCTCTCTAACCAAGCACAAGTCGAGAGAAGAGAGAAAACAAGCCCTATCTCCTTGCCCTTTCTCTCTTCTTGCAAGTCAAGATGGTGGCCAGCTAGCTTTCAAGTCTTCCCCCTGGTCCCTTTTTTTCCTCTCCTAGCCGCGCATCAAGAGAGAGAGGAGAGAAGACCACCACCCACCGAGTCCCTCTCCTTCTTTTCTTGTGCAAAAGCCACCACACCCCATGTGCTCTCCTCCCCTCCCTCATCTACCCCACCACCTCACCCCACCTCAGATCCCATCCAGGAGGCACCCAGGTCCCTTCTCCCTCCCTTCTTCCTCCCAGAACATGCCATACCATGGCCATGGCCTAGCCATGCCTTCATCAAACCCTACCTCGGCCAAGCAGAGAAGGAGGCGGGTGGAGTTGTGCCCAGGAGAAGATATGCGTCGAGGAAGTGCTAGTCTAACTCCTCTACCTCGACCAGGTCCCGAAGCACAGCCAAGACCTCGCCGGAGACGCTGCCAGGACACCATGAACCTTAGGCCGAAGCTCCCTGGCGACGAGTTGCTCTGCAGATCGCCGCTACCTCGCACCGTTTCACCCTCAACCACAACCTGGGTGAGTAGAGGCTCTTCCTAGACATGCTAGCCCCACCCTCTCTTCCTGCATCGTCGCCTACCTCGCCGCGCCGCCGATGCTCGCCGCTGCACGTGCTCAACACCACACGCGTGTACCTGCTGTCTCGCGAAACCTCATTTTCCCTCTGAACTTCGGCGCAAAACTCCATGTTTCAGGCCATATCTCGCTAAGCATCCTTCGGCAACTTGTAGCCTGTAGATCGTTCTACTTTTTGTCTCATACCGGTGTCGTCTGGTTTGGGCTCCAACGCTCGCCATCTTCACCCGAAGTCAGCACCACCACGCTGCTAACCCCTGTCAAAAGATCAGTCCGCAGGCCAGCGAAAGCCTCTCTGAATTTGCTCTGTTTCGAGCACTCTCCCGGCTCTTACGTTGCTCCTTTGTAAAAACTTCCTTCTCAAAGTTGTAGATCTGCTCGAGATCTCCAATTTTCCTTTTTGCGGCATAGAAAAATTCGCCGCCATTTAGTCGCAATCGTCGTCGCAACTCAGGTCCAGCTAGCAGATTTCTCTGCAGGTGACATTCAGTTCGTCAGACGTGGCGATGTACTTATGCGCATACCCCCCTGCGTTTTCTTTTCGATCAAGAACCAGTCCTTCCAGCCCCACAGCCAGCCCCTCCTCCTTTTTACAAAAAGACACCCGTGGTTAGTGGATCCTCAACCCGCGCTCCCCGGATAGCACACGTGTCAGCGCCCGATAGCCCGCGCGCACGCTGTGGCCCCGCCGCCCGGAGTCCCACCAGTCATCCTCTGTGGCTGGAACTCCCCGCGGTAAGAAAAGCCCGTACCAGTTCCCGCCGCGTCGGCTGCTGCTGAGTCAGCATTAGCCCCACCCGTCAGCGTCTGTGGCTAGGTGCTGTTGTGTGCAAAAAGTTCTGTGATCTTTTTCTGTTAATAAAAATAATTTCAGAAATTGTATAATATGTTTTAATATCCAGAAATTAATAACTTTTTATTGATAAATCCAAATAATACAAATAATATATGTTTTTGAATCAGAAAAATGTGAGGAAATCAAATATGCTATCCAAAATAATGTTTGACTAATTTAAATTTTCGAAATTGTTTAATTGCAATAAAAATGTCTTTTCTTAATTAATTAATAACTTTAATTCTACAACTCCAAATTTGACAAATAAGATGTCTAAATCGATCTGCGCGACGAGCCCGTTCTGATTATGCATTCCACGATATGAATTGAAGCATGCATCATATAAATATTAAATGGACATCAAGTTATATGGGAGCAAAATATGACTAAAAACTTAATAAAATGCTTTATTCTTGTCCCCCACACCTCACCCATGCCATGCTATGTTATGTCATGTAATTTGTGCATCATTCATTATGGCATGCTTGTTTGCTTGTCGCATTTTATTTATATGTAATGGGATAACTAATGAAAGAGGCACCGGTGGGCAATATCTGTTATTTGGTTTTTCATACTCACTTGTGTCCCGTAGGACCCCGAGTACTTGATACCTGTTCCTTGACTATTCGCTCTATCCACATACGGGAGACTCTATGAATCCCCCTTTGCATGAGCTTGATTTTCACTTTATTTCTTGGGGCCACAAAGTAGTTTGGGGCTTTATTACTATCTTGTACTTATGCCATGTTTTACCGTTTTATTTATAATTGTGCGCGGAGCACCTGTACTGTTTAGGAATTGCGGAGTGTTTTCACCGTATCGACAACCCAGTCACACTTTGGGGTTTCCAGTCGTTTACAGCCATTGGCAAAAACCTTGGGTCCGTCTCGGAGCCGACCAACTTTGTTGCGGGTAGCTTAATGGGGTGACCCCCTGAAATAATTTAGGAATCCTGTGATTGCTTTGTCGTGAAAGCCTCGTTGGGGTTTGATTTGGTTTTTCCGAGGTCGATCGTGTGTGTGTTGCTATTTGTGCACCCCTGCAGGGTAAATCTTTCTGAAAGCCGTGTCCGCGGTTATGGACCACTTGGAGCACAGTTTCTCGATCATAGACAAGCATAACTAAAGCACCGCTTTTAATTTGACTAAATATCTGACTAGTAATTAGTGCAATACTCATGGAATGATTAATAAAACTGCCAACGGATGGGTTGTTCGTCCGCTTTCTCGTTGGTAAGCGAGAAGGAGGATGGATCTGTTACTTTATACTGTTATAACTGTTGTTTCTAATTAACGGACATCCGCCTATCTTTGGTTAGGCGGATGGTTAGTGAGTATCTATAGGCTTGTTAGTTATTATCTTTTGCTGCAATTGCGTCACCCCAGGTTTATGTCCCCTTTAGAGGCATAAAGACTTGCTGAGTACCCCTAGGGTCTCACACGATAAATTGTTTGATTCAGATGAACAGGTATACTCGCAATATGGATACTGGGTGGAGGAAACAGATGATGTTGGCAACGATCACTCGGTGTAGAGATTCCGGGGATGGGGATCCGTGAGATCTGTGGGCGGGATGTGCTTATTTATGTGGCACCTTATGCCGATTTGCTTCTTATCCGTACTCAGATCTTGTTTCCCGCTTCTGTGTGATACTCTGTTGATTGATGTATGAGGAGCTATCCTACACTATTGTATCTATCTAGGATATTTGGATCTTGCCGTATGGCATTGCAATATTTCTTTTTCTTTTAGATGGTATGGCTCTGAGAACTGTTGTAAGGTAGCTTGCATACATACTCACTTGTGTATGTATTTGATCTCTTTGCCTGTTGCCTACGCCGCTCGCTCTTGTCCCGATGTTCTTGGAAGTGGTTAGGGCGGTCGACGGGCCTACACGTGGGTGGCCCTGGGCCCCCGCTGTAAAACCCTTAACCACTTTTGGTTCATCTAGGCTTGAACTTAGAGCGTAGGGTCCGAGGTTGTTAAAATTGGTATCAGAGCCATCCCGCCCTTCAGGGTCTCAGCCAAATGGTCATTGTTGGTCTAGCAAATATTTTGGTAGCTATGTATACTAGGGAAAAACAAAACATGAGAGTAGGACTGCTTCCACTTTTCTTCTTACCCACCCACCCACCCTTTTCTGGTAAGGAAGTGTAACGTTTTCAATCATCTTCTAAAAATTCAAACTAGGATTCACATGTTCTGGGTTCCGTAGTACTCCCTCCGTCCCAAAATATAAGGCGCCTAAGGATTAGTCAAAAGTCAATGTTTTATTAGTTTGACTAAGATTATACATAAAAATATAAATATTTACAATACTGAATTGATATCAATAGATTCGCCATAAAGTATACTTTCTTAACGTGTCCATTCAATATTGTAGATGTAGATATTTTTTCCTAAATGTTTGGTCAAAGTTAGTAAGATTTGACTTTTGACCAATCCTTAGGCGCCTTATATTTTGGGATGGAGGGAGTACCATAGAAAGTGTGTGTGTGTGTAATTCCTTGTCTACTTGTTGCATCCAACCTTGTTGTCACAATCTGCCTTTGGTTATAAACTGTTGGTACATTCCATACTGACAGGCTTTTGTAAACCGACGCGATCTATCCGACTCCTTGTTAACCGGTGCCATCTTGTTAAGGGTGTTCTTCCTTCCAACATGCTTTCACAGAATGTGGAGTTGCTAATCTCTATCTGTTAAGTGGTTTTGCGCATCTATTGGAATTTTAATGTCGAAAAATGCGGAAAAATTTTCTTTGATACATCTGTGTTTCCACACTCCTTTTCAGTCGGGTGTGAAACATTATTTGTCTTCCTCTTATTGGCATGTTCATGCTAACTCATTCTTTTGTCACCAGCGCTGCAATCTTGGTGTTTTACTTCATCTTCAAATTATTTTGGGCTTAATACATAACATGTGTCGATCCGATGCTTGTGATCGTAATTTGGTTCTCGGCAAAGCTATATGACACTTATCATGAGTGGAGTATGGTCAATGCTATCGACCCTATCCTCCAAATGGTGGCGGTTATCTCTTGTGATTTTGAGTTGTACCGTGACCATATCTTTATCATATTCAGGTACCTTTGGCAATCCGGAGGTTTCTTAAGGCACTATGATGGATTTTCATCCAATTGCCGTGCTTCATATCTTTTAATCTCCATATCTACAAAATTCTCTTTAATAAGAGGGAATTTCATCTTTTCGTATCTGATAGCTTTGCTGAATGTATGAGTTATCATCGCTTCTTATCCAAGATCTCCTTATCTTTCAACCGGTGCTCCGATCGACAATGTGAACCAGGCGGCACCTCTCTTTTTCTTTCGAAGGACCAGATAATCTATTCCGTCAATGCATCTCTTTCAACATAAATCCTTCCTCGTAACGTTGATCTTTCAAAGAGCGTTGAGTTCAGGGAGTGTTTCGAGCGTTTGTCCGTTTCTCTCGCCTCTTGAACTTGATATTCTCGGAATATCTTGTTAATCTGTGGTGGTATATCTTGATGATATGCTTGCTTATTCTATATCAATGGAAGAACATGGAAGATCATCGGTGTCTCTTTCTCTCAAGATTCGTGAACACTGCATGTGTGCAAAGTTCTCAAAGTGTAAATTCGGACTTTTTGAAGTCGTCTATCTCGGCCATGTCCTTCTGCTAAAAACATCATTTCAATTCGGGAATCATCAAGTCAATTGTTAATTCCATCCTTCACCTACAACCAATCCGGAGTTTTTCTTGATTCGGCAAGTTATCAGCATCGTTTCGCCAAAGTTTCCCTCAAGACAGCTAAATCTCTCTTGGTTATTCTCCAGAAGGATCGGTAATTCTTTTGATCTTCCTCTCATCAAGCAACCTTTTGAAACCCTCTCGTTTAATCTTCTTCGCTCAATCCACCGGAGGCCATGAAGACTTTTCAGATCTTTCGTAATCTTTCTGTTCAATCTAGTGCTATCCTTTCTCTACCTGTTGAATCTTGCAAATGTTCTCTGTAATCTTCCTTCATATCTTTTCTGGTGGTTTGCGAATTCTGACGCGACGACAACATCATCATCCTTATCTATCTTGAATCCGGCGAATCGTTTTCATATATCCTTGTTTTCTAATGAAGTTCCATGAGTTCTTTTGTCAAGATCTTTAGTCTGTTTTGGGAGTTGGGTTGCATGGTTTTCCTATTCATGTGCAGAGTAACGCTTTGAGTGCGGGATGGAGTAGCTACCATACCACTATTCTTATCATTCGCTCTTGTACATTGGATTGGTGAATTTGTGCGATTTAACTCATTCCACGGAAGTAGAAGTGGCCTTTATTTCTCGATACTTCTATTTACGTCCTTGTTTTCCAGAGTTTTCTCTCAAGAACATAATTAATAATCTCTTGTTGGTGATCTCGTCCTTTCTACACGGAGAAAAATCTTTAATTATCTAGTGGAAGCAAATGCAATATCTTCTCAGTTCCCCTTCATTCCACTAGTGTTCGACATCGTCAACAAGATGGATGAAGTATATATTTGACCTCCTTTTCTCAATCCTTTCTCGTGGTAAAGCCAATTATGGTTGATGCCATCAGTCGCAAATCTATTGCATTAGCCTCAAGGTTAAAGAAAGCAATAAGTATCCCTACAATAAACTCCAGATCCTCTATATTATTTTCTTCTCGAGATCCCACCATAATCTAGCATCACCTCCTTGTCTAGAAGTTATATTCATGCACTTCAATTGCGTGATCCTTTGGTTCTTACCACCGCAACAAGAATATAATCCGACAATGTCTAACTCAATATTTCCGTTGATATCAAGGAACTCTATTGTTTGAAGGCAATATTGTTCTAGACTTCAATTCTCAAATCCGAGGGAAGAAACAATGATATTGTCATAGTGGTTCATAACCTCTCCAAGCTTGCTCTTTTCTTCCGACGAGACAAAGATTCATCCTCTCTTGTATCTATAAATCTTTAATCTTAATGGTGTGTCGTTTCTTTCTCCCTGATACATCGTCCTTTCTATTTCTTTCACAAGTGGTTCTATTATTTTATCATGTTTCTCGAGAAAACCGGAGCTATGTTCATCCTATCATTCTTGTCTCATGACAATCCTTCAACTTTTCTAACACTTTGTTCTCTAGCAAAACTCAAGACTCGCAACAAGTCTAGTAGGTTTTTCAAGGTGTAATGGTCGCACCATTCCGTTGTTCATCATATTGGGAACACAAGTATCACCTACGTTCCGAACACCCGCCTCTCGTCGTGTCTTTTTCTTTTTCCTAGGAATCTCGGGGCGAGATTCTTGTTAAGTGGGGGAGAGTTGTAGCATCCCAATTGTCTAACAATTGCAATGCTACTAGCCTAGTCTAGATAATGCTACCTTCCTACATGTTTAGATTGCATCATTATTATATCATGCTCATGTCATCATGCCACATTGCATTTGAGCATCATATAAAACCTTTTTAATTTGGTTCTTCTCACATATGCATGTATGTTACTTGTATTTGCCTCTTGATGAATTGTAGTTGCTTCTTGATAAATTGCTTCATGCCCAAGTTGAGTTGTGGGCATATCTCTTTTGATTCCACCACTTTTCTTGTCACCACCTTATAATTCCACCATCCAAACTATATGTGGGCATTCACATTTGTTTTGGGTCTTGTCTAGCTCACATATATAAAGATGGATCCACTTCTATACCATCTGCCCAATTGTGTTTACTATTGTTTTCACAATATAAATGATGTGGGTCTACATGTGGGGATACTTCTACATATTCATATGGTTGATTTCTAAATGAATGGGCATGTCTAAATATAAATGGGACCAAATAATCATCTAGTGGCATACACACACTAGTATGGTCCATTCGAATTCACCTATGCCTAGCTCATGCATTCCATATGATCATCAATCTTGTACTCTTTTGGCAAGAGTGTAGTTCAAATTTGAATGCATGCATCAAAACAAAACCATATGGATATCTAGATGTTTTCACAACTAGCAAATATGCCCATTATGGCACATGCATGGCCCATGCAAGCTTGTCCACTCTTCCTCTAATCTCAAATTCCTTGAGTTTTGGGTCTATTAATTTGGATGCATTCTTACATGAATGGATTCAAATAGATAATCCATGTCCACTTCCTTTGGACACCTCCTCTTTCCACCATGCATATTAATGTGGTGTTTTGTCCTTGTGTTTGAATTCGAACCATACCACCCATATATGTTATGGATCCATATCCTTCTATTTGTTTTCTCACATGCAACAATCTCACACCATTCTAGTCATCACATGAAATCATGGTAACATTGTTGTGCCATGTCTTTTGTTTGAAATATATTGGAGCTTTTGATTGTTTGTTTTGTTGCAAAACCCTTTGGCTAGCTTTCTCTCTCTCTAACCTAGCTATCCATCAACCTCCTCTCCACCACCATGTCGTTGGACCCCCTTCCTTCTCTCTCTAACCAAGCACAAGTCGAGAGAAGAGAGAAAACAAGCCCTATCTCCTTGCCCTTTCTCTCTTCTTGCAAGTCAAGATGGTGGCCAGCTGGCTTTCAAGTCTTCCCCCTGGTCCACTTTTTTCCTCTTCTAGCCGCGCATCAAGAGAGAGAGGAGAGAAGACCACCACCCACCGAGTCCCTCTCCTTCTTTTTTTGTGCAAAAGCCACCACACCCCATGTTCTCTCCTCCCCTCCCTCATCTACCCCACCACCTCACCCTACCTCAGATCCCATCCAGCAGGCGCCCAGGTCCCTTCTCCCTCCCTTCTTCCTCCCAGAACCTGCCATACCATGGCCATGGCCAAGCCATGCCTTCATCAAACCCTACCTCGGCCAAGCAGAGAAGGAGGCGGGTGGAGCTATGCCCAGGAGAAGATATGTGTCGAGGAAGCGCTAGTCTAACTCCTCTTCCTCGACCAGGACCCGAAGCACAACCAAGACCTCGCCGGAGACGCCGCCAGGACGCCATGAACCTCAGGCCGAAGCTCCCTGGCGACGAGTTCCTCTGCAGATCGCCGCTACCTCGCACCGTTTCACCCTCAACCCCAACACCTGGGTGAGTAGAGGCTCTTCCTAGACATGCTAGCCCCACCCTCTCTTCCTGCATCGTCGCCTACCTCGCCGCGCCGCCGACGCTCGCCGCTGCACATGCTCAGCACCACACGCGTGTACCTGCCGTCTCGCGTAACCTCGTTTTCCCTCTGAACTTCAGCGCAAAACTCCATGTTTCAGGCCATATCTCGCCGAGCATCCTTCGGCAAACTTGTAGCCTGTAGATCATTCTACTTTTTGTCTCATACCGGTGTCGTCCGGTTTGGGCTCCAACGCTCGCCATCTTTACCCGAAGTCAGCACCACCACGCTACTAACCCCTGTCAAAAGATCAGTCCGCAGGCCAGCGAAAGCCTCTCTGAATCTGCTCTGTTCCGAGCACTCTCCCGGCTCTTACGTTGCTCCTTTGTAAAAACTTCCTTCTGCAAAGTTGTAGATCTGCTCGAGATCTCCAATTTTCCTTTTTGCGGCATAGCAAAATTAGCCGCTGTTTAGTCGCAATCGTCGTCGCAACTCAGGTCCAGCTAGCAGATTTCTCTGCAGGTGACATTCAGTTCGTCAGACGAGGCGATGTACTTATGCGCATAGCCCCCTCCGTTTTCTTTTTGATCAAGAACCAGTCCTTCCAGCCCCACAGTCAGCCCCTCCTCCTTTTTACAAAAAGACACCCGTGGTTAGTGGATCCTCAACCCGCGCTCCCCGGATAGCACACGTGTCAGCGCCCGATAGCCCGCGCGCGCTGTGGCCCCGCCGCTCGGAGTCCCACCAGTCATCCTCTGTGGCTGGAACTCCCCGCGGTAAGAAAAGCCCGTACCAGTTCCCGCCGCGTCGGCTGCTGCTGAGTCAGCATCGGCCCCACCCGTTAGCGTCTGTGGCTAGGTGCGGTTGTGTGCAAAAAGTTTTGTGATCTTTTTCTGTTAATAAAAATAATTTCAGAAATTGTTTAATATGTTTTAATATCCAGAAATTAATAACTTTTTATTGATAAATCCAAATAATACAAATAATATATGTTTTTGAATCAGAAAAATGTGAGGAAATCAAATATTCTATCCAAAATAATGTTTGACTAATTTAAATTTTCGAAATTGTTTAATTGCAATAAAAATGCCTTTTCTCAATTAATTAATAACTTTAATTCTACAACTCCAAATTTGACAAATAAGATGTCTAAATCGATCTGCGCGACGAGCCCGTTCTGATTATGCATTCCACGATATGAATTGAAGAATGCATCATATAAATATTAAATGGACATCAAGTTATATGGGAGCAAAATATGACTAAAAACTTAATAAAATGCTTTATTCTTGTCCCCCACACCTCACCCATGCCATGCTATGTTATGCCATGTAATTTGTGCATCATTCATTATGGCATGCTTGTTTGCTTGTCGCATTTTATTTATATGTTTGCGCATTATATTTATTTTGGCCTTGTTTGTTTGGTTCTTCTCGGATAGACGCCGAGCAGGGGAATTATCAGGAATCCTAGGAGTACTACCCAGATCCATCTCTCGCTTCAACTGAGCTGCCAGGCAAGCACTACCACATGCTTGCATACATATAGTACCTATTGCTTCTATCTTATTCTTGCATCATGGAGTCGCGATTGCATTAAACTGAATCCCAAGTATTGCATGGCCTTTACTTTTAAACCCCACCGAAGCTTGTTCCTCCATCCTATGAACCATTACTACATGAGTTGCTTGAGCCTTGCGAGTTGTAGAATTGCATGTGTAGGGTTTGTGAGTGTCTGATGGATAACGACGTACCTAAACAACTTAACCTGAGTAGTAATGGGATAACTAATGAAAGAGGCGCCGGTGGGCAATATCTGTTATTTGGTTTTTCATGCTCACTTGTGTCCCGTAGGACCCCGAGTACTTGATACCTGTTCCTTGACTATTCGCACTATCCACATACGGGAGACTCTATGAATCCCCCTTTGCATGAGCTTGATTTGCACTTTATTTCTCAGGGCCACAAAGTAGTTTGGGGCTTTATTACTATCTTGTACTTATGCCATGCTTTACCGTTTTATTTATAATTATGCGCGGAGCACCTGTACTGTTTAGGAATTGCGGAGTGTTTTCGCGGTATCGACAAGCCCAGTCACACTTTCAGGTTCCCAGACGTTTAGAGCCATTGGCGCAAACCTTGGGTCCGTCTCGGAGCCAGCCAACTTCGTTGTGGGTTGCTTAATGGGGTGGCCCCCTGAAATAATTTAGGAATCCTGTGATTGCTTTGTCGTGAAAGCCTCGTTGGGTTTTGATTTGGTTTTTCTAAGGTCGGTCGTGTGTGTGTTGCTATTTGTGCACTCCATTGAGGGTAAATCTTTCTGAAATCCGTGTCCGCGGTTATGGATGACTTGGAGCACAGTTTCTCGATCATAGACAAGAATAACTAAAGCACCGCTTTTAATTTGACTAAATATCTGACTAGTAATTAGTGCAATACTCATGGAATGATTAATAAAACTGCCAACGGATGGGTTGTTCGTCTGCTTTCTCGTTGGTAAGCGAGAAGGAGGATGGATCTGTTACTTTATACTGTTATAACTGTTGTTTCTAATTAACGGACATCCGCCTATCTTTGGTTAGGCGGATGGTTAGCGAGTATCTATAGGCTTGTTAGTTATTATCTTTTGCTGCAATTGCGTCACCCCAGGTTTATGTCCCCTTTAGAGGCATAAAGACTTGCTGAGTACCCCTAGGGTCTCACACGATAAATTGTTTGATTTAGATGAACAGGTATACTCGCAAGATGGATACTGGGTGGAGGAAACAGATGATGTTGGCAACGATCACTCGGTGTAGAGATTCCGGGGATGGGGATCCGTGAGATCTGTGGGCGGGATGTGCTTATTTATGTGGCATCTTGCTTCTTATCCGTACTCGGATCTTGTTTCCCGCTTCCGCCTGATACTCTGTTGATTGATGTATGAGGAGCTATCCTACACTATTGTCTCTATCTAGGATATTTGGATCTTGCCGTATGGCCTTGCAATATTTCTTTTTCTTTTAGATGGTATGGCTCTAAGAACTGTTGTAAGGTAGCTTGCATACATACTCACTTGTGTATGTATTTGATCTCTTCGCCTGTTGCCTATGCTGCTCGCTCTTGTCCCGATGTTCTTGGAAGTGGTTAGGGCGGTCGACGGGCCTACACGTGGGTGGCCCTGGGCCCCCGCTGTAAAACCCTTAACCACTTTTGGTTCATCCAGGCTTGAACTTAGAGCGTAGGGTCCGAGGTTGTTACAGCCTTCGAGTCCATGACTCCTTCATCCACCTTTTCCGAGCAGATTCTCTGGTCATCGAGTCACATGAAAAACACATGCTACTTAGCTATGCAAATAAAGCCAACAGGCTCACTAAAATAAAAGACAGAAAAAAGAACTCATGAGCTAATGGCATGAACATTGAACGGGGACACACGTGGCTTCTTCGTCGCTGGTGCTGGAGGAGCTGACCGAATTGACACTACATCGATTGGTTCCTCAAGTGGTCCCTTGTACTAGGGCGCATGTTGTGGTATTGCCGACAAGTACGCCATGCAGGGGTCCTCACAGAGCGTGTTTAGAGAGGTGGGGGAAGGCGGTAAGTTGATGGGTACGAGGTAACACATCTTACCCAGGTTCAAGTCCCACAACGGTGGTGGAACTCTACTCCTGCTATAAATCACTATAATGGCAATACAACGAGTTACATGGATCAGTTTGTTGTGCGAGGTGTTATGAATCGTGTCCTAAAGGATCCCATAGGTCCGGCTTATAAAGGCGCCAGAACCTAGGGTTATTGGGAAAGGACCTTGCTAGACAGGTTACAGAGTCCTAGACTAATACTAACTACCCTTCATGTCTTGTACACCCCAAGGCTCCGAGTAGGTCGGTGACTGCATCGTAGCCTTCCTTGGTCTGGCAGGGGCCTCCCTTCTAGATCCGTCTAACTGGGCCACCTAGCATGCCATGGGTCATGCTACCAACTACGGGCCACCTGGGTTATTTCGATTAGAGACATGCAAAGGTGATACCCATTTAGCATATCCCCAATAGTAGCCCCTGGAGGACTTTTAGATCTTGCGTTGTCTTTCCTTTGGTCTTGAATGCTCCATCTAGGTGATGCCAGCAATTCCTCAAGAAATATCTCAAAGGTCTCCCAAAGAACCCTGCAATCCTCTTCGTCTTCATCATGTAAGACGGAGATTCTTCAAGTCTTCTTTTCTAGAGTCAGACAATGTCCGTCTTCAATGGAATCTTCAGACGTGACTTATCCACTTCAACGGTTAGTAGGATGACATAGGCT
This sequence comes from Avena eriantha, assembly GCA_910589775.1. Taxonomy (NCBI): domain Eukaryota; kingdom Viridiplantae; phylum Streptophyta; class Magnoliopsida; order Poales; family Poaceae; genus Avena; species Avena eriantha. Next base: position 418,580,314 of record OU342744.1, on the reverse strand, counting down.
ATAGCCTATGCTACCTCGAAACTCACATATGGCAGTGAATTAATCATTAGCAATTTCCCTGCATGCAAAATCCGAAACGTTAAGCGGCAAACGAGGGACATGGCAAAATTACCGCGCACGTTCACACACACATTGTCGACGCGGTAGCCGTTAGATTTATCCCGCATGAATCTTGATGCCAGGGGCTATAAAATATTTACTGTGGCCAGAGTGATATCTTTTACCCGCATTCTCTCCCGCATCGTCTTCTTCCTCTTGCCGCGCGACAGTTCGAGCTCCCCAGCGAGAAAACCCTAGCCAAAATCTTCTCCTCCTCATCCTCCACTACTTCGTCCAATGGCCAGCAGTAGCAGCACTCCATCAACGATGGCGACTCCTGAGGCTTCAATCAAGCCATCTAAGGGTGTGTCCGTCCCGCCGGAGGGGGTGGTGGTGCCTGTCTCTGCTATGGTGGAAACCACCAGCAACGAACAAACTCGGGGCGACACACGAAGTCGTGGAGGGGGAGGGAGACTCCCACAAGTGAGTGTGGAGGGGCTCTAATCTCTCTAATGAACAACTACAAGAACTCATACTGAGGGATATCTCCCTACGACGAAGGGTTTGGTCTGACGGCTAGCACCGGCCGGTGAAGTGGTCCCTTCTCCCCATGTCGAAGATAAGTCAACCTCAAATCTCATCTAGTACGTGGCATTAGCCTTCCAGTCTCCGACTTCTTCCTTGAAATCCTCCCGCACATCCGGGTTATTCCCCATAATCTTTCTCCCAACAGCATCCCTGTACTTAGCAATTACATAGCTTTGTGTGAACGGTACCTAGGAATCAAACCTAGGTTAGATATGTTTATCTATTTTTTCACTGCCAAGAGAGAGTCCAAAAAGTCCAAGGATGAACTGCGGAACTACGAAACCATTAGCTTCTAGATCTGTCCTAACCGGCGGTTCCCGACATTGTCGGCCATGAGTCCTGCAAAAACTAGCAAATGGCATATTTCTACGTCCCAGGTATACCTCTAGCCGGACGTGAAGACTCATACCCCGACTTTGTCGATGGAGCCGCCGCCGAGGCCCCCACCCGGAGATCCCAAGGCCCCCTCCTGTCCGACGATGAAGCCTCTAGTGTTGTATGGCGGATAGAATGGCTAGTAGACGGAGGGTTAACTGGCCTGGACCTCGACATGTGTTGGTTCATAAGGCGGATCCAACCTCTACAGCACCACGCCGAGCTGATGCACAAGTACTCCAAGGAGAGGAAAGATCCCATGCGGATTTCCGAGGACAACTTCTTCAAGGACTCCATCAAGCTCCAGCTAAAGGACATCGTCAAGGTGAAGGACAAGAAGTGTGGCTTCAAGATCACCTTTGACATGTTCGCATGCGAAAAATGGCCAGAGGTAGCTATGTTTCCTTGTTTTTATATGTACTCTAAGGTTTCCTACTTGGGTTTTCCAATCATCTAACATGCTTTTTGATTCATTAGCTGGTGACCTTGGCAACGGATCTGATGGCCTCCCAAGTCTATGATCCAAGGGTGAAGGATATTTAGGTTATGTCTGATGATGATACCTCCAAGGATCATCTAGCTCCGGCAGCACGGAAGCGGAAGAGATCCACCTCTGACACTGCTACCGAGGGCAAGAAGAAGAAGAAATTGGAGAGTGGAGTCTGATACGTCCAAAACGTATCTACTTTCCCGAACACTTTTGCTATTTTTTTCCTCTAAACTTGTGTGATTTGGCTGCAACTAACACGGACTGACACTGTTTTCAGCAGAATTACCTTGGTGTCTAGTTTTTGTGCAGAAAATCAACTATCAGGAAAAATCCCGGAAAATATGCCAAAAATCCTATTTCACCAGAAGATTCACGGAGCCAGAAGACGAGACGGAGTAGGGCCACAAGGGGCCCACGCCACCTGGCCGCGCGGGCCAGGCCAGGCCGCGCCTAGGGATGGTGTGGCTGCCCCATCGGCCTCCCTCTTCACCTATAAGTCGCCTCTTGACCTAAAAACCAAAGGGGGTTCGACGTTTTTCCAGAAAGAGTTGCGCTGCGCCACCACCATCAGATTCCGCGATTCGGAACCAGAAACTCCGTTCTGGCACCCTGCCAGGACGAGGAATTGCAGAAGATCATCGCCATCATCATCACCATCACTTCTCCATCGACCATCCATGTTTCCCCCATATATGAGTGAGTAATCCCCCGCTGTAGGCTATGGGGATGGTAGGGATTGGATGAGATCGTTCATGTAATGGCATCATATTGTTAGGGCATGGTGCCTAGTATCTTCTATTAGTGCTTTATGACTTTGTTGCAACTTGTTATGCTTAATGCTTGTCACTAGGGCCCGAGTGCCATGATTTCAGATCTAAACATGTTACTGATTCATTATGATAGTATTGTTTATGGTCTTACCTGCAAGTTGTATACACACGTCGTTGTCTGAAACCAAAGGCCCCGAAGTGACAGAAATCGGAATAACCGGAGGGAATGGCTTTCATGTGAGGATCACATGTGTTCATGGAGTGTTAATTCTTTGCTCCGGTGCTCTATTAAAAGGAGCACCTTAATTGCCAGTATTTCCCTTGAGGCCCCGCTGCAAACGGGCTGGTAGGACAAAAGATGTTGGGCAAGTTCTCATTGCGAGCATGTATGACTATATATGGAACACATGCCTATGATTATTTAGTACTTGCATACTTTATCTTATTTATCTTCAAATGCCCTATGTTCTGATTGCTATATGAATTGTATTATCCATGAGACGCCCGTGCATCCATCCCTATGCCTACCGCGCTTTAATCCTACTGTTTGCTGCAATTGTTACTACTGTCTTTACTTTTACTACTGCTATTGCTACTACAACACTATTGCTACTGATAAACTGCTGTGAGAAAGATTGTTTCTAGGTGCAGCTAAATTGACAACTCAGTTGTTAAGGCTTATAAATATTCTTTGGCTCCCCTTGTGTCGAATCAATAAATTGGGTTTCACTTCCCTTGAAAATACTGTGATACACCCCTATACTTGTGGGTCATCAAGACTATTTTCTGGCACCATTGCCGGGGAGCATAGCTTTATTTATCAAGTTCACTTGGAATCACTATTGTTCGCTGCCATCCATCCATCATGGGTAAGTCTCATGATGGCAAGGTTCCTATTTTACCATCTACTACAAGAAGAGGTACGGTTCTGAATACCTCAGTTGCTCTTGATTCACCATCTGTTATGAGTAAGCTCCTTATACCACCACATACACATGTTACACACACTGCTACTACTGCTGAATCTGAAACTTCTGATACTTATGATGTTGCTTCTACTGTGCTTGATAAGAGTGGTTCATTAGGTCCTTTCCTAGATGCTACGATTGCTAGAACTATAGCTGGAAATACTGAAACTCCTAATGAAGACACTACTACACCTGTCAGTTCACCTGAGTCTAGAGAAAGCTATGATATTGAAGACGGTTATATTGAGATGACCGATGAATTTATTAAAGAATGTCAAAACACCCATGATAGGAGTGTTGTTAAGAGTCTCCTTGAGAGGCATACTATAAAACCCAAATTGTCTCCTAATGCTAAGTTTGCTGCATATCCCATAAACATTAAAGATAAGGTTTATGATTTCTCTCTTGATCTATCTTACATAGCTATTGTTGAGAAAGAACCTTTTTGTGGGACTAGGAATGAAAGTGTGGTAGCACATATGACTGAGCTTTCTACCATGAGTGGCTTATTTTCTGATGATATTAAGATGCACACCTACTTTGTTGCTAAGATTTTCCCTTTTCACTGAAAGGAGAAGCTAAAACTTGGTTTAATAACTTACCTCCTACATCTATTGATAGCCCTGATTGCTTGATTAGTACCTTCTTGCAGAAATATTTTCCTCCTAGTGCTAGACATGCTATTTTGCAGGAACTTTTTGATTTTAAACAAGGAGAAAAAGAGATATTGCCTGAATCATGGGCAAGGTTTTGTGCTTTGATTCATGCACATGCTAGATGTCCATTACCCAAGAATGAGCTTCTTGATATATTTTATAGTGGACTAACTAAAGAATCTTGGACATACCTGGATAGTTGTGCTGATTGTGTTTTCAGGAATAGGATTCCCAAGGAAGTTGAGGAATTAATGGCTAAAATAAGCAAGAATTATGAAGACTGGACTCCTCCTGAACCAGCTATACCTGAAACAATTATACCTGAACCAGCTACACATGCGCCTATACCATCATCTAAGAAGAGGGGGGTTATTGAACTAAATGATGAAGTGATGAAGGAAGCAAAGAAATGCCTTAAGGAGAAGGGAATTAAAGCTGCTGATGTCAAGAATTTACCTCCTATAGAAGAATTATGTAAGCCAATTCCCCACTCATCCACTATTGAGGTACACTCTCTCCAACATTTTGATGAAGGTGATATTCCTTACTCTAAACCTCCTGATCAATCCTTAGAAGAATTTGATGTTTTATTGTTAAGCAAGATAATTTTAATAAAAGGGTGCAAAATCATCTAATGGAAAACACAAGAGCTATTGTTGAGTTGAAGGATATTGTGGAAAGAACCTCTAATGATGTTAAAAGGCTTGTTAAACATTTTCAAATGGTTCAAACTCAAATTGATCAGCTTATTAAAGTACAAAACGACTTGCTAGTTAATGCTGCTAAAGAAAAACATGCTTATGAAATTAGAACTAGAAGTGGTGCTGCTACCCAGGATCCTCTATATCCTGAGGGGCAACCTAAAAGAATTCAGCAGGATTCTCAACAAGCTGAAAATAGTGGTACTACTCCTAAGAAAAGAAAGAAGAAACATAAAACTATTGTAGAACCCTCTAAACCTGCTAAAGATCCTAATAGTATATATGTCTCTGATGCTGAAACTGGAAGTGGTAATGAAGAAAATGATGCTCCTGATAAAGAAAAATTTGAAGAAGAACCAGAAAGGCACACTAAGAATACTAAATACACTAAAAATGATCTTGTTGCTAAGAAACATGGTAGTGAAAGAGAGCCTTGGGTCCAAAAACATATGCCTTTCCATGATAAGAAACACAAGTCAAAGGAAGATGAACTCTATAATAAGTTTTGTGAGTGGATGAAACCTTTATTCTTGCAAATTCCTTTGACTGATGCTATTAAATTGCCTCCTTATTCAAAATATATGAAGGATATTGTCTCGAATAAAAGGAAGATCCCTAATGAAGAAATCTCTACTTTGCTTGCTAATTATTCCTTTAATGGTAAGGTTCCAAAGAAACTTGGAGACCCCGGGATTCCAACTATATCTTGCTCTATTAAAAATAGTTATGTCAGAACTGCTTTGTGTGATTTGGGAGCAGGAGTTAGTGTTATGCGTTTTTCTCTCTATAAGAGACTTCAACTAGAAAAACTAATACCAACTAATATATCTTTGCAAATGGCTGATAAATCTACTACTATTCCTGTTGGTATATGTGAGGATGTACCTATTCAAGTGGTTCATAATTTCTTGATATTAGCTAATTTTGTTGTGCTTGAAATGCCTGAAGATGATAATATGTATATTATTCTTGGGAGACCTTTTCTTAATACTACTGGAGCTGTTATTAATTGTAATCAATGAAAGGTGACTTCTAATGTTAACGACAAGGAGCATACTATCTATTTCCCCAAGAAGATTGATAAAACATATGGTTTGAATTCAATTGGATATGTTAAGGGCATTCAAGTTGGGGAAATATTTTGTCCCATACCAAGAGAAAAATATGAAACTATTATGATTGGGACCATTGCTATCAAAGTTGAGGTAACATAATCATTGGTGGAATACAAAGTTTTGTTTCATATAAAATTGTTTTGGTAACAAGACCTGATCAACCTTGTTAACAAAGGGATTTTAATGAACAAAACAATGTTTTCACTATGATTATCTCTGCTTACTTTTAGTTTATCCATTTTTTTTTTGCTTCCGTTTAGTTTACTCTTCTATTATTAGTTGCGTGCATAATAGAGTGTCTTACAACTTCTGAAGTTTTAGTTTTGTTTTGTCATTGCAAATTTCCGAAAAAAATCTTTTTGTCGGAAAATCATTCATCTATACCTGAAAATTGCTCAAAAATATAGTGTCTCGAAAAATTCCAGAAAATTCATATTAAATTTTTACGTGAAAAAAGGGGCAGAGAAGTGCCTGGAGAGTACCAAGGGGGCCCACCAGGCGGGCACACCACCTGGTGGTGCGCCTAGCCTAGGGGCGCACCTGGCCATGGTGTGGGCCACCCCTGGCCCTCCACTCACACTCTCACTTGCCACTGCTCTCTCTCTCTCTCTCCCGAGAAAACATCAATTCTTTGCTCCGAATCGCATTCTTGTTGTTCTTCCCATGATTTTTTGATCTCGTTGCTCAGCCCATCTTTGCTGCTGAAATTTGGAGCATTTGTTCTCCGGTATGTGACTCCTCCACTTGTCCAAGTAGATTTGTGTTTAGTGGTTTGTATCTTGAGTATTTTGCTGTTGTAGGTGACAGGTTATGAGAGCTTGTAAGCTTGTTCAATGCTTAGAGATATTGTTTTGATGCATGTTTAGGCCTCTTACAAGTCCCTATGAGTAGTGCCCTTCATTATATTTTCACTTTGCAATCACTTGTGTAATGGATGTTTAAATTTCAGAATAGAAGATGAATGAGAATCAACTCAACCAACATGGACTGAAGGTGCCTGAGGTTATGAAGGTTCACCAAGAGGAGGAAGTTTTTCCTTCCATCTATCCTTGTTTTGAATTCATGAGGGCTGCAGGAATTTCCCAGGACTTCCACACCTTAGTTGCTAATGCAGGATTGGAGCACTTTGTGGAAGATGAACCCTGTCAATTTGTGAAACTAACTATGTTTGTAGTGCAGGACTTTCGATTTAGTCACTCTTTTCCTAACCCCATGGTCCACTACAAAATTTACAATATAGTTGTCGACCTTCCTCTTGATGACTTTTGTGCAACTATTAAGGTACCTCAGTGGGTATCGTGTGGAAGGATTAAAGAGCAACCCGCACCACTCATGGACTTGTACGCGGAGATTTTCCAAGGGAGCAGCTTCTCAAAGGAGAGTGGGAAAATCCATAACATTCATCTCCCGTCTATTCGCTACTTTGCTTACTTTATTGCCAAGTGTGTTCTCGCTAGGAAAACTGCTAATAAGTTGTCCTCATATGATCTAGCATTCATCTCAGCTGCTTTAAAACGAGATAGGACTTATAACTTGGGTGCCTTGATAGCTTTCTGTCTTGCTGCTAACTGCTAGAAAGGTGGAATTTGTGGAGGCCTCATTGCCTCTCGTTTATTAGCTTTGCATGGTTTAGTGCCCCATCATCTAGACCTTCAGTTTCCCATAGAAAGGATTCATCTTAATTCCATGATACAACATAAATTTGTTTCTTCTTGGGCTAATTTGAGTGAGTTGTCTTATGAAATAACCTTTCTCAAGACTGGTTGGAGAAGGAATAAGTTCGAGCGATTAATTCTTTTGCCTGCACCTATTTTGTTTAACCTTGATACTAGGGGAGGATGGTCACTCACTAAGGAGGAGCTTGATACGTACTTGGGAGAGCTCTCCCAATAGGAGCAGGATACTAGAAGCGAGGTTACAGATGATTCGGTCCAGCCCTCGAATGAGGGGGAGTCTTCATATCAGCAGCCTACCTATGATTGGGGAGCTTCTTCTTCTTCCCAAGGGCCTAATCACGATCATTCTTACAATGACCCGCCTGCTTGGAACCCTTACTCGTATTTGGATTGACACCAACTTAGGCCAAAAGCCAAAACTTCGGGGGGATTGATGGCCCAAAATATATCGAGCTTGTTGGGGAACCCCAAGACGAAGGTATGATGAGCACAGTAGCAAGTTTTCCCTCAGTATGAAACCGAGGTTATCAATCAGGTAGGAGCAAGGAAACACCCCAAAGGTGTATCTAGCTGAACGTTGGCAGGGCGCACTACCGGTGCCAGCAGCAACATGGAGACCTGCACAACACAACCACATAACTTTGCCCCCAACTTGCGATGAGGTTGTCAATCTCACCGGTTTTGCTGAAAACAAAGGATTAAACGTATCGAATGGAAGAAAGTAATAGTTTGTAGAAAGTAAACACAAAGCAGTAAACAGTTTGTAGATTGAATGTAAAAGAAAGGACCGGGGTACATAGTTCACTAGAGGTGGATCTCCTTAAGATAGATAACATGCTGGGTGAACAAATTACAGCGGGGCAATTGACAAACATCGAGAAAGCATACAAGCATATACTAATCATCTTGACTCCTTTGAGACTTGATTGGGCATTACAACTTTATACATAGACCGCCATCCAACTGCATCTATGACTAATAATCCACCTTCAGGTTATCATCCAAACCCCCTCCAGTATTAAGTTGCAAGCAACAAATTATTACTTTACGAACTGTGTGTAAACTAAACAATACGATTGTTCTATGAACAAAGGATTGTTGTTTTCTCCCTAGTAGCAACAACACATCTAGTACCTTAGAGATATCTGTCACTTCCCCAGATTACCAGAGGCATGAACCCACTATCGAGCATAAATACTAACTCTTGGAGTTGCTAGCATCTACTTGGCCAAGATAGCTACTAACAACGGAAAGCATGCAAGATCACAAATAACAAAGACATGATAGAATCAATAATCAATATGAAATAGCATCTCAATATCCATCGGATCCCCGCAAACACAACATGTATGGATTTCAAATAGATGATCTTGAACATGAACGGAGCTCACAAGATCTAAACATGAAAGCACAAAGGAGGAGAACCAGCCATCTAGCTACTACATGGACCCGTAGTCCAGTGATGAACTACTCACGCATCACACCGGAGGCTTGCATGATGATGAAGAAGGCCTCCAGGGTGAATTCCCCTCTCCGGCAGGGTGCCGGGAAGGGCTTCAGATCCCTCCCGATTTAGGGATGGAGATGATAGTGGCTACAGACTCTTTCGTGGAATTTTGATCGGGTACTTAGGGTTTCCATATCAGAAGCAATATATAGGCGGATGGAGAGGCCGAGGGGGTGCCTGGGGTGGCCAGACCACCCCCTGGCGCGGGTCAGGCCTGGTCGTGCGGCCAGGTGGTGTGGCTAGGCCCCAGCCCCTCTCCGTCTCGTATTCTGGCCCCAGATGTCTTCCAGTAAAATGGCGACTTTGGCTTTTGTCCCGTCCAATTCCGATAATATTCATTTTCTGACTTCCAGAAACCAAAAAAACAGCAGAAAATAGGCAGCTGGCATTGTGGCTCTTGTTAATAGGTTAGTCCAAGAAATCATATGAAAAGTATTCCAAAGTGTGGACAAAACACAAGAAAGTAGATAAAACCAAGCATGGAACATCAAAAATTATAGATGCAAGTGCAATGTATCAACATCCCCAAGCTTAACTCCTGCTCGTCCTCGAGTAGGTAAGTGATAAAAAGAAAGAATAATTTTTGAGGTGACATGCACCATCATAAACTTGATCAAAGTATTTGTAAAACATTCAAAGCTGGGATCATAGTACTTCAATCATAACATGAAAGACAAAGTCCTAGCAATAAAAAAAGAAACTATGTTGCAACATGAAAAGGCACAAACAAAAGATTCATGAATAACCATGCTTTGCAAGACGTATGTTTTTTCACATAAAGAAAACGTAGCATAATAGTATTCAGATTGTCCCTCATAGAGTAGCAAATATAAATGCATAGGACACCTTCAAAGTTCATAAGAGTGACTAGATACAAGTAGTTTAAAACAAGCATTATCAAGATATGCATCAATCAACTAGTCTTGAAACAATGCACATAGAACTAAGAATGGCCACTATGCTCTCAAAGTAGGTGCATAAAGATAGAAGGTGGAGACTCAATATAATGGTGGAAGAAAGGCCTTCATAGAAGGAAGTAGGGATTCAAGTCTCATAAAGAGCTTCCAAAAATTATGGTACTTATAGCTTTCAGCTCTCATTGCCCCTATAATAAGCATCTTGAAGGTGATTAAGGTTAAAGTGACACAACTAAGAGGATATGCTTGACAAGTTATAAACCGAAATCTCATGCCTCTTACTTACGAAGACCGAACCTCATGCTACTCAACTTTAGTCACAAGTAAGCTCTTGTCATTGTAAGTACATATGTATCATAAAGAACCGCCAACGGGGTACCCCTTGCACATGATACATGAGCTACCCATAATCAAAATGACAAGGCAAGCAGACAATGGGCATCTCATCGATCTTTTTATTTCCTATTTGCATAGGTTTTTATTGAGTATGCTTCATAGTGTGCTCATTATGGTTATGCTTCAAGTTTCCACCATGATTAGGCATGGCTTAGGCTAGCGGCCTAGGCGTTTCTCTAACACACATACAAACTCCATGATCTCACAAGTTCCACTTTTATTTCACACCACCGGGATCCATAAGCAAAAGAACATGATATCAACGAGGTACAAAGTACAAGTGCAATGTTAAAAGCGTTCCCCATGATACATGGTTCTGCTTACTTCAACTTATAAAGCGCAAGCATATACGCAACAAAGAAGGACACAATGGTTCAGGTTTATTAAATGCAAAAAGTAAAGTGTGCCATCAAGTTCGTGAGAGCTTTAATCACTAGTTTTCTCATAACAATTTTAATTTGGAAGGTAAAAAAACATGAATATACTTGGAATAGCATATGCTAGTAGGTAGGTATGGTGGACTCTTTGGAATAACTTGGTTTAAGGAGTTGGATGCGTGAGTGGAACTCATACTTGGTTGTGGAGGCTAGCTAAAGACTGGGAGCGACAACTAAGAGAGCAATAATGGCCATAATCATGCAGAGCGATAAAACATCATTGATCAAAGCATAAAGTGATACTACAAGTTGAAAACTAAAGGATCAAAAAGGCTATGGTGACTTGAGATAGTCATAACATGGTGTGAGCATGCGCCAAGTCAACCCAAATAAAGCATCAAAGGAGAATACCACTATACTATGCTTTAATATGCTAAAACAACGCATGATTCATCAAAGGCACATTAAGCAATCTCAATTGTTTATAACAAGTCATGCTACAGCAAAGAATACTAAGCATAAAGCCAAAACAATATCAAGCATGGCATGACAAAGCATAGGCCACAGTCAAAAACAAACTCTCTTTACCACTTAACCATGAACTTTCCTACTCTTTGCCAAACTAAACCAAACTATTTGAAAACCAATGTATGAAAGAGGGGGTCCAACCAATTTATTTGAGCAAACTAAGAAAACAAAGCAAATGAAAAACCAAAACGAAAATGAAAAATAAGACGCTCCAAGAACAATACAACTGTGCATGAAACAATAAAAATGAAGCGTTTGGAAGAAACCTGGAACTTTTATTGATGAAGAGGGGGATGCCTTGGGCATCCCCAAGCTTTGACACTTGTACTTCTTGGATATTTCTTGTGGTGACACACGTGGCGTCCCCAAGCTTTAGCTTTAGTCCATCCTTCATCTCATTACTCATTCCTTCCATACACCTGAAATTTTTCCTTCATACAAAACTTCACACAAATCTTTATTAGCAACATTAGTGCACTCAAGATAATAAGTCTTTAGGTTCAGTTCTAACACCAATAAAACTTCCATTAAAACACTAGCTACTGTAGCACTTCCCTTAAAAAGCTCAATTCCCCAAAATAACTCAAAAAGGAACCAACAAGAAGAAAATGCAGAAAATGGCAGAAATCGGTCAAAACAGACCAGCAGGTAAAGACGATTTTTTTCGTTGACCTTCTGTTGCTCAAATCAAAAAGTGTTGAACTAATGAAAGTGAGATAACAACCTAGGGCAGAAGCACAAAAATTCACGCCTCAAAAGGACATACAGATATTTTACACGAATGTTTACGGTGAAGCACAGAAATCTGTTTTGGGACAGCAACTTTCCCAATCATTACTTCTCTCTCATTAGAGGTTACTCTTGGCACAAAAAGCAAATAAAAAGGATAAGGAGCGGTTATTACTGAAGTTATAACTTCCAAGACTCATCTAAAACTTTTGGGTTATCTCCCAATAAGTACTTTTCTTTAATGCCTTTAAGTTAGGCATAAGAAGCAAGAAAAAGAATCAAGTGTTCTCAAATGAAGAAGCATTAAGATCAATACTCCCTCCGTCCCAAGGCTTAAGGCATATAATTTTTTTGAAAAGTCAATCTATGGAAAGTTTGACCAAACTTTTCAAAAAAACTATGAAGAACTATGATATTATATATATACCACGTGAAAATATGTTTCATGATGTATCCAAGTGTATATATTTCATATTGTAAAATATTAATATTTTCTTCTAAAAACTTGGTCAAACTTTATATAGATTGACTTTTTCAAAAAATTATATGCCTTAAGCCTTGGGACGGAGGTAGTACCAGAAATATCTTCAGCAAGGCAAGGTATATCATCCAAATAAGTTCTAGAGGATCCTCTCTCAATGCTCTTAGGTTCACCATTTTCATCAAAGGGGTTTTCAGGAACAATCCAATCAAGATTATTTTCTATGGCTTCATGTATTGCTACCAGTTTAAAGGGTATTGGTACCTTAGTTTCCTCCCCATTAGGCAACAACATCTACACATGATCCAAGCATATTGAAACGTTTAAAGACTTTTCTAGCTTCCTTAGCAACATCATAGAATTCCTAAAGCAAAGTTTCAAGAATAAAGTCCCTCTTTTCAGGGTCCTCAATTTCTTTAAGTTTAAGAAACATTACTTGCATTAAGGGGTTAAGGTTAACAAACCTAGCTTCCAACATGTGAACTAAAGAAGCTGCAGCAATCTCATAGTTTGGAGCAAGTTTTGCAAGGGATATATCCTCAATATCCTCATGTTTACTAAAATGATTAAAGAATTCTTCAATATTATCTTTTCCAATTATTGAACCACTACCTATTGAAAGGCCTTTCAGGGTGAATTTAGGGATCAACATGGTGAGCTAAGGAAGAGGTAACAACTAAAGGAGACTTAATTTTTCTTGTGTTTTTAAATAAGAAAGCAAACTAGTAAAACTAATTTTTTGTGTTTTTGATAAAGAAACAAACAAACAAAACAAAAAAGAAACTCAGCAAAACAAAAATAACAAAGTAAAGATATTGGTTATGAGGGACTCCCCTTGTGAAGATGTCCTTGACTCCCCGGCAACGGCGCCAGAAAAATTTGTTGATAGCCCAATATATCGATCTCGTTGGGGAACTCCAAGAGGAAGGTATGATGAGCACAACAACAAGTTTTCCCTCAGTATGAAACCAAGGTTATCAATCCAATAGGAGCAAGGAAACACCCCAAAGGTGTAGCTACATGAACGTTGGCAGGGCGCACTACGGGTGCCAGCAGCAACATGGAGACCTGCACAACACAACCACAGAACTTTGCCCCCAACTGGCGATGAGGTTGTCAATCTCACCGGTTTTGCTGAAAACAAAGGAATAAACGTATCAAATGGAAGGAAGTAATAGTTTGCAGAAAGTAAACACAAAGCAGTAAACAGTTTGTAGATTGAATGTAAAAGAAAGGACCGGGGTACATAGTTCACTAGAGGTGGATCTCCTTAAGATAGATAACATGCTAGGTGAACAAATTACAGCGGGGCAATTGATAAACATCGAGAAAGCATACAAGCATATACTAATCATCTTGACTCCTTTGAGACTTGATTGGGCATTAAAACTTTATACATAGACCGCCATCCAACTGCATCTATGACTAATAATCCACCTTCAGGTTATCATCCAAACCCCCTCCAGTATTAAGTTGCAAGCAACAAATTATTACTTTAAGAACTGCGTGTAAAGTAAACAATATGATTGTTCTATGAACAAAGGATTGTTGTTTTCTCCCTAGTAACAACAACACATCTAGTACCTTAGCGATTTCTGTCACTTCCCCAGATTACCAGAGGCATGAACCCACTATCGAGCATAAATACTAACTCTTGGAGTTGCTAGCATCTACTTGGCCAAGATAGCTACTAACAACGGAAAGCATGCAAGATCACAAATAACAAAGACATGATAGAATCAATAATCAATATGAAATAGCATCTCAATATCCATCGGATCCCCGCAAACACAACATGTATGGATTACAAATAGATGATCTTGAACATGAACGGAGCTCACAAGATCTAAACATGAAAGCACAAAGGAGGAGAACCAACCATCTAGCTACTACATGGACCCATAGTCTAGAGATGAACTACTCACGCATCACACCGGAGGTTTGCATGATGATGAAGAAGGCCTCCAGGGTGAATTCCCCTCTTTGGCAGGGTGCCAGAAAGAGCTTCAGATCCCTCCCGATCTAGGGATGGAGATGACAGCGGCTACAGACTCTTTCGTGGAATTTCGATCGGGTACTTAGGGTTTCCGTATCAGAAGCAATATATAGGCGGAAGGAGAGGCCGAGGGGGTGCCTGGGGCGGCCAGACCACCCCCTGGCGTGGGCCAGGCCTAGCCGCGCGGCCAGGTGGTGTGGCCAGGCCCGTACCCCTCTCCGCGTATTCTGGCTCCAGATGTCTTCCAGTAAAATAGCGACTTTGGCTTTTGTTCTGTCCAATTCTGAGAATATTCATTTTCTGACTTCTTGAAACCAAAAACAGCAGAAAACAGGCAGCTGGCACTGTGGCTCTTGTTAATAGGTTAGTCCAAGAAATCATATGAAAAGTACTCCAAAGTGTGGGCAAAACTCAAGAATGTAGATAAAACCAAGCATGGAACATCAAAAATTATAGATACATTTGCAATGTATCAGGGAGATACATCGACATCGCACTCATCTCCATATCATGTTTCGTCGGTACTTTGTATATTCATGTTTCGTTCTCTTTTTAGTTTTCGTTCTCTCTTTGCTTTTGCTTTCTAAAACACAAAAAGACCAAAAATATTTCCGTTGTTTCTCTTTGTTTGCTTCTTCTTCTTTTTGCCTTGGTTTGCTTTTTTCCTTTTGGCTTTGCTTTAATTGTTCAAAAAAAAACCAAAAAGATTTTGTTGTGCTTGTTTTTCCTTTTTGTTCTTGCCTTTGAAAATTAAAAACACCAAAAATATTTTTGTTCTTCTTGTGTTCAACAGTCCTCAGTGGAATTTGGTTTCATGTTATTATTCAAGCCACACAAGTAAAGGGCAATAATGAGGATTAATGACAACTTGAGGTGTGGTAAGAGGCTGGTAACAAACTCTATTTGTTTTCATTTTTGTACATATACTCATCATTGTGGGCATGCTTAGTCTGTTCATGTAGGGTGTATGTTATTTATGGATGCTTAGTAGTTCTTGCTTTCTTATGATTAGCTCCAACTTGCTAATAATTTGAAGCACGTCATATGAATGTTCGCTTGCATTGCTCTATTCATAACTTGGTATGACACTTTGGTACCCTCCTCTGAGTGTATCACTTGAATTGACTTGGCACATGCTCATGCATGCATATGACTGAAACAATAATCAGTTAAGCCTCGATAAATTATTTTGCCTCAGGGGTCTTGAATCACTTGCATGCCATGATTAGTCATGTTTTGTTGCAAGCATGATTATTATAGTTATTGCTCTCTCGTTTGTCACTCCCTTACTTTTGCTAGCCTTCACCTGCGCTGAGTATAAGCTTTACTCGTGTTTCCAACTCCCTAAAACCAAATATTGCCAAAAGTTTCCACCTTACCTACCTATTAGCATCATTTGCTATTCCGTGCATGCTTAGTATGCCTTGTTTTCTTCCGAATAAAATATTTTCTTGTTATGAGAAACTTAGTTAGTAAACCTCTCACAAACTTGATGGCACACTTTACTTTCTTGCACTTAATAATCTTGAACCATTGTGTCCATCTTTGTAGCGTATATGCTTGCGCTTTATAAGTTGAAGTTAGCATAACCATGTATCACGGGGAACGCTTTCAACGTTGCACGGGTACTTTGTACCTCATTGATATCATGATTCTTTTGCGTATGGATCCTGGCGGTTTGAAATAAAAGGGGAACTTTTAAGATCATGGAGTTTGTGTATGTGTGAGAGAAACGCTTGGGCCGCTAGCCTAAGCCATGCCTAATCATGCTGGAAACTTGCAGCATAACTATAATGAGTATTCTATGAAGCATCCTTAATAAAAACCTATGCAAATAGCAAATAAAAAGATCACTGAGATGCTCATTGTCTGCTTGCCTTGTGATTTTGATTATGGGATAGCTCCCGTATCATGTGTATGGGGTACCCCGTTGGCAGTTCTCTATGATACATATGTACTTACAATGATAAGAGCTTACTTGTGACTGAAGTTGAGTAGCATGAGGTCTGCTACTCGTAAGTAAGGGGCATGAGATTTTAACTTATAACTTATCAAGCATATCCTCTTAGTTGCGTCACTTTAACCTTAACCATTTAAAGATGCTTATGATAGGGGCAATGTCGTTGTATTGGGAACGGCAGTACCTAAGAAGGTTAGATAGAGGTGTGGGGACTAGCAGGGAAGCTATCGACGGTGTCCACAGGCGGGATTGGATACAAGCAAGCGTAACGGGACGCAGGAAGTACCCAGGTTCGGAGCCCTCGTGATGAGGTAAAACTCCTACTCCTGCCGGATCTGACTATGGGTGATATACGAACTACAAGTGCTCCTCGAGCTGTATTCTCTAGCTACTGCCTTAAATGCAATGAGACCAACCCTTACTACTGAGGCCTTGCCTCTCCTTATATAGGCAGAGAGGCAACGGTCTCACTGGCCAATCCGACTAGCGGGCCCCACACGCGGGTCCCAGCCGACTAGTCATCTACAGTATCCGGTATGGTATGTCACATCGGAGTGTGAGCGGTATGGCTATCGTAGGCACAGTGAACGCCTTGCGAGCTGTCATCAGCACCGGGCCACTGTTCCCACGTCATCCTCATAAAGTCTTTGGTATGGCCGGGTGATGGCCGGTCTTGTCATCGTACAGGCGTACCATGCACTGATACGCACGTCGTCCTCTCTCCTTGATTGGTTCCGGCTACGTCGCTGTAGCCGGCTGCTTCTTGTTGATCCGACTACCGTGTGGTAGCCGGCCTGGCTTGCCTTGTCCGGCTGCATATGGTCAGCCGGACGTGATCCGACTGCACGTTTCTTGTCCGGTTGGGGTATCTGGGGATCATCCCCCCGACACTAGCCCCCGAGCGCGTGTGGATTCCGCCCTTAGGCGAAATGTGCGCGTGCTCCTCCTGGTTTTGAATTTGTGTCTGGCTACGCCTGGCGGTTGCGTTACCCGTGACGTCAGCGCTGACGCCGGCCACGCGCGCACACGCCATCATTGCACTGCAGCAGGCAGCGTAACGGCCCATCGCACGTCACCTCGGGAAGCTGCTGCCCGGCGCTTCGGTTCTCGCACCAAGATCTTCTGCGCATCCCGCTTCGGCACACAGGATCTAGGCGGCGGTTGGCGTGGGGTTGCCTAGATGCGCGCCACGTGGCGCCGTGGACGGTTGCGCTTCCGGTCCTTTAAAGGGACACCGTGGGGGGAGCAGTTCCCTTCCTTCGCTCCCCCGCTTCATTTTCCTCTTCCCAGTGCGCTCATGCCCTTTGCGCCCTTGCACTGCTGCCGGTGTAGCCCGTTGTGTCGCCCGCTCGTCGTCGTCGATGTTGCAGGCCACCGCCACTCCTCCGTCGCCGCTCCCCCTGCCAGCCGGAGATGGCAGCCGACCGCGGGGCCTGGTACGGCTCCTCCGTCACCAAGGATCAGATCCAGAAGTACCGCGCCACCCGCGTTCTCCCGCTGGAGGAGGAAGTGGCGGTGCGGCTCACGCCGGCGGGAGAGGTGTCGCCGCACCCTGCGGAGGGGGAGCGGGGCATCTTTCTCTTGCACCTGTCGCGCGGGTTCGCGCTGCCGGTGCATCCCTTCTTCCTCACTTTCTTGGTGTTTTTCGACCGCCGCCTCCACCACCTCGACGCCAACGCAATCGGCACGCTGGCGCACTTCCTGGCGTTCTACGAGAGCTACCTCGGGATCCAGCCGGATCTCGGGCTCTTCTGCAGGCTCTTCCGAGTCCGGTCGCAGGTGCAGTTCACGCAAGGGCCGTTAGTCGTCTGTGGCAGGCCTCCATCTACTCTCGCGCACAGACCGGCTACCCCAAGTTTCTTCTGCACGAGACGGTACGACTATGGCAGCAGTCGTACTTCTATGTCAAGAACCTCACCAACGTTGACCAGATCAATCTTCTAGCCTTCCAGGATGTCGAGTCCAGCCGGCTGCACTGGGACTTGAAGATCTACGGCGACAAGGCAGAGTCGGATGCGGTGCTGAAACGCATGCGCTCCCTCGTCCACTGCCGGCTGACCGGCCTGGACGTCACCCTCAGCTAGATGTCTCGGCTGATGATGTTGTTGCAACAGCGAGCGCACAAAATGTGCTTCTACTCTGGCCGGCTGGACCCGACACGGCTGTCGCACCGCGATCCCCGCTACCACAACCTGAAGGAGTGGGTGTGGACGATCACCAAGGAGCGGCTGCCGGAGGGCTAGAAGTTCAGTCTGGTGCCCTACAGCCGGGAGAACCGCGTGCCCCGGGTAGGTCCCACTAGCCGGATTTTTTCTTTCGTATTTCTTGCCCTTCTTTCTTGTTTTATCTAACTGATCTCTTGTATTCGACAGATGTTTCCTTGCATCCTTCGCGAGGAGGGTGAGGCTCCCCTCGAGGAGTTCACGCCTGACTTTTCCGAGCCGCGTGCTCGGTGGTCCAGCGAGGAGTCGAACGGGGATGGGGATGCCTTCCCCAGCCGGAACAACGAGACGGCTCCCGACCCCCACCCGGAGGTTGACGAGGAGGAGGAGGCCGCGCCGACCACCGATCCGGCGCCACGCTCTACGATGGACGGTGAAGCTGGCGGGAGCGGCTCCAGCCGTTCCGGCTCCCACCGGCCTGCTACGGAGGAGCCCGCCCCCAAGAGGAGCCGGACCAGCGCCCTACCGCCGAGCCGCCTTGGCCGGAAGAAGGGGCCGCCTCCAGTTGTGCCGGGGTATGCTCTTCCTCCCCTTTTCTTTCGCTGTTTTCTGCCTGCTGCTTTTTTCTCCCTTTCTGCCTTTGGATTATTTGCTTATATTTCTTCCCTCTCTTCTCCTGTCTTCTTAGCACGCTGGTTTCCTTTGGAGCTGTGAGCCTGGCTCGAGCGCCAACCGGGTCGCCGCCCCATGCTCCGACTACGCCTGCCAGCGCCCCTCCTTCTTCCGAGGTACCGCCTCCACCTCCGCCTCGAGCTGAACCGGCTACCCCAGTCGGATCGGAGGGTCCCCAGCCGGAGGCGAAGGTTCCCCAGCTAGGTGGCTCTTCCGCGGGCGCACGGGGGGCTGCTACCGGCAAGCAGCTCGTAGTTGTCGGTGATGACAACTCCGATGAGGAGCCGGGGGAGGAGTGGAGGACGGTGGTGGTTACCACGAAGGAATCCTTGGCCATCAACGCCGTGGATGACGACGCTTCCTCTGCCGCCTCGCTGACGGACCTCACCGCCACACTCGAGCTGACGGTGAAGGAGATCCGGCTGCTAGAGGCCGCGGCCGGCGGGAACCGGTCCCTGGAGCAGAAGCTCGCTGCTGCCAACGGGACTTCCCAGAGTAAGTTTGCTTCATCCGTCTTGCTCTCTCTCTCTTTTTTTTTACTGATAGCCGGTTTTGTCGCAGCCATCCTCGTGTGCGCTCAGCGCGAGATCGATCGCTTGAAGAAAGCGAACGACCGGTTGAGCAAGTCCAACTCTACTCTGTGGCTGCAGAATAAGGATTGGCACGCGAGGGTAGATGGCCTGGAGGCCACCATCAAGGAGCGCGACGCCTCGCTCGCCAGCCGGACCGAAGCCTTCGACCTTCTCGAGGCCCAGAACAAGGATCAAGAGAAGGAGATCAAACGGCTGGCGACGAAGGAGAAGGCTCTGGTGGAGGAGCTGATGCAAGTCGGCCACACGGCTAAGGGTAAGTTCTTCTTTTCCCCTTCTCTTTCTTCCGGATCCGGTAGCCGGATCTGACTCTTTTTTCTGACAGTGTTTTATCCCGGCATAGACCTGCTGGCCTACAACCGGCTGTAGGAGAACTGGCCGGGAGCGCAGCCGATGGCCCAGGAGCTCGTCGTCCTTCTTGGAGAAGAAGCTGCCAAGCTTCGTCAAGCGGCGCGGGACGTCTTCTCCTTCCTGTGGCCGGAGGCTCCGGTTCCGGAGACGATGGCGCAGCTAGCTGCGAAGGTGGGTGAGGTGCCGGTTGCGGTGGACTGGTAGCAGGACTTGGCGGCGCGAGCCGGAGTGGAGATGGCTCTGGCCCTCATGCTCTCCTAGTACAAGGACATCCGTGTCGACAAGATCGACGGAGTCTTCCGCGCCGGCGCTGACCTTGCCGCCATCCGCCAAGCCCATCCGGAGCTCCGCGGATCCGACATCAAGATCGCCGACTATGTGGACCCCGACAAGGTGCTCACCGACTCGGAGTCCGTCGGTACTCCTGATGTGGAAGGCCCGACGCAGCCGTCTGCGGGCGCCGAAACCGGATCGAGTGTCGCGCCTCCTCCTCCGCCTGAAGCTTCTGCCGGCCAAGATGCTCCTCACGGCAAGGGTCCTACTGCTTAGTCGTTGCCCTGGGATGCCGGGTGTATTTGTCTTACCTTAGTTTTACTTGAAACTTGTCCGTCTGTACCGGCTGTCTCTGACACCGGGTAACCTTATGGGAGCTTCGTCTCCTTTTTTCTTTGCTCGTTAATATTGGACTTGCTTGAGTTTCCTTCAGCTTGTGTGCTTCGAATTTTCATTCAGCATTTCGCCGGTTGACTTTATCCGGCTTATTTCGTCCGGCTATACACCTTTAGCCGGGGGAACTGCACCTCCAGTGGGGGCGCGCTAGCGCACCCGCTGGGTGTAGCCCCCGAGATTCGTAGTAGTTGGCGTAGCCAGGTGCTTCGAATCTTTCTTCTTTTTCCCAAGCCTTCTAACTTTATCCGACTAGACTCGTCTTGGTCGGCTGCTTCTGCTGGCTGAACATCTTCAGCCGGGGGAACTAACATTCCAGTAGGGGCGCGCGAGCGCACCCACTGGGTGTAGCCCCCGAGATTCGGAGTAGCTGGCGTAGCTAGGTGCTTCGAATCTTTCTTGCCTTCTCTTGCTCCTGCCCTTGCCCTCACCTGGGCTCCGAACGGCCGGCTAAACGCCTTTAGCCGGTCAGGAACTACAAGATTCCACTGGGGGCACGCGAGCGCACCCAGTGGGTGTAGCCCCTGAGATTCGGAGCGCTTGATGAAGGCAAGGACTTCGAATCTTCTTCTCCTTTTCTTCCTGAATTCCAACTCAAGGCAGTCGGACAAGAATATACATACACATACATCCTCACCGGTTAATAGGTTAGTTTGCCAAATTATAGCCGGAACACGGATTTGTTTTTTCGAAAACTAGCTTGGGCCTTTCTGGACACTTGGTCGCTTTCCCGTGTGCTCTGCTATTTTCGCTGCGTCCTTGCCGGGCAGCCGGGTTGCGGTCTGCAGCCGGAACCAAAGGGAGCTGACAATACGTTGTGCACGGTACTGACGGCCTAGTAACCGGATTGGCTTAAGCTAGTTGCGAGGCCGGGATGCCCGGTCTGTCGCGTCTCCTCCCTGTTTTTCGTGTGGGATGTCTCGGGCTTTTGCTTTTGCTAGCCGGATAGCCGGATTGTGGTCTGTAGCTGAGATGAAGAGTGGGCCTCTGACATCGTCGCACACTACTTAGTCGGTTTGTTAACTTAGCAGGCCGGGCCAGCCAGCGAGCCCCCGGGTAGGGGTTGCCGGAGTCAGAAAATCAGAACCGAAGAACAGATGCAAAACACATTTACAGTAAGGAGCCCCCGAGCATCTCGTAGGGGTCCGCATTTTCATTCATAGAGTTTTCGGGATACATACACTGTCTGGCGACTAGGTGTAAAACGGGCGCAGCAGGGCCGCATTCCAGGGATGCTCGGTTTCCTCATCTGATTTGTCCATCTTGTTCTTGCACGGCTGCTGCGCGTCGATGAGGTAGTAGGAGTCGTTGGGCAGTGCCCAACTGATGACGAAGGGGCCCTCCCAAGGTGGCGATAGCTTGTGCGTGCCCTTCGTGTCTTGCACCAACGAGAGAACTAGGTCGCCCTCGCGGAACGCGACTGGGCGGATCCGGCTTGAATGGTAGCGGCGTAGTCATTGCTGGTACAGGGCTGACCTGGACAGAGCCAGCTCACGGGCCTCCTCCAGGAGGTCCACTCCGTCCTCCCACGCTTCCTGGTTGGCCTTTTCGTCGTATAGGAGCTTGCGTGGTGAGTCGAACTCGATGTCCGCGAAGAGGACGGCTTCTGATCCATAGACCAGGAAGAACGGGGTGTAGCCGGTTGACCTGTTCGGCGTGGTGCGGAGGCTCCATAGCACGGCTAGAAGCTCCTCGATCCAGCATCTGGGTGACCGCTCTAATGGCTCAATGAGACGCGGCTTGATGCCGGCTAGCGCCAAGCTGTTTGCTCTTCGACTTGCCCATTGGATTGCGGGTGTGCGATGGAGGAAAGGTCTAGTCGGATGCCCTTGTTGCTACAGAACCGGGCGAAGGCCACCTTGGCAAAGTTCGTGCCGTTGTCGGTGATGATGCTGTTGGGGTAGCCGAACCGGTTGATGATGTCGGTGAAGAAGGTGACGACTGTCACCCCGTCCAACTTCAGGATAGGCTTGGCCTCGATCCACTTCGTGAATTTATCCACCGCCACCAGCAGATGGGTCATACCAGCGCGTGCTCGCTTGAAGGGACCGACCATGTCGAGGCCCCAAACCGCGAAGGGCCAGGTGATCGGTATGGTCTTGAGTACCGAAGTTGGCATGTGCCTGAGCTGCCCGAAGCGCTGGCACCCATTGCATGCGCGGACCAGCTGCTCAGCGTCCTCGAGGGCGGTGGGCCAATAGAAGCCATGGCGAAACGCCTTGGCGACTATCGCCCTTGATGAAGCGTGGTGCCCGTGCTTGCCCTGGTGGATGTCCTTGAGTAGCCGGTAGCCTGTGTCTACATCGACAATCCTCTGAAAAATGCCAGATACGCTGCGCTTGTACAGTTCGCCGTTGATGATGGTGTACGTGTGCGCGCGGCGCCGGATTTGCCTGGCTTCCACCTCGTCATCCGTAAGTTCTCCATTGGCGATGTAGTTCATGAAGGGTTGTGCCTAGGATGGCACTTCCCGAATGACGAGGATGCTCCCGCTCTCCGGTTGACGGATGTCGGGGGGTCGTCCGGGTGGCGTACCCGGGACGGTAGCCCCCGAGCTGCTTGACGAACCGGCAGCCCCCGGGTTTTGCAAGTCAGAGGGCACTGCCTTGCCGGAGTTGGTGCGGGTCTTCTTCTTTGGCGGCTCTATCGGCTCTGCTTCTGCCGCTCCGTCAGCCGGAGCGCTTCCTGCCCAGGTGATGGAGTCTGACTCTGGCAACAGGTTGATGGAGGGCTTGCGCAGGTGCTCCAAAGAGACCTCTGGTGGGATCGCCTGCCTAGTGGATCCGATTTTTGCGAGCGAATCGTTGCCTCATTGTTGACGCGGGGGATGTGGTGAAATTCGCATCCGTCGAAGGAGGCACTGAGCTTCTGGATGTGGAACCGGTAGAGGGCCATGTTTGCATCCCTGACATCCCATTCTCCGAACACTTGCTACACCACCAGATCCGAATCTCCGAAGCACAGGATCCGGTTGACACCGATCTCCTGGGCTAGCCGGAGTCCGTGCGCTAGTGCCTCGTATTCGGCTACGTTGTTGGAGGCCTTGAATTGGATCTACAGCACGTACTCCAGCCGGTCTCCCTTGGGCGAGGTGAGCATGATGCCAGCTCCCAAGCCCCCGAGCATCTTCGACCCGTCAAAATGCATCTTCCAGTGGTCCGAATCCAGAATCGGTGGAAGATACTAGGTCTCAGCCCAGTTGACGAGGAAATCCGACAATGCCTGTGACTTGATCGTGAGCCGGGGCTCATACTGGATGGAGTAGGCGGCGAGCTCGATGGCCCACTTGGTGACTCGTCCGGTGGCGTCCTTGTTGCTGATGGTTTCCAAAAGGGGTGCGGTGCACAGGACCTTAATCGGATGCTCCTAGAAGTAGTGCTTGAGCTTCTTGCATGCCAGGTACACGTCGTAGCACATCTTCTAGTAGTGGGGGTAGTTCTGCTTGGAGAGGGAGAGAACCTCGCTGAGGTAGTAGACGGGCCTCTGAACCGGCTGAGCCTTGCCTTCCTCGGGGTGCTCCACCACCAGGACCACGCTGACGACCCGGTTGATGGCTGCTATATAGAGCAACATCGGCTCCTTGCTAGCCGGCGTGGCTAGAACCGGCGCTGTGGATAGCATGCGCTTGAGGTCATGAAATGCGGTGTCGGCTTGTGAAGTCCAGGAGAACTTGTCCGTCTTCTTCATCAGCTGGTACAACGGGAGTGCCTTCTCCCCCAGCCGGCTGACGAAACAGCTAAGGGAGGCCAGGCATCCGGTGAACTTTTGGACTCCAAGCAGGCTCCTGGGCAGCTGCATCCTTTCGATGGCCGCAATCTTCTCCGGATTTGCCTCGATGCCTCGTTGTGAAACAAGGAATCCGAGGAGCTGACCGGAGGGTACCCCAAAGACGCACTTCTCCGGGTTCAACTTCATCTGGTACTGGCGGAGGTTGCCAAACATCTCTCCCAGGTCTTCGAGGAGGGTGCGCTTCTCCTTGGTCTTGATGACCACATCGTCCACGTAAGCATGCACGTTTCGGCCTATCTGTGAGTGCAAGCACTTCTGCATGCAGCGCTGATAGGTAGCGCATGCATTCTTTAGACCGAAAGGCATGGTTACATAGCAGAAAGCCCCGTAGGGGGTGATAAATGATGTCTTAATCTGATCGGCCGGTTTAACCGGATCTAATTGTACCCGGAATAGCAATCTAGAAAAGACAACAAATCACAGCCGGCCGTGGAATCGATAACTTGATCGATACTGGGCAAGGCGAAGGGGTCTTTCGGGCACGCCTTGTTCAGGCTGGTGTAGTCGATACACATGCGCCATGTCTTGTTCTTCTTCAGCACCAGGACTGCGTTTGCCAACCAGTCCGGGTGGTACACTTCCATGATGAACCTGGCTGCAAGGAGCCGGGTGATCTCATCACCGATTATCTTCCTCTTCTCCTCTGCGAACCGGCGCAGAGGTTGCTTGACTGGCCTGGCGTCCGGCCGCGCAAGAAGTGAGTGCTCGGCGAACTCCCTCGGCACACCCGGCATGTCCTTGGGGGACCATGCAAAGATGTCCCGATTCTCACGGAGGAAGTCGACGAGCGCGCCTTCCTATTTGCTGTCCAAGCTAGCACCAATGGTGACGAACTTAGTCGGGTCGGAGGGGTCAAGCAGGATCCTCTTCGTCTCCCTTGCCGGCTAGAAAGTTCCTTCTCCAGCCGGCTTACTGCTAGCCGGCATGTCCTGCTAGGCCATGGCCACATTGCGCATGATCACGCGCTTCTCCTTGACTATGATGAGGGCCTCTGCCAGTTTGGAACCGGCTGAGGCGCACTCCATCGACCGCCTGAAGCACCCGGTGACGGTGATCACGCCGTGGGGTCCCGACATCTTCGTCTTGAGGTACGCGTAGTGGGGGACAGCCATGAACTTGGAGAGGGCGGGGCGCCAGAGGAGAGCATGGTAGGAGCTCTTCAGGTTTACCACCTCGAACCAGATTGGTTCATGGCGGAAGTTCTCCTCGGTCCCGAAGATGACGTCCAGCTGGATTTTCCCCAGCGGGGCGCAGGCTGGCCCCGGTAGTACACCGTGGAACGTTGTGGTAGTCGGGAGCAAGTCGCTTTCGCAAATGCCCAGCTTCTCCAGCGAGGACTGGTAGAGGAGGTTGAGGCTGCTGCCTCCGACGATGAGGACGCGCGAGAATCGGCAGGTACGCGCGTTGGAGATGATGAGGGGGTCAAGCACCATGGCGTAGCCCCCGGGAGTCGGCAGCTGCTCCGGCTGGTCTGCACGGCTCTAGGTGATGGGGGTTTCCGACCAATTCAGGTACTGGGGGGCTGGAGAGATGATGGCATTGACCTCCTTGGAGCGTCGCATGCGGCTGTGCTTGTCGTCCAGCTCCGTCTCGAAGATGTGGTAGGCGGCGTGCGGCTAGGGGTAGCCATTGTTGTTGTTGCCGCCGTTACCATCATTGCCGGCTCCCCTCGCTAGTTGTAGCATCCCAGTTGTCTAACAATGGTAATGCTACTTGGTCCAGTAATATAATGGCTACTTCCTATGTACAATTGTTGCATCATAATTATATCATGCTCATGTCATCATGCCACCTTGCATTTGAGCATCATATAAAACCCTTTTTCTTTGGTTCTTCTCTCATATGCATTATTAATTGTATTTGCCTCTTGATATTGTATTTGGTTATTGATATATTGTTTAATGCCCAAGTTGAGTTGGGGGCATATCTTTTATTCAACTCCACCACCTTTCTTTGTCACCACCTTATAATTCCACCATTCTACTTACCCATGGGCTTTTATTTTCTTTTGGTATTTAATCTAGCTCATGGGAGATGGGATGGATCCAATTCTATTTTATTTTGCTTGGCCTTTATTCCATATTTTGGAATGCATAAGAATAATGCCATGTTATTATTATTGTCTTCACAAGCATAAGAATATGGCATTTAATTATCATGCATGGGCCATGCAAATTATCACCATCCTCTTCTTTTGGGATTTGCTTGTATTTTTGGAAGTTTGGCATGGTCCTTTGAGATTCAATTCAAGGTGGCCATACTTTTGCTTTCACCATCAAACCATACCCCTCTCTCCTTATCCATCATCTACCATGCATGATCATGTGGGCTTTTCTCTTTGATTTTTAAAACCCTCTCCCTCTCTCTTCCTCTTGTATTGTTTCCTCACCATCAACTTATGCTCATCCACCAAGCCTTGTCCTCACTCCATAGCCATCTCTGTTCCATTTATTCAAAATTTGCAAAAACTTCCAAAAAGGGTTACTTCTTGGGCTTGTTTAAATCTACAACAAAACAAAAATCAAAACAGTTAATTAAAAATAAAAAAAATAAAGGAGAAAGCCTCAGCAGCAGCCCACCTTACCTGGTCGCAGCCCAGCAGTGCCGACCCGTTCCTCCTTTTCCTCCTGGGCCGGTCCTTTCCTTCTCCCTAGCCCGTATCACTTCGCCGTCACGCTGTCTCCCCCATGTTCCTCTTCTCCGTCGTCCGCCCCTCTCCTCTGCCCTGACGGAAGCGAGCAGGTGGCCGACCTCCGCCGTCAGCTCACGCCTCCCGCACGCCAGCTCCCCTCCTTCTTATCCTCGCGCCGAGCCGCACCTTTTTCTCGAACGCTAGCTCCGCTCCGTTTCCCTCTCCCTCTTCTTCGCCGTATCAAGCCGATGCCGCCAGTCAGAGCTCCACGACACCGATTCCGGCCTAGTTGTCGACCGTGGACTCACCTAGGGGCATCGCCGCGGACCGATTCGTCGTTTTCCGCCGGCTAGGAGGACCCGGACCGCCCGGAGCCTCCCCCTCGTCAGAGAACCATGTGCCGCCGCCGCGACCTCGCCGTCAACCTCCGCTCCGGCCATCCCGTCCTCTGATTTCCGTGGGAATCAGACGAGGTGAGCGCCCCCTCTCGTTCCTCTCCCGTTCCCTCCCCTCCGCGTGGCCGCGCTGCCCGAATTTGGGCCCCGCCGGTGAGCTGCCCCGCCGACGTGCAGACATGGACCGTGCGATTCCCCCCGCTGTTCCCCGCAGAACGCCGAACCCTGCGACCCTCCTTAGGCGAATCTCCCTTGACCAATCATGTAGCCCGTGATGCCCTCTACAACTTCTGTTTTAGCGCCGTCGCGATGCGTGCCACCGTTCGCCCGCTTCCGTCACCGGAAGATGGCCGGAATCGCCGCGCCGCGCTGTCGTTTTCTTCGTCAGATTCGTTAGGCCAGTGTCGTCGCTGGCAGATTGCGGTTAGGTCCCCCAGTTTTCATCTTCCCCAACCCGCGATCCCTAGGACCCCACCAGCCAGCCTCTGTGAGCTTTTTACAAAAAGCACCCCGGCTTTCGTAGTCTCAACCCGCGCTCTAGCACACCCCCCCCACCTGTCAGTCTCTGCGGGTTCCGCCACTAGCACATGGGCCATAGCCCGCTGGCCCCACCTGTCATTCGCGATGGCTAGCTAGACCCAGAGTGAGAAAAGCCCGCGGCTGTGCAACGTTGACCACTGGGCCCAGTTCGCGCCGGCCCCATCCGTCAGCGACTTGGGCTAGTGCTGACCGTGTGTAAAAAGTCCTGGCAATTTTCTGTTTTAATTAAACTTTTCCAGAAAATTGTTAAATACAAATTCAAATCAGATTCTAAAGAACTTTTAAATTATAAATCCAAACAATACAAATAATATATGTTTTTGAATTAGAAAAATGTGAGGAATTCAAATATGCTATTCAAAATAATGTTTGAACACTTTAAATTTTCGAGATGATTAAAATTAGAATAAAATGCCCTTTTTCTTAATAAATTAATAACTTTAATTCTATAACTCCAAATTTGACAAATAATATGTCTAAATCGATCAGCGCGATGAGCCCGTTCTATCTATGCATTCCTTGTTCTGAATTGAAGCATGCATCATGTCATTATTAAAAATCAGAACTGTTTATGGCAATAAAACTTGGTCAAATAATTAATGAAATGCTTTATTCTTGTACCACACCTCACCCTTGCCATGCTACTTTAATGCCATGTAAATTGTGTATCATTCATCATGGCATGCTTGGTTGCTTGTCGCATTTTAATTCATATCTTTGTGCACTTTATTTATGTTGGCCCTTGTTTGTTTGGTTCTTCTTCGAATAGACGCCCAGCAGGAGAATTACCAGGAATCACAGGAGTACTACCCAGATCCATCCCTCGCTTCAACTAAACTACCAGGAAAGCACTACCACATGCTTGAATACATATAGTACCTACCGCCTCTATCTTATTCTTGCATCATTGAGTCGCGATTGCATTAAATTGAATCCCAAGTACTGCATAGCCTTTACTTTTAAACCCCACCGAAGCTTGTTCCTCCATCCCATGAGCCTTTACTACAGGAGTTGTTTGAGCCATGCGAGTCGTAGAAAAAGCATGTGTAGGGTATGTGAGTGTATGATGGATAACGAGGTACCTTAACAACATAACCTGAGTAGTAATGGGATAACTAATGAAAGAGGCACCGGTGATCAATATCTGCTATTTGGTTTTTCATGCTCACTTGTGTCCCGTAGGACCCCGAGTACTTGATTCCTGTTCCTTGACTATTCACACTATCCACATCCGGGAGGCCTTATGGACCCCCATGAGCAAGAGCTTGATTCATTCTTATTTGTTGGGGCCACAAGTAGTTTGGGGCTTTATTACTATCCTGTACTTATGCCATGTTTCTGCTTTATTAAGATTGTGCGTGGAGCACCTATACTGTTTTGGATCGTGGAATGTTTTCACGATATCGACAAGCCCAGTCACACATTCGGGTTCCCAGTCGTTTACAGCCATTGACACAAACCTTGGGTCCGTCTCGGAGCCGGCCAACTTCGTTGCGGGTAGCTTAATGGGGTGGCCCCCTAAAATATTTCTGAATCATGTGATCGCTTTGTCGTGAATGCCTCGTTGGGTTTTGAGTTGGTTTTTCCGAGGTTGATCGAGTGTGTGTTGCTATTCGTGCACCCCTGCAGGGTAAATCTTTCTGAAAGCCGTGTCCGCGGTTATGGACGACTTGGAGCACAGTTTCTCGATCATAGACAAGTCTAACTAAAGCACCACTCTTAATTTGACTAAATATCTGACTAGTAATTAGTGCAATACTCATGGAATGATTAATAAAACTGCCAACGGATGGGTTGTTCGTCCGCTTTCTCGTTGGTAAGCGAGAAGGAGGATGGATCTGTTACTTTATACTGTTATAACTGTTGTTTCTAATTAACGGACATCCGCCTATCTTTGGTTAGGCGGATGGTTAGTGAGTATCTATAGGCTTGTTAGTTATTATCTTTTGCTGCAATTGCGTCACCCCAGGTTTATGTCCCCTTTAGAGGCATAAAGACTTGCTGAGTACCCCTAGGGTCTCACACGATAAATTGTTTGATTCAGATGAACAGGTGTACCCGCAAGATGGATACTGGGTGGAGGAGACAGATGATGTTGGCAACGATCACTCGGTGTAGAGATTCTGGGAACGGGGATCCGTGAGATATGTGGGCGGGATGTGTTTATTTATGTGGCATCTTATGCCGATTTGCTTCTTATCCGTACTCGGATCTTGTTTTCCGCTTCCGCCTGATACTCTGATGTTTGTTGTATGAGGAGCTATCCTAAAATATTATCTATATCGAGGATATTTGAATCTTGTCGTATGGTGTTGCAATATTTCTATTTCTTTTAGATAGAATGGCTCTGAGGACTGTTGTATGTGGCTTGCATACATACTCACTTGTGTATGTAGTTGATCCCTTCGCCTGCCGATTACGCCGCTCATTCTTGTCCCGATGTTCTAAAAGTGGTTAGAACGGCCGAAAGGTCTACCGTGAGTGGCCCCGGGCCCCACCGTACTATTTTAACCATTTTCGCTCATCTAGGCATGCAACTAGGAGCGTAATTCACCGAGGTAGTTACACCAGTGGTGGTGGTGGTCCACCGGGAGGGGGTGGGGGTAGACGAGGCTGGTTACCCTGGTCTTTTAGCAGGCAGGTCCAGATGCAATTCCGAGTGGTGTGAGTATCCGGTTTGAAGGGACCGCTGTGCCACTTGCACAGGCCGTCAAACATCTGGTCGAAGGTGAGCTGTGGCTTCTGCCTCCTTGCCTCATTAGCCGGTGCGTCGGGCGCACCCTCCACGGTGTTGACCTGCCGTGCATGGTAGCAGGGCTTCTGTTGTCCGGCTTGGTGGTCCCCATGGAACCGGTTGTCGTTGCCGTGGCGCTGGGAGGATCCAGCTTCGCCAGCCGGATTGCTTGGACGGTCGCGAGCCGGCTCCATCGGAGTCGGACGCCCGTCAGCATTTACTCGGAGGGGCTTCTTCATGGCGGCGTCTGCCGTGGCGTACTAGTCCGCAACCGTCATGAGCTCCGCCATGGTTTTCGGCTTGTCACACAGTAGCCGGTGGCGAAGCATGGTGCCTTCTCGGCAACCCTCGATGAAGAAGCTGATGGCCTGGCTCTCCAGGATGCCCTCGCAGGTGTTGCGCAGCTCCATCCACTTGGCGAGGTACTCGCGGTCACCCTGGCCGCACAAGGCCAGGTCGCGTGGGCGCCCCGGACGCTTGTACGTGCCATTGAAGTTTCGGACGAATACTTTCTCGAAGTCTGGCCAGGCGTTGATGCTATTGGGCGCAAGGCTGTTGAGCCACGTCCTTGCCAACCCGGTTAGCATGAGGGGGAAGTAGCGCACGGCTGTGCGCTTGTTCCCATGGGCGATGCCGACTACCGTAGCATAGTCGGTCAGCCAATCTTCCGGCTTCATGCTACTGTCGTACTTGGGGGTGTCCCTAGGCAGGGAAAACTTGTCCAGAAACGGCTCGTTCCTGATGCGGGGTCCGAAACAAACCGGGTCGGTAGAGTCTTCTTCCTCCATGACGCGCGCTTGAGCGAGGAGCTCGATGCGGTCACGGGCATCCGGAAAAGCCGAGTTGGGCGCTCCCACCCGGCCCGAGAGACGGGAACTGGTGGGTCTGGGCACTCTGGTTTGTGGAGGGGGAGGTGGCGGGTTGCTGTTCACCGTCTACTCCTGGCGCAGCTGGCCCCTGTTGCCAGAGCTGTGATGCCTGCTGTGGGCCTTAGCTGGCTGAGGGGAGGACGCCTGCTGGGTGTCGCGCGGCGCGCCCCTGCTGTTGGCAGGCAGCTTGCTCCCCCTGGAGTAGCTGGGGTCCTCCTGCATCTACCGGTTGGCGTCAGCCTGCTCGTCCGCGATGCGGAGGAGCTCCTGCATGCGGGCGTGCTGGTGGGCTCGCTCCTCGCCCTCCAGATTGGGCAGTTCCTCTACCGCGGCTCGCGCCGCGCGCAGGTTCTTGATGGGCGTGTTGTAGGTGGGCCGGTTGAGGGCGAGCGCGGGATCCGGCTCCCCATCCTTTTCCATCCTACCGCCTAGCTCGCCGCCCCGGCGCCGTACCTGGCCACGCCGGCTCGGCTCTGCGGTAGCCGAAGTGAAACCGTGCGCTCGGTCGTACTCGCGCCGGGTGATCTCGAGGGTCTTGCGGGCTGCCGCCAGCTCCATGGCCTCCTGGAGGAGGATCTGTCTCTCCATGGTGAAGTTGGCCTCCGCCTCCTCCGGGTTATCCCCGAGGTTAACCGGCATCAGGAGCTGATCAATGACATCCTCCACCGGGTTCCGAGGCTGTGGAGGGGCGGAGGTTCCGACCTCATCCGCGCCTCGCTCCTGCGGCTGGCAGGGGTGAGAGCTGGAGCCGGCCATCATGACCTCCACGCCGCAGGGCGCGACGGAGGCGCTACCGCCTGGATGCCGCAGCTCCGCGACAGAGACGATTTCCCTAGGGAAACGCTCCGGAACGGTGGCACCGTAGACGGGGAGGTCGCCGAATAGCAGGGCGGTGCCATTCGCCGGGAAGGAGGTTCCGGCAAAGCAGGAAGCGTTGTCGATGACGCAGTCGAATTTGCCGAGCGTGAGCACCAGGCCGGAGGCCACGCGCTCACCGGCTGAAGTGCGGGGTCCCATGCGGAACGTGACTCCGGTCGAAGCCATCTTGCCCCATGGTGGGCGCCAGCTGTCATTGTATTGGGAACGGCAGTACCTAAGAAGGTTAGATAGAGGTGTGGGGACTAGCAGGGAAGCTATCAACGGCGTCCACAGGCGGGATTGGATACAAGCAAGCGTAACGGGATGCAGGAACTACCTAGGTTCAGAGCCCTCGTGATGAGGTAAAACTCCTACTCATGCCGGATCTGACTATGGCTGATATACGAACTACAAGTGCTCCTCGAGCTGTATTCTCTAGCTACTGCCTTAAATGCAATGAGACCAACCCTTACTATTGAGGCCTTGCCTCTCCTTATATAGGCAGAGAGGCAACGGTCTCACTGGCCAATCCGACTGGAGGGCCCAACACGCGGGTCCCAACCGACTGGTCATCTACAGTATCCGGTACGGTATGTCACATCGGAGTGTGAGCGGTATGGCTATCGTAGGCACAGTGAACATCGTGCGAGCTGTCGTCAGCACCGGGCCACTGTTCCCACGTCATCCTCGCAAAGTCTTTGGTATGGCCGGGTGGTGGCTGGTCTTGTCATCGTACAGGGCGTATCGTGCACTGATATGCACGTCGTCCTGTCTCCTTGATTGGTTCCGGCTACGTCACCGTAGCCGGCTGCTTCTTGTTTATCCGGCTACCGTGTGGTAGCCGGCCTGGCTTGCCTTGTCCGGCTGCATTTGGTCAGCCGGACGTGATCCGACTACACGTTTCTTGTCCGGTTGGGGTATCTAGGGATCATCCCCCCGTGAGAGCTCAAAGCTAATGAGTACCATACTTTCAGCATTTGGAAGCCTTTCAAACTTTTCAAAAACCTTTTTCATTTCCTTGTTGAGTCACCACCCATTCTATGAGCACTTTCTTGACAGCATAGTTGTTATTCTTAATGTAATGTGCTTGTCTCAAAACTGGATTAATTCTGTTATGACTTTGATTCTTGTATCTTTGATATCTTTACTTCTAGTCTTCATTGAACTTCAGAGGTGCCTTGGCATTTATGTTTGCTTTACAATCAAAGGCAAGCGAGATACCACTCTATCATACCTTGTTATGAGCATTGCAATGTTGCTTATGTTTGTGTTTCATACTTGTTATTTTTGAGGTAGAAGCTCTTCATAGCTTGCAATGACTATTAAGTAAACTTAGTTGCATACTCTTTATTATTGTAAGATCTCACCATAATGAGGTAAGATCCCTGTGATTGTAGTGCTAGTCCCTGGATCGAAAATGCTAGCACCCACAGTTTAAGATGAAGTACACAGAAACAAAGGTCATTATTACATCGCTTATCCAGGAATATAATGGTTCTTACAACGCACTTAGCCCAAGGCTAAGACACTTAAAGTTCACATTACATAGCATATTAATAATAGAGTCTTTAGTCTTCATGCGCCATAGGCAAACATGTCGAGTGTAGACCCGCAACCCTACTCATCATCAGAGTATCCTGCAACATAATAAGTTACAGCCACAAGGGGCAATACATTTGGGATTTGTATTGGCAAGTGATACCATAGATACTTAGTAGAATCCAACAACTACATGAATATATGGCTAAGTGGGGTTATGGCTGGCTTTGCAAAAAGCTAATTTAACTTATAGTTTTTGAAGAGTAAGTTTTCTCATTCCAACTCTAAGGTACCAATGATAAACATCACTGAACCTCTACCTATGTTCACCCACAAGTTTTAACTTAGAGAAATTTGGATGAGGAGATTATTGAACTGCTTCACTGTCTTGAGGCTCAGGAATTGTCCATAACCGGGTACACGGCTAAGTACTTAGTTTTACCCTCTCGAGAGGTGGTGCACTTTCCCCACAAGACTCGACATGCATCGAGACAAGACCTTTCAGAAGCAATCCCTCGGACCACCACGGACGCGTTCCATCCTATCACAACTACCACCTTCTGTCTGTCTGGCTGAGTTCTTGCAACTTAGTTGGTCAAGGCAGAGCCCATATGCCATGTGGCTACACTTCAAGCTTCGTGACAAGAATGTCTCCAATCTCTTTGTTCCTGGGTAGCCATCCACAAGTGTGATACACCAGCTGACCATAGACATGGCCCCTGAGTAACCACTCAACATAATCCAAGCAAGTCCCATTCCACCCAGGTGTTTCATTAATATTAGTTGTTTTCTTAGTCAAACAAAATAATATCTCTCCATACTATCTTATATGTATTTTCCACCCACGAATTCTAATAGCATGGCTAAGCACTCTAGCATACGAAGTCTTTCAACTAGGAGATACTACCAAGATATAGTCTATAGGGTAGCATAGCATAGTATAGTAACATGTAAATAATCCTATCATGCTAAGATCTACCAAAATAACACTAGTGCAATAGTGAAAATAATAGGACATGAGATGAAATATCACTTGCCTTGGTAGCTAGGGGAATATGTACAATCCTCACAGCAACAAACTTCGCAATCCACACAATCTACACAAAGAACAATACAACAACAATAATTCAATCAATAAAACAGTACAAAAATATGAATGCATGCAAAATGCAATGACATGAACACAACTCTATAACTTACAGAGTCTACAGTACAGAGGGTAAAATACCTCATCTAAATACATAAGAAAATACCCCAAAACAATTTATAGAACAATTTTTATGAGCAAAATACTCCTAAAAAGGTTCTGCCTATAATTCCAATTTTTCAGAAGCAAAAGTGTGAAACAAGGCCTCTATAATAAAAGTCTTATTTTTCTGAATCCATAGACACCAAATTTACATTTCTCTGAATTGTGGATCAAAAGTTATGGATTTTCTAAGTTTAATACAAATTCTGTCCAATTTTCTAATTAAACAGATAACCAGGGCGACGTGGCGCAATTTCATTGGCCAGTACCGGTTCGGTCGGATCGAGCGCTGCGGGCCGTTGGATCTTAAGTGACAACAGACGGATCAGATTAGCCCGTACCGGTTCGTCCACGATCTAATCCTAGCCGCAGACAAACGATCTAACGGTTCCAGGTGGCCTGGCCGGAGATGGGCGGCGCTGACCGACTGCGCGCGGCGGCGGAGCATCGGCCGATGAGGTTCCGGCGATTCTACAAGGGCTGGGAGACCGTGGACACGTCGAGGAGGTCGTGGCGGTCTCGATGGAGGTCACTGCGGTGCGGGGGGTGCGGTGGCTTGGCCTTGATCCCTCGCCGGAGTTGCGTAGACGGCGGAGCTCGCGGCTCGGTGTCAGAGACGGCAACCTGGGGCTCGAACCAGCCAGCAAAGGGGTCAGCGAGATGCGCAAGGATCTGCATGACCCAACAAAGACCAAAAGGAGGCAGCGGAAACCCTAACCTTACCGGAAAAGGCGATGGACGGCGGCGGCAGAGGGGTTCGCCGGAGTTGGACCGTGTCGTCGACCTGGTGCAAAAGAAAGCACGCGGCCGGGGTTAAAACGTGCGCCAGGACACGACAAGTAATACAGAGCAGAGAGGAGGGCACGACATGGCCTGGGCTCACCAGAATTCTCGCCGGAGTGGCTTCGGACGGCGGGGATTTGAGGTGGCAATTGGGGAGCCTCGGGGCTCTCTAGGGGCAGTGTCTGAGGGAATCGGACAGGGAGGAGGAGGGGATTAAGAAGGGGCCGAAGCGGTGGCGATTTACTCACAGAAACGCTCGCAATCAATCGGACATGGAAACAGCAAAGGAGGAGAGAGGGCGTCGGTCGTTCGCGTGGAAGACGATGAGGTGGCGTCGATGTGGCGTGGGGCCCGGAGGTAAGTGGGTGGGGGTTAGCTGAGGGGGTGCAAAAAGACAGAGAAGGGAGAGGGAGTCCGGTTGGGCTAGCTGGGTCGGATTGGGCCAAAAGGCCAAAAGCTGCTGCTGCTGTTTAAAATCTTTTCCCTCCTTTTCTTCTTCTTTTTGAATTCTTTTCTAGGTTTTGTTTGAATTTAGCAAAATTGCTCCAAAAAGTCTCAAAATTTCACGAAATTTTTGGAGGATAAATCTAATGCAAAGTAGTACATGCCATGATGATATGAATGCAATGATGATGATTTTCAGATGAAAAATTTGGGATGTTACAAAT
Source organism: Avena eriantha (assembly GCA_910589775.1). Lineage (NCBI taxonomy): Eukaryota > Viridiplantae > Streptophyta > Magnoliopsida > Poales > Poaceae > Avena > Avena eriantha. The sequence continues at coordinate 418,543,548 of OU342744.1, read as the reverse complement.
CTAACCCCCTTAAGATGAATCTCGCCCTCGAGATTCGGGTTGGCTAGCAAATAGGTGAGGGTGATCTCTCCGAAGTGCATCCTCTCGCTCTAGGTTGCTTCTGATTCAGTGTGATGGTTCCACTGCACTTTGCAGAATTGGATGGTCTTGGTACAGGTAATTCTTTCTCCTGTCTCCAGAATCTTAATTGGTTTCTCTTCATAAGTGAGATAATTCTCTAGCTGAACTTCCTCTAATGGTATAGTGTCTTTCAACGAAGTTTCTTCCATCTCTGGATGACACTTTTCCAGCTGACTGACATGGAATACATTATGAACTGCTGACAGAGATTCTGGTAATTCTATCTCATATGCCACTTCTCCTTTGCGGCTCAAAATCTTGAAAGGCCCTACATAGCGTGGTGCTAATTTTCCTTTGATCCCAAATCTCTTCACACCACGAAGTGGTGATACCCTGAGATAAGCTCTATCACCAACCTCATAGGTAACCTCTCTACGTTTTGGATCGGCATAGCTCTTTTTCCGAGATTGGGCTACCTTTAGCCTATCATTTACCATCTTGACTTACTCTTCAGCCTCCTTGATTAGGTCTGGCCCGAACAAATTTCTTTCTCCTACTCCATTCCATAGCAACGGTGTAGTACACTTCCTTCCATAAAGAAATTCAAATGGAGCCATTTCTATGCTTGATTGATAGCTATTATTGTAGGAAGATTCTGCGTATGGTAGACTTTCATCCCAACTAGATCCATAATCTAACGCACATGCTCTTAGCATATCTTCCAATATTGGATTGGTCCTTTCTGTCTGTCCATCAGTTTGTGGATGAAATGAAGTGCTGAATTCCAGTCGAGTTCCCAATGACTCGTGAAGTTGTCGCCAAAAGTGCGAAGTTAATTGAGTTCCTCTGTCACACACGATACTTTTAGGTACCCCATGCAAACATACAACTCTATTCATGTATATCTTGGCTAGCTTTGCACTTGTATAAGTGGTCTTCACTGGTATGAAATGGGCCACTTTTGTCAAGCGGTCAACGATAACCCATATAGAATCGTATCCAGATTTAGTCCTGGGCAGTCCGGTGATAAAGTCCATTCCAATTTTATCCCATTTCCAGTCAGGTATTGGCAGTAGTTGTAATAATCCTGCCGGTTTCTGATGTTCTTCCTTTACACGACTGCACACGTCGCACAAGGCAATGTGCTCTGCTATGTCCTTCTTTAAATTATTCCACCAAAACCTCTCCTTAACATCCATATACATCTTGGTGTTGCTAGGATGAATTTAATATGGCGAGTTGTGCGCTTCTTGTAAGATCAACTTCCTAAGTTCAAGATCATGCGGAACACAGATACGTTTTTCGTACCATAAGATTCCTTGTTCATCTACATGGAATCCTTTTGCCTTGCCTTCACTAACCTTACTTTTGACTTCTTCTATTTCTTTGTCCAGCTTTTGGGCTTCTTGAATTCTGTCCATTAGTGTGGGTTGCACTTCCAAGGATGCAAGGTACCCTTCAGGCACAATTTCGAGTCTCAGCTCTCTAAATTGGGTACATAACTCCTCCGGCAATTCTCCTTTATTGAGGCCATTTACATAAGCCTTGTGGCTTAATGCATCGGCTATGACGTTTGCCTTTCCAGGGTGGTATTGCAAACTTAAGTCGTAATCTTTGATGAGTTCTAGCCGTCTTCTTTGTCTCATGTTGAGTTCTTTCTGTGTAAAAATGTATTTCAGACTCTTGTGATCAGTGAACATTTCACAACGTTTTCCCATAAGATAATGCCTCCATGTTTTTAAGGCATGTACAACTGATGCCAACTCTAGGTCATGAGTAGGATAGTTCACTTCATGATTTTTGAGTTGCCTTGATGCATAAGCTACAACTCTACCTTCCTGCATCAGTACACCTCCTAATCCTTTGTGAGATGCATCACAATATACTTGAAAGTCCTTCACAAGGTCTGGCAGACATAACACCGGTGCTGATACTAGTCTCTTCTTCAACTCCTAAAAGCTGGTTTCACATGCTTCCGTCCAATTAAACTTCTTCTCTTTCTTTAGCAGTTCAGTCATAGGTTTCGCTATCTTAGAGAAATTTTCAATGAACCTCCGGTAGTACCCTGCTAGGCCAAGGAAACTACGGATTTCTTTAACCGATTTAGGAGGTTCCCAATCTGTCACAGCTGCCACTTTTGCTGGATCAACAGCTATACCATTTCCAGATACTATGTGCCCAAGGAAACCCACTTCATTCAGCCAAAATTCACATTTGCTGAACTTGGCATAAAATTTGTGTTCCCTGAGTTTCTCCAGAATGAGGCGTAGGTGTTCTTCATGTTCTTTGTCGCTCTTGGAATATACCAATATGTCATCGATGAATACCACTACAAACTTGTCAAGGAATTCCATGAATACCTTATTCATCATGTTCATGAAATAGGCTGGTGCATTTGTCAATCCAAATGGCATCACTGTATACTCATACAACCCATATCTAGTGGTGAATGCAGTCTTGGGTATGTCATGTTCTCTAATCTTTAGTTGGAAGTATCTTGATCGAAGATCAATTTTTGAGAACACACGTGCTCCCTCTAGTTGATCAAAGAGATCATTCATTCTAGGCAGGGGATATTTATTCTTTATGGTCACTTCATTAAGTGAACGATAATCTATGTATAGCCTTTCACTTCGGTCCTTCTTCTCAACAAACAACACTGGTGCTCCCCAAGACGACGAACTTGGTTGGATAAATCCCTTTTCAACTGTTCTCCCAGCTATTTCTTGAGTTCTTTTAACTCGTCCACCGACATTTTATAAGGTCTCTTTGCTATAGGCCCAGTTCCTGGCAGTAGGTCGATCAGAAACTCCACATCCCTATCTGGTGGCATGCCAGGTAATTCTTCGGGGAACACATCTGGATATTCTTTCACTATTGGCACACTGTCTAGGCTAACCCGCTTAAGAGAATTAACCTTGCTCCCCTTGGGTTCAAAGTTAGACTTGAACCTAATCCTTTTCTTTTCTGGGGTGGTGAGCATAACAGTTCGCTTGGCACAATCAATCACCCCTTCATAACGGGTCAACCAGTCCATCCCTAATAATACATCTAATCCTTGGGACTCTAGGATTATTAAACTAACCGGAAACTTGTTCTTTCCAGTTTCTAGGATTATCTGTCGGCACCCAGAATTTACTATCATTTCTCCACCCGGGGAGCTTACTTTAATGGGACATCCAATGGTTTCAGTGGAGAGTTCGTTTTTGATTACAAATGCTCTTGAAATGAATGAATGTGATGCGCCAACATCGAAAAGGATAAGTGCAAGAAAGGAATTAATTTTGAACTTACCGATCACGGCATTAGATCCTTCTTGAATTTCCTCCACATTGATCTGATTCACATGACCCTTTTGAAATGGGTTTGGCTTAGCCCCATCAGTCTTCTTTTTTGGGTATTCATTAGCATAGTGCCCTGTCTTCTTGCACTTGAAACATTCCACCTGACTGATGTCTTTCTTTGTTGGCTGACTGTGACGGTTCTGACCATTTTGGTTCCCATGGCCATGACCATTGTGGTTGTTCCTGAATCCACTTTTGTTATGTCCACGATGATTGTTTCCATCATGGTGGTGGTTGTTGTTATGATGGTTATTATGATTCCCGTTCTTGTAGAATCCTGAACTCCCACTTCCTTCACCGTGAGAGCGCTTGTGAGGAGATCCTGATCCAAACTTATCAAAATGGTGCTTCCTCTTTCTACCCTCAACTTGTTTCATCTTGTTTTCCAGGATGGTAGCTTTATCACACAAGGATTGATAAGTTGGAACATATGCAACAGATAGTTGCATAGAAATTTCGTCATTCAGCCCATCTAGGAACTTCTCCTTTCTCTTTGCATCAGTGTCAACATCGTCGGGTGCATAACGTGACAAATTATTGAACTCTTCGATGTATTCAGAAATACTGCGGTGGCGTTGCTTGAGGTTATGAAACTCCTTTTTCTTCAACCCCATTATTCCAGAAGAGATGTGAGTGGTGCGAAACCCATCCTCAAACATTGCCCAAGTCACTTCCTCAATAGGGTGAGTAACTTGGAAATTATCCCACCAAGTAGCTGCATGACCTTCCAATAAGTGTGCTGCGATTCTGACCTTTTCTACATCCGTGCATCCAACCGTGACTAGGTCCTTATTTACAGAACATAGCCAATCATTTGCTACCATGGGGTCAGTGGTGCCCGAGAACTTAGCAAGTCTCAGCCTTAGAAATCTTGTCAGCATATCCAAAGGTGGTGGATTATTCTGGTTGTTGTTATTGTTATTATTGTTGTTCTAATTCTGGTTTGCCATGAATTGAGTCATCATTTGCATCAATTGTGTCAGTGCAGCCATCATCTGCTGCATTCAATTGCCATTGTCATTGTTATCCTCGTTGTTGCGTCGGGGAGGCATATATGGGTTTAATAAGGGTAAGTAATGATAGATAACCCAAATAAAAAAACAATCAGACAAACAAGCACATGCAGGTTCAACATCACAACAATGACAGAGTTTGCGAAAATAAACATACTAGCATAGTCACCCACAAGTCGGTATGACCTATGCAACTCAATAATAATAAAACGATAGGTAGATGGAATAGTATCACTACTCCTCCATGTCAACTTCCTCCTCCACTAGTGCAAGTCCTGCTGCTGCGAATCCTGCCTTGTATTCCTCTAAGCTTGTAGTCAAAGCATCGATCTTTGTCTGTAATTCTCTCTTCTGTGTGCGTAGCCTCTCTATCACCTCGTGATCTTCTTCCAGCTCAATGTCCTCAAGCTCTAACTCGGTCTCCAAGTTTCTAATCTTCTTGTTCTTCTCTTGAACTCTCTTCTCTTGGCTCTTGAATTTCTTCTCTTGGTCTTCAAACTTCTTTTCCATTTCCTTGATTCGATTTTCCTGTTCCAGGAAGGCCTTGTCCTTCTCCTTAAGTTGGACTCGTAGTTCATCGCTGCTAAGCATCACATTAGTCCTATCAGTATGAAGGTGTCTGATAAGGCTCTCTAAGTCCTGGAGGTAGTGACGCATGGGCTTGATAGACTCCTTAGTGGCCTCGTCCAACACAATAGGCTCTCCATCCTCGTCGCACCTCCCAAAGAAATGGAAGTAGTGGCTCCTGATCTCAGAAGAGTGACGTTCACATAGGCGTCCCAACAGATCCTGTATAGCGACGTCGAGGCCCCTCTCCATGTCATCATGGAGTATCTTGAAGGCAATCTCCCCAGTTTGGGGCTCTGTCTCACGTCCTGGCTGGGTAACTCTGAATCCCCATAAGTCCTTCCTCTGAAACTTCCTCAGCTGAAGTCCCTGAATGGTAGGGATTGGAAGAGCGAGCACTTGGACTAGCTCCAACATACAAGTCCCAAAGCGAGTCCCCTTGAAATCCTCGGCCGTGCTGTAGACAAAATTCGACATCTTTTGCATAGTATGGAGAAAATTAGTAACACACAATAGAGAAAGAAAACACAAGTCACAAAATAAAAATCATCCAACAAAACATTCCAAGTAGCAATACATTATTCAACTCAAGCAGTCAAGGTTCCAGACATAACTTATTTTTGCCATACCACATAGGTTGGTATGATCAAAATACTAACGTGATAAAACGCCAAGGGTGGTGGTCCAACTAGTAACTCACTCCTTCTTATCCAAGGTGGCAATCTGGGCATCCTTGGCAGCAATCTGCTTGTCTTGGTCACATAGCTCCAAAGCTAGGCCTATGATATCCTTACCTAGGCGTTTCACAGTGGCCTTTGAGTCTTGGACAAGACGTTTCTCCTCCTTGAGATCCTCCTGAGTATTGAGCATTCTATACTTGAGTCTCTCCCCAAGTTCCTCAATTGCTTTCCATGCAGCATTCCTTGCAGAGTCAAAGAATGACGTGTGCATTTCAGAGTTGGTGAACATGCAGAATCCTGTACTCTTGGGATCATCTTCTTTGTTCTTGTACAAATGGAGTTGCACCCACAATACTCTTGTCCTTCATCTATCACAGGAAATCCCTTGTACATGACTTCACCATTCATTCCCAAGCCGAGCATGAGGTTCTTGAGTGCATTGGGAAATTTGGTCTCACACTCCAGGGTCATAGTCATCAGTGGTCCCTTCTTGACAGATTCATTGATGGTGGACATCTACAAAATAGATGAGAAAGGATGATTAGGGAAAGTTTTACGAGATGAAAAGACAAGTGTAAGGTCGGAATATAAAGTTATTTTTTTCCTAAGGGTTTTCCTTAGTCTAATCCATTCTAGGGTCATGAACCTATAGGCAACACAGTGCTCTGATACCATCTGTAAGATCTCACCATAATAAGGTAAGATCCCTGTGATTGCAGTGCTAGTCCCTGGATCGAAAATGCTAGCACCCACAGTTTAAGATGAAGTACACAGAAACAAAGGTCATTATTACATCGCTTATCCAGGAATATAATGGTTCTTACAACGCACTTAGCCCAAGGCTAAGACACTTAAAGTTCACATTACATAGCATATTAATAATAGAGTCTTTAGTCTTCATGCACCACAGGCAAGCATGTCGAGTGTAGACCCGCAACCCTACTCATCATCAGAGTATCCTGCAACATAATAAGTTACAGCCACAAGGGTCAATACATTTGGGGTTTTTATTGGCAAGTGATACCATAGATACTTAGTAGAATCCAACAACTACATGAATATATGGCTAAGTGGGGTTATGGCTGGCTTTGCAAAAAGCTAATTTAACTTATAGTTTTTGAAGAGTAAGTTTTCTCATTCCAACTCTAAGGTACCAATGATAAACATCACTGAACCTCTACCTATGTTCACCCACAAGTTTTAACTTAGAGAAATTTGGATGAGGATATTATTGAACTGCTTCACTGTCTTGAGGCTCAGGAATTGTCCATAACCGGGGACACGGCTAAGTACTTAGTTTTACCCTCTCGAGAGGTGGTGCACTTTCCCCACAAGACTCGACATGCATCGAGACAAGACCTTTCAAAAACAATCCCTCGGACCACCACGGACGCGTTCCATCCTATCACAACTACCACCTTCTGTCTGTCTGGCTGAGTTCTTACAACTTAGTTGGTCAAGGCAGAGCCCATATGCCATGTGGCTACACTGCAAGCTTCATGACAAGAATGTCTCCAATCTCTTTGTTCCTGGGTGGCCATCCACAAGTGTGATACACCAGCTGACCATAGACATGGCCCCTGAGTAACCACTCAACATAATCCAAGCAAGTCCCATTCCACCCAGGTGTTTCATTAATATTAGTTGTTTTCTTAGTCAAACAAAATAATATCTCTCCATACTATATTATATGTATTTTCCACCCACGAATTCTAATAGCATGGCTAAGCACTCTAGCATACGAAGTCTTTCAACTAGGAGATACTACCAAGATATAGTCTATAGGATAGCATAGCAAAGTATAGTAACATGTAAATAATCCTATCATGCTAAGATCTACCAAAATAAAACTAGTGCAATAGTGAAAATAATAGGACATGAGATGAAATATCACTTGCCTTGGTAGCTAGGGGAATAGGTACAATCCTCACAGCAACAAACTTCACAATCCACACAATCTACACAAAGAACAATACAACAACAATAATTCAATCAATAAAACATTACAAAAATATGAATGCATGCAAAATGCAATGACATGAACACAACTCTATAACTTACAGAGTCTACAGTACAGAGGGTAAAATACCTCATCTAAATACATAAGAAAATACCCCAAAACAATTTATAGAACAATTTTTATGAGCAAAATACTCCTAAAAAGGTTCTGCCTATAATTCCAATTTTTCAGAAGCAAAAGTGTGAAACAAGGCCTCTATAATAAAGGTCTTATTTTTCTGAATCCATAGACACCAAATTTACATTTTTCTGAATTGTGGATCAAAAGTTATGGATTTTCTAAGTTTAATACAAATTCTGTCCAATTTTCTAATTAAACAGATAACCAGGGCGACGTGGCGCAATTTCATTGGCCAGTACCGGTTCGGTCGGATCGAGCGCTGCGGGCCGTTGGATCTTAAGTGACAACAGACGGATCAGATTAGCCCGTACCGGTTCGTCCACAATCTAATCCTAGCCGCAGACAAACGATCTAACGGTTCCAGGTGGCCTAGCCGGAGATGGGCGGCGCTGACCGACTGCGCGCGGCGGCGGAGCATCGGCCGATGAGGTTCCGGCGATTCTACAAGGGCTGGGAGACCGTGGACACGTCGAGGAGGTCGTGGCGGTCTCGATGGAGGTCACTGCGGTGCGGGGGGTGCGGTGGCTTGGCCTTGATCCCTCGCCGGAGTTGCGTAGACGGCGGAGCTCGCGGCTCGGTGTCAGAGACGGCAACCTGGGGCTCGAACCAGCCAGCAAAGGGGTCAGCGAGATGCGCAAGGATCTGCACGACCCAACAAAGACCAAAAGGAGGCAGCGGAAACCCTAACCTTACCGGAAAAGGCGATGGACGGCGGCGGCAGAGGGGTTCGCCGGAGTTGGACTGTGTCGTCGACCTGGTGCAAAAGAAAGCACGCGGCCGGGGTTAAAACATGCGCCAGGACACGACAAGTAATACAGAGCAGAGAGGAGGGCACGACATGGCCTGGGCTCACCAGAATTCTCGCCGGAGTGGCTTCGGACGGCGGGGATTTGAGGTGGCAATTGGGGAGCCTCGGGGCTCTCTAGGGGCAGTGTCTGAGGGAATCGGACAGGGAGGAGGAGGGGATTAAGAAGCGGTGGCGATTTACTCACAGAAACGCTCGCAATCAATCGGACATGGAAACAGCAGAGGAGGAGAGAGGGCGCCGGTCGTTCGCGTGGAAGACGCTGAGGTGGCGTCGATGTGGCGTGGGGCCTGGAGGTAAGCGGGTGGGGGTTAGCTGAGGGGGTGCGAAAAGACAGAGAAGGGAGAGGGAGTCCGGGTGGGCTAGCTGGGTCGGATTGGGCCAAAAGGCCAAAAGCTGCTGCTGTTTAAAATCTTTTCCCTCCTTTTCTTTTTCTTTTTGAATTCTTTTCTAGGTTTTGTTTGAATTTAGCAAAAGTGCTCCAACAAGTCTCAAAATTTCACCAAATTTTTGGAGGATAAATCTAATGCAAAGTAGTACATGCGATGATGATATGAATGCAATGATGATGATTTTCAGATGAAAAATTTGGGATGTTACAATTATGAATTGACTGAGTAGTTGATCAAATGCTGAGAATATATACATCTTATGAAGCAAATGTGTGCGTAAAAGTTTCTTTTATCGCACTCAGTTTTCAACTGAATTGCTGGAGAACAAGCAATAAGCTAAGCTTGGGGGAGTTGATACATCCAAAACGTATCTACTTTCCCGAACACTTTTGCTATTGTTTTTGCTCTAAACGGACTGACACTGTTTTCAGCAAAATTACCTTGGTGTCTAGTTTTTGTGCAGAAAATCAACTATCAGGAAAAATCCCGGAAAATATGCCAAAAATCCTATTTCACCAGAAGATTCACGGAGCCAGAAGACGAGACGGAGTAGGGCCACGAGGGGCCCACACCACTTGGCCACGCGGGCCAGGCCAGGCCGCACCTGGGGGTGGTGTGGCCGCCTCGGCTTCCCCCTCGGCCTCCCTCTTCGCCTATAAGTCGGCTCTTGACCTAAAAACTAAAGGGGGTTCGATGTTTTTCTAGAAAGAGTTCCGCTGCGCCGCCACCACCAGATTCCGCGATTCGGAACCAGAAACTCCATTCTGGCACCCTCCTGGGATGGGGAATTGGAGGAGGTCATCGCCATCATCATCACTATCGCTTCTCCATCGACCATCCATGTTTCCCCCATCTATGAGTGAGTAATCCCCCGTTGTAGGCTATGGGGATGGTAGGGATTGGATGAGATTGTTCATGTAATGGCATCATATTGTTAGGGCATGGTGCCTAGTATCTACTATTAGTGATTTTTGACTTTGTTGCAACTTGTTATGCTTAATGCTTGTCACTAGGGCCCGAGTGCCATGATTTCAGATCTGAAATGTTATTGATTCATTATGATAGTATTGTTTATGGTCTTACCTGCAAGTTGTATACACACATCGTTGTCCGGAACCAAAGGCCCTGAAGTGACAGGAATCGGGATAACTGGAGGGAATGGCTTTGATGTGAGGATCACATGTGTTCACGGAGTGTTAATGCTTTGCTTCGGTGCTCTATTAAAGGAGCACCTTAATTGCCACTAGTTCCCTTGAGGCCCCGCTGCAAACAGGCTGGCAGTACAAAAGATGTTGTGCAAGTTCTCATTGCGAGCACGTATGACTATATATGGAACACATGCCTATGATTATTTAGTACTTGGATACTTTATCTTATTTATCTACAAATGCCCTATGTTCTGATTGCTATATGAATTGTCTTGTCCATGCAACTCCCGTTCATCCATCCCTATGCCTACCGCGCTTTAATCCTACTGTTTGCTTCAATTGTTACTACTGTCTTTACTTTTACTACTAATATTACTTTGCTATTGCTACTACAAAACTGTTGCTACTGATAAACTGCTGTGAGCAAGATTGTTTCCAGGTGTAGCTGAATTGACAACTCAGTTGTTAAGGCTTATAAATATTCTTTGGCTCCCCTTGTGTCGAATCAGTAAATTGGGTTTCACTTCCCTCAAAAATACTGCGATACACCCCCTATACTTGTGGGTCATCAGAGTCTCCAAGAAATCCACTGTCGCCTTAGAGGCGGAGAAGAAGAAGTCCACCGGCATTCCCTTAACCAAGGCACCTACTGCAGTGTAAGTATATTCATTCTCTGACTTTGCTTTGCTTTGCACCTACTCAATCAATGTACTTATACTTTGTATGTTTCAAGAAGAGATCCGGTGTTGGTTTGAAGCAGGCCTCCAAAGATGTTGGAGGTTCCAAAAATATTTGTGATATGTTGACCAAGTCATTGCCTGCCATTGCTCCCCCAACTCCTGCCGCCAAGCCTGTAACAGGCTCGACTGGGACCTCGTTCCCCGTCATCCCTAAGACCTCATCATGGAGATAGACATCAATCTGACACCAGATGTCTCAGGCTCTGTCGGCATGGACCTTGCTCCCAGCAGCTAGGCGACATAGGAGAGTACCTCCTCTAAAGTGGCTGAAGCTTCGGGTAAGGATGCCACTGAGAAAGGGAAGCAGCTGGCGGAGGGAGCAGAAGCAGCAACAACAGCAGCAACGGCCAAGCCTGGACCACTACACCATCAACTGCTATCATTATGCAGGAGACAACTAGGGCTTCATCCATGCCTCCGACTTCTATAACTACTTTGCCTTTGATTCCTCCAACATTGTGCCTAGGCAATCTTATTCAACAAGCAGATGCTATTTATAACAATGCCCGGAGCTTCCACAATGCATATGCCACCTTGGCCAACAATCTCAAGATTATTGCTATCGTAAGTCTTCGATCTTTTACATTTTACTTTATAATATATCCCACTGTAGCCCCTGAGCTCTTAGGCGGAAAACCATTTGTTATTGGCTAGAGTGCTCCAAAGAAGAACTAAGTGTAGAACTTGATAGTGTAGCCCCCTCCCCCCGAGTTTCTAGTTAGAATGATTAATTCCGGCTAGATACTCTAAGAGAGAACAAACATGAATTAAAATATGATATTGTAGTCCCCGAGCCTTTAGTTGAAACTGAAAAGTTCCGACTAGATGCTCTAGAGAAACTAAGTACTCTTCTCTTTGCAAAATGAGAATACCTGGAGGAAGGTGGCCAATGCGAAGTATGACAAGATGCAGAAAGAGCTGGAGCTTGAAAAGGGTAAAACAGCCTTTTTGAGAGAACATATCACAAATAGCAAACGTCTATTTTCCTCCAACAGTTTCCAAATCTATAACTAGGAACCATTTCATCCGAATTCTCACAATGATTACATAAACCATTGCCAAGGCAAATAGTATCGTCGAGCAATCCAAGCACATCTAGGAGCTCGATGATGAGAATAAGATCTTGAAGAAAGACCCGGCTGATGTCGTCAAAGGGCATGAGGAGGCATTGAAGGTCTTGCAAGAATCTGCTGACGTTGAGATGCAGCTCCTGAAGAACGAGATTGATCGCCTCAAGGAACAAAACTAAGCTACCACAAAGCAGAATGCTCGGGGCCTTAAGGTGTACAAGAAGCTTTAGAAGGAGCATGACATCTTGGCGGAAACTTGCCAATAAGCTGAATCCAGCATCTTCGGTAACTTTCCTCCGTATTGTTCAATTCTGTAAGTTAGATAAATGTACATTATTGTTGTGCTCATGACCCTTGACTCTTACGAAAACATAGATCCCATTGGTTTAACCAATATTGGTGAAGGTGCTTGATGGCTGTGAAATACCACCTCTTTTAGCCATATAAAATGTGCCACTTATCTCCCATATCATGTTTCTTCCAGCTATAGCTATGCCTTATATGCATGACTTCTAGTTCTCATTTACTTTCATATGAGCTTTGCACATTTAGTAGTTTACGTAGAATTTTATCACTTTCCTTGTCTATGACATGTGTGTAGGTGTTGGTGGTGATTATGGATAAAAAGGAACAAAGAGAGCATAGTATGGAGGAGCTGTAGGGACCAGACTTAGCCATTTGAGTGGTTGGAAAAGTGAATTTTTTCAACTTCTCAAAATAAATATCCCATACCATGGGGTTGTAGCCCTGGAAGAGACGAACTCAATGAGCCCAAGAACACCCAAAACGGAGTTCATATGAAGAAATGGCGACCACGATACTAAAGGATCTGCAAGTTCAACGACCAACTATACGACCGGAACTAAAAATTCCCCCCGTATAGTTTGGCCGTATAGTTGGTAAAAATATCGTAAACAACGGGATTTTCTCTGAGAGAAGCTTTAGAACCTTCCCTAAGTCATATGACGGTATTAGGGGAATCCTAGGGCACCCCCAAGGCCTATATAAAGGAGGGAGGACCCAAGAGAGAGCCACCAAGACATATCCTCCACCACGGCGGAGCCCTGCTGCCGTGCCACCGCCATAGCCGCCTCCAATCAGATCTACACCATCACCATTTGACAAGAGGAGAAGGGACTAGGATCTTGATCGTCATCTTCATCAACAATATCTCCATCACCGCCATAGCCACCTCCACATCGATCTACATCGTCATCTTCATCAACAATATCTCCATCACCGATCCCCTTTGGTTACTTGTTGTAATTCTAAATTTAATCTTGGATTTGCACTTGTCTTCAATTGTATCATCATACTTCATCCATACTCTATCCATGATGTTGATTGCCCTCATGTGTGAGTAGTTTCCTTTGTTCTTGGGGAGATGGAGAAACCCTAGTATGAGATTGAATTGAGATAAATATTATTATGTGATATTGTTCATTATGTGTATGTGTTAGATTTCCTTCATCTTGATGTTGGGTGAAGCGCGCCACTCAATATTTGCCTCACTGGGGACTAGATGGAGGGAACTACTTGTTGGTAGATGGAAGGATGATAACACTTACGGTGACTATAAAGTTGTTGTCATTCCTTACGTATCAACTTGGGAACCGAGGAGAACTCGTGGAATATTGTCCATGCCATGGGATACATCCTACGGGGTAAAGTCCCTTAATAGCGTAGTAATTCGATTGATGTCGATTGCTGTCTGATGTGGTTATGCCGGATGATGTGTGCAGTGCTTGCTACCTATTCGTCCATATATGGAGCTCCTCCCACACATATCATAAATGGTCTTATTCATTATAATAATTTTGATCACTCTTTCTAATTACTAGCGGTGGATCTACTACTCCCTGAGAACTCTTTCCATCATCTTGCAGACTTTCGTAATCATACTTGCATGCTCTTGTTTACTTACAACTTTAGTTTACTTATTGTTCTCTTATTTGAAAACCCAAAAATATCTTTTACACAAAACTCGTATTTTATCTTGTTACTTAGAACATTATTTAGCATTACTATTTCAGTATTTAGTTCAAAGAGTTATTAGACTTCAGACTCCTGCTCCATGTGGGATTGATATCTTTATTTCGAAACTAGCTACAAATGATCTGTGCACTTGCAGTCATCAAGCTATTTTCTGGTGATGTTGCCAGGGAGCTAAGTGTTGTAGGTCTTTTAGATTTTGTTTATTTATTTTAGTTTTGCTAGTTTTTGTTTTAAGCTTTCTTTATTTTCTGCATTTGTATTTTTTCTTTTGTTTACAAAACAAAAACCCATAAAAATATTTGTTACTAATCGTTTCTTCCGAGATTACTACCTTCCAACAGATGAAATCTATAATGGAGGAGGCAAAGGGAAGGACTTTGGGAGATATTCATAAGAGGCAAGGCATATTAAAAGAATGGTTGACTTGGGTGGACAAGTATTCATCCATACTATGTGTCTCTTATCAATTATGTTGTGATTGTTGCGGATCTCTGGATCACCTCAATTATCAATGTAAGTATAATTTTTTTGATACCAAACTAGCAGACTATAATAAAGATGAGTTTAAATGCCTTGCTAGGGAGGACACATTAGAATTTGTGCTTTTTACTGGTTTCCAAGAGTTGTTATTTTGTTTAAGAGATATACAGGTAGACATTAAACCACTTGATATGATCTATAAAGAAGTTCACCCTATATCCTGCTATTGCCAAGATAACTTCCTTGATAATGCATTTATTGTTGAGCGGATTAAAGCTGGCATGGAAGAATCTAACCTTTTGTAGGGTGCTCCAAAAGATAATGGGGAGGGGACTCCACTCAAAGAACCTCCACCTAAACCACCGGAATATGTTGTTAATAAGAGGTGGCACTTGATGTTGCACCCTCTCAACTAGTGGAAGGTAAGCCCAAAGGTAAGACTATCACTGAGCTATTCACGAATTATCTTTGTAAGAATGAAGAGGAGCAACTTGATAAACCACTTGAATCTCCTACTTTTGAAAATAACTTTCCACACACCAATAGCAGAATGCAAACGATATCTCATTACCTAGTAATGATTTCTGTAAGTCCCAAACTTATGATGATTGTTTTGAGGAGGATTCTTGCCTAGACAATAATTTTGGGGACTTTGGTGAGGGACTAGAAGATGAATCTTTCTATGAATATTGTGATGCTATTAAGCAAGTGCCAGCTTATCCATTATTCTGGTTTGTATGCTTGACCTTTTGTGAGACGGAAGACTCACAGCACAGAACCATGTTCTCAGGTGATGATGCTTAATAGCACCATCAAGAACCTAAGAACAAAATCGTCGGCTTTGAGTGCTGAAAATTCACTACTCTGGAATGCACATAAAAATGATAGAAAACATGTAAATCAGAAAACTTACGCTAACGCCCATAGGCAGAATTTTCACAAGTGCAAATGCAAACTTTCACATAAAGGGTTTACATGATCCAAAAATAAACACTAAAGGAGGTAAAAGACTCAGCAAATATGAGTGAACCAAAAGCTTTATTTCATTGATCATATAAGGTACGTATTACATAATATAAAATATGCAAAGTGAAAAAATGATGTAGTTGTGCTATGTTCCATGGCCGATCAACCTCCGGATAGTTATCATCGGGATCACGTTGCTTGCGCTTGCGTTCTTTTGGCCTATCTTTCAACTCGCGAATATCGACGAGGTAATAGGAACCATTGAACAGTGCTTTACTTATGACGAACAATCCTTCCCAAGGCGGGGATAGTCTGTGTGACTTTTGCTGCTTGAGATGAAGGACCAAATACCCCTCTCTAAACGAGCGATGCCTAACACGGCGACTATGGTAGCTGCACAGCTTCTTCTAGTAGATGGCGGATCTCTGGCATGCTAGGACATGTTCCTCCTCGACCGAGTCCACAGATAGGCGCCTGGATTCTTCAGCGCCATCTTTGTCATAGGCAGCGACTCTTGGTGCATCGTGGAGGATGTCGGATGGCGGGACTGCTTCTGCTCCATATACCATGGAGAAAGGGGTCAAGCCGGTAGAACTATTGGGTGTTGTTCGCAAACTCCACAAGACAGATGGTAATTCCTCCGCCCAGGCTCTAGCTACTCTATGTTGCCGTGCCTCTAAGTGTGGCTTGATTCCTTGCAGAATTAGTCAATTGGCTCGCTCTACTTTCCCATTTGACTGTAGATGTTCCATAGATGCTAGTTCAAGGAGGATTCCCTTTTCGTGACAATACTCCTCAACTTCTCTGATTGACAAGTTGCTGCCATTGTCGGTGATGATGCTATGTGGGAGACCGAATCTCACCACTAGATCCCAGACAAATTTTAGGGTTGTTGCCCCATCGAGATTTCAGGTGATGATGCTATGTGGGAGACCGAATCTCACCACTAGACCCCGGACAAATTTCAGGGTTGTTACCTCGATGGGGTAATAGCCCTAAAATTTGTCTAGGATCTAGTGGTGAGATTAGGTCTCCCACATAGCATCATCACCGACAATGGCAGCAACTTGTCACTCGGAGAAGTTGAGGAGTATTGTCACAAAAAGGGCATCCTCCTTGAACTAGCATCTATGGCACATCCACGGTCAAATGGGCAAGTAGAGCGAGCCAATTTAAGGGATGGATTTGGGGAGAGGGGTGCCCCTTTTTATATAGGTGGAAGGGAGGTACTTCCTCCCTCAAAGTCCCGGGGTGGTACTAATCAAAGGAGGAGGTGGAGGGAGGCGCGTCGGCCAGGCCCCATGTGGGACCTGATGGACTGGGTTCCTGCACCAATAACAGGGTTATTGCAGTACTTGTAGAAACAAATATTTAAAGAGTTTGTCTCGATGGGAGCTCAACGAACACGACCCCGCAACCACGTTGTCAATGCGACCACGTTCGCACCCAAACCGTGGTTTGGAAATAGCCTATTCAATAAGTTGCTAGGATAAATGAATTTAAGATGTTTTGTAATAACTACTACTAGGACTGGAAGAAAACTAGAACAAAAGTAAAACTGAAAAGAGGTGAATGCAATGAGATGAAATATTAATGCTATGATTCCTCAAGTAATGTTGTGTATACCGGTGTGCATGATAAGTGTTTATGGAATAGCTGTTAACTATAATTGTGGCGGTCCCTCATATATCGTTGTCTCCTACCGTTAAGTGGCAACTAGAGAACTCAATTGTCCACACCCTCTTCGGACATGGGTCATCTCGTAAGAGAATAGTGTATCTAAAGTATAATAGGCGCACCCTCCAGCAGTACCATAGCGATTAAGAACTTTCGGCCGTTTGATCGAGCCCCCACATTGTGTCTACACCGTTCGATCCTGGTAAGACTACTTTATCCCCATTAAGCATGTTCATTGGCGCACCCATACCTTCTCGATGTAGGTGGGTCGAACAGTTCTCAGGCCCGCCCTCTAGTGTCTTCCTAATTTATTTTACCGAGTGGATGGGCTCTGCATCGGGGCAAGCTAGTCTGGCACTCTGGCTGTCCTAGCTGAAAACCCTATCGCCCAATCAATGCACGGCCGCCTCGCCTCGTCCCCCTTGTCCTTGCTCACACCGCCGCAGAGCTCACTTGCGCACCTCCTCCCCTTCCTGCTTTCTTCTCCCTCTGCCGCTGGCCGGCAGGTGTAGCGTAGCGGGCGCAGCTACTGCCGTCCTCTCCATCCCCGTTACCAGCTGCTCCATCTCCTGTTCATACCGTCGTGGTGGGCCGCCGATGCCGCCATGGATGGTGAGGAGGATGACCTGCCGAGGTACGGCTCTGCCGATTTGCCGGCTCCCAAGTCTCTCTTCTCTGCGCTCTCTCATCCTCTTCTTCACTAATTGCAGACCGTCGCGGTTGTATCCCGCTGTGACCCACCCCTCCTTCTCCAGCGATTTTCTCCCTACCGACCTGGAAGATATGGCCTTGAATCTCCATCCTAGCTCCTCTACATCGACCAGCGGCCGGCTGGCCGGGCTCAGCCTCCTCCGGTCCCATCTCTCCTCCTCTACGCCCATGCAGATTCAAGGTACCGACCCCTCTTCCTCTTGATTTGCCTCCCCCTTCTCTCTTTCACTTTCCATAGTTTTTCATATTTATTTCTATAGATGTTTTGTATTTATGCATATAAGGTGTTTGAGGAAAATTCATGCAAGCTGCTAGTATAGCTTTATTCTTTTTATGTGATGGTACGGATTAATTCATCTTTATGAAATCTTTAGAAGTTTTCTAAATATTCCTATATTTCTGCTAGATAAAATACCATGACATGATGCAATATAATACTATATCTTTATACCCACCAAAATTGTATGCTTCCCTAACTATTATTTTGTCATAAAAAACTACACGACTTATAACTGAAACCCGATTGGTTATATATAGTTTCTACACATCATATTGGTTATCTATAGATGTGTAATACATTTTGTATATGAAGTAGATAGGTGGTCCAAATGAAGAATGGTCGGTTTACCTTGCAGGAGATTGACGCCATGCTTCACCGTCATCGACCGCCATGTCCAACGATGCCCAATAATTCTCTCCTCCACCGTGTTGCTGTTGATTTTGTCCGCATAAGCCACCTCGCCGTCACACATACTGATCTACAGTTTCTCACATCTCTGTCTCTCACAAAGTTCGCTCACGAACACCTTCTAGATATATCTTTGCTTGTAAATCATTCTTATGTTTCTATACCTATATTTAATTAGTACTTTTCATTTCTGTGAGTAGAAGATTCTTGCTCCGCTGATGATGTGCCAGGTTCCAATTGCATTGCTGGAAAGAAGAACGTGTTATCTTCTTCTCAAAAGGAGTAGTTGAAGCATGGTTGCATTACCACAAGGTGAAGCGTATGTTTCTTGTTGTGATGAGCAAGTCAAGCATTGATTCAGGATTCTTTCTGGTGAGTTCCATCTTTTAATGCATGTTTTTCTTCAATCATGGAGGCACTCGCCTAAGCAGCTGTATATGAATTTGTGATGCCTCCATTTTCTTGCTATTGAGGACTAATATCTCCATGTTTGCTTTTGTTGCTATTCTAGATTAGGGATTCTGATTTTGTATTGTCCAATGAAGATCATCGGAAATACAGATTCTCGTTTAGGGGCACGGACCCGTATTTCGCACGGGTATGACTGAAGGCCTGGATTTTTTCATCGCGCCTATAGATAGAGCTAGATATAATGGCAGGATAAAATCAGTGATTGATGTTTCTGCTATTGTTTTTTGCGTAGGTAAGGATGAAAGGGAAATCTCTATCTTACATGTATCCTTAGTAGTTAACACTGTGGATTAAATGCTCCTATAAATAACATCCTGTTGACGTACATGGCTATACCCAACAAAAATGAGCAGTAGCATGCATCACACAGATTGTATATACTGTCAAAAGAAACCATGGCTCGTGCTTACCGTGTTTTCAATCTTTTTCTTTTTTTGTTGCATGGTGTCTTGGTTTACAGCCATTACCCCGACCTGTAAGTTATCGTGCTAACCAAGTTAAATCATACCATTTTGGTCAGCATTGCCTATTTTCCAGTGAGGACCAATCTATTGCTTTGCTATTCTTACTTGTACTTGCCTCCAGAACTGAACAATCGTGATACATGGAAATAGTGAGCTTTAATAGCAACCGGATGTATATTGTAGTATGCTATTAGTTGCTCTTACTATTTTAGATTCGCATGAAACAAATATGGCCTACAGTTCAAGTCTGCGAAGAAATAAGGACAAAAAATCAAACCCTGAGACGTTTGATGTATAGTCAGCATTGTTCAGATATTACTTATTTATGGATTGATATCGCTTGAGCCATAATTTTTTTGATTTATTGAACCTTATATTTCCTGTTTTTCCCTACTCCACCAGAATACCCACTTTCTCCATTCAACATCACTTTGACCAAGATGACTGGTAACACGCGTACACGATTACCACCATAGAGCTATACTAACTTCTAGCATCTGCCATTGGTAAGACTGATTTAATAATTCTCTTTGAGCTCCTTCTCCTTTCATATAACCCGGTCGATTTGCGAGAAGTGCACTTGTTTAGTTATGAAAGGATACTGGCAACTGCCGAGTCATCTGCTCCGAAATATTTGGCTATTAAGCCTATGTTTCACATGTTATTTGTGTGCAAATATACAGATTGACATTGTTAATACTAACTATATTGTTTGCATATCAGAATTTCTCTGTTGGCTACTCCACTGTCGTATTGTGGACTCGTGGTAGTCAATATTGCTTTTTCAGCGTGGACAGGTAGGAAAACATGTTACTGAATGCTTGCATCTCAGATTTTGCTCTCTTGCAGGTACCCCCTTTCACCTCTCTTCCTTAAACGATGTGTGCCGTTGCGGTTCATGCAGATCAACTTTTATTTAGTTCTTTCATGTACTTCCATATGGAGTTTACCATTTCCTCTTTCTTATGATATGTTCTCTCTTTTCGTATGATATTTTAGTGCTCTAACTTTTACTTAATTCTGTCTCAAAGCCTTTGTTAGTCGAGCCTTGGGCCCTCGTACCAGCTAGCGTTGAACATGAGTCATTCTGAGGCAAAATTTGTTAGCCATTCACTTTCCATCTGAACATTCATATGTTCGATAAATCAAAAGATGAGCATATCATTTAGTAATTTAAGCTGCTTATTTCCAACTTTGATTTTTGAAGGTATCAGTACTTCATTTAACTTTTGTTTGCCCTTCAGTATTTGTTCATGTTATTGTTACCGGATAAAACAAACATTTTTCAAAGGAAAGCAATTTCTTCAAGACATAAAACAATTTCCCCCATTGTTACAAATCACTTAATGTGGCCTGTACTTTTTACATATAGACTTCCCCAAGTATGGATAGGAGGAGACCACAATGATCTATGTACCTTTTGAAGTCTAACAATACTTTCTGTTCTCTTCCTCTCAAAGAATATGTTTCTATGCAGTCTATCTCTTGATAGGTTTGAGATATGTATCCAATAATATATCTAGCAGTCTAGCCTATATTTTTTCTCTATATGAAGAAGATGTGCTGCGTTTAATCCAGACTTGAAATGACACTTCAATTTTTCTGAAACGTCCTCTCATTTATTAGTCTCCGGTTCGATAAAGATTCAGGCTTCTTTGCCTCCATTTCTTCTTACGTGTTACGGATCTGAATTAGGTATTTGAATGACTAGGTTTGTTTTGCATGTTGTTTACTCTATTGTTCTGTATAGAAATTAATGGTTGCTTATTAACTAGCTTATGTGGATAGATCGTTCTCTTCCTGATAATTATCCACCTCATAAAAACACATTTATAACCTTCCTCATGAGAATAAGTAGGCAATTTTGGTTTCAGAAGAACATGCGAACAATACTTAGTGGCTATCCAGAGCTAGCAGTCCTGTTGTGAAGCATAAATAGTTAATTTTCTTAATATAACAGATAAATAGGAGAACTATTAGCTGGTAGAGGGAGGTAACAAAAACATAGCGGAGCCTGTACATTGAGCACACCTTAAACACACCCATTATAGAGCATTATAGAAATACACATGGCAGTTTGGTCTGACAGAGTAAATAAGCATTTTTGGCTACTTTTGAACTAAGCTTTGTTGGTACATCTGATTGTTCCTTTTTATGTAGAAGAAATGAGAAATGTTAGTTGTACAAAGCTTTGTTGGTACATCTGATTTGTTCACTTTTTATTTCTTACATTTCTGCACTGTTCTTGGAACATGCTGAAGCTGCTAAAACGACTTTTTTGGTCATGCTACATTGATACTATGCCCTGTGACTAATTATTAACTGATAAATGTGTATAGGGAGCTCGCCTGGTGTGATGTTCTCCTTGCTACATCGCTTACCAGGAGTTTGAGGTCCATCTCTGTATTAACTCTATCAACACCACTGCAATCTGAATATACAAGGTGTTTTCTCTAAGAGTTCCAGCCCTGATCATGATGGACCTATGTCAATTTGGAATGCTACTAGAGTTCCTTCTCCAGGATTTCTAATACCCGGTGCTTCCCATTCAAATAAAATGGTGTGTTGCCTTTGTCTTAAAACTAAGGAGATACAAGTAAACTTATTTAGCACCGTCTGTTTCTGAACTTATGCAGAAATTAATTACGTTAGTCTAAGAAACTATCTTTGCAATATTTATCAATCCAACTTCTAGATTCCCAAGGTTGCAGCTCGTATTTGTAGATTTGGTTCAGTTGTACTTCTTTATAATTCAACTGCCTCCCCGATTGATAGGAAAACAATGGCAGAGTGCACTACAATATTACGGCCACTTGAATCACTCTATCGAATAGTAGAAGCCAGCACATGGATAGCTTCTAGGTTACAAGAAAAGGTTTCAACTGTACGTACCCAACATCAAGTATTTAACAGTCGAATAAATACCTTCGTCACTACTTCTTTGTTCTATATGGTAGATTCTCAAATTTATTTTTAGGAGCTAGCCTTTTAAGAACGTTTTTACTGATTTTGTTTATAGTGGTATTTGGGTTGCATTTCTTCTGCATTGGCTATATGAATGGATTGTCAGAAATATACATTTTTTATTTTAGTGGTCAGTCATGCTCGGATATAATTGTGTGTAAGTCTGGTGAATGAAAAGGAGCCATGTTCTCCTCTCAAGTAGACCCTTTGTATACTGGTGGAACTCATTTTTTCCTTTGTTCCTCATACAGAACATAAGATGTTTGATGGCAGTCGTATGCATATAGAAATATCTACTTTTGTTCCTCTCTTGCCTTGGAAGAACGTGAGCAAGGGAATCAAAACATATGTCGTGTTTTCTTTTACAACATTGATGCTATTTAATATTTTTTTAAACTATGTTTTCTTAGGTACCGCACAAAACAATTTGCATTGAAGAGCGTCTTTTGTACTACCGGACCACTGTTATGGGTTGCTTTGGGCTTCAGAATTGAGCTATCATTGTCATGTGTAATTATATTTTTCTATTTCTTCCCTGGTTGTTTAATTTGCTTTTTTGTATACGGTTGGATTCATAGACCTAATTGTGCAACCTTGAACGTGCCCCCACCCATGATATATGGAATGATTTATCACTTTTCTAAGTTTTTTCGATAAAGGTAAGCCTATGCAGCTGCATAATATCAACTATTGTATGGAAACAGATAGTTGTTTATTCTTTTTTGTCGTTTGCTTATTATCGATTTCTATAAATAATCAGTATAGTGTTTTATAAATTGTTTACCTGGGGCTGTGCGCTGCCCTAAAACGGAATCTGAATTTTATAATAAGAATCTGAATTTCCATGTTTAGATGTCATTCTCTATTTTGTGCAGACTGAGAAGGATTTCTCAAGCGACCAAAGGTTTTATTTTGGTGAGGGCTCTGCGTCTACCTCTTATTGATATTTCTTTGTATGAAACATGCGATTATCTAACAAATCATATGCGTGATTTCAGCATAGAGAATTCTCACACGGAGAGGCGGAAAGGCCTAGGAATGCAGGTAATCGCTTCTGGATGAATATTGGTCTTGGCTTCAAGACCCCCCAAAATACGATTGAGTGTACAAATACTATATTGCCAATTGGGATATTACTATGCAGTCCACGCAACATTGTAATTTGCCATGTATGTTTAATGTTTGATGTGCTACACTAAAACAGATTATATATAAAGTGATTGAAGATACAATGCAAACTATTGTTTATTATATTATGACATCCTTATTTATGTCTCCTTTATACTTCCTGCATTATGAACTATACTTACCACTTACCAGATCTGAAATGAGATAATACTTTTTTTCAAAATTCTTAATTTACGGATTTATGTGGCTGGATTATTCTCCCAGTTTTCATTACCCATGCTATTTTTCCTTTACCATTTGCTCCTAGGTATATCCTAAATGAGCCACCGGTTGGTACTGTGGTTCAGGAATCCACAAAGGAAGCCTCCACTTCCATTGACTAGGCACATAATACATTTGATATTGCCCCTTTTCTAATATCTGTTATGCCATAATTAGTCACAATATTGAATTTTGATGTTTTCTGTGTTTTGGATTCATTTACATGCTCAAGGGGTAGATGATATGAATGGTACTTTCCATTTTGTTACTTGTGACTATTCTGCACTTTGTATGAGTCAATCCGACCATAAGTTTACAAATAAATTCTTTTGTCACTATGAAGTATGGGTTGTGGTGGCTACTTGGTCATTCCTGGCCACTTCTTTTTCCTGATTAGGATCTTGACCCTTCCATTACTCAAGATCCTGTACTAGGTACTCAGAACCTAAAGTATCATAGTTACTCTTCAATGTTATCTCACAAAATCGTACCTCCTCCATTTCAAAATATAAGATGATGTAGCTTTGCGAAGGTAATGTATCTAGATGTCTTTGTGTAGATTTGGAGTGAACCTCTCCAAACCTACACACTAAAAGCTCTAGATATATTACCTTCATAAAGCTAAAACATCTTATATTATGAAATAGAGGGAGTATATGAGATTGTTAGAAGGACGTTAGCCTTGCACAATTTAGACTGAGCTTACCTAAATTATAGTCGATGTTGATGTTATTTATCTTTTTCCTAAGCACAATGTAGCCGCTTTGGACTTTTGCTATATGTCATACATATTTCCATTGTTCTTACTCCACTTCCTTTCAGATCAGTTGGCTGGGAAATATCTGGAATAAGTTATAGGAAAGTACAATAATCTTGAGAATACAATGCAAAATGAGATAATATCCTTGCTTGCTTGGAAATTGTACTGATAATACCATTTAGATGATTCAACCAATGATTTACCAAGCAATCGAAATATCGAACATGTGAAAGGCGAGGGGTGCTCTATACCGAGTAACACACTATTTGTATTTTTTGGCATTATTTTGGTGTGAATTTCACGGGATCTTGCGCCAAGGCACACTCTTAAATCTAGTTAAGGTAATAAGACCAATCAAGGTAAACCAGAGCAAAAACATTAAGTTTTATGGACAATCATACTCCTAAGCAAGTGTGCTAGTCACAAGATATCCCATTTGTCACTTTGGGTCAAGCAATTCGTAACACTATACCTATCTATATCATGAGTGATCTTGAGGGAACTCTGGGCGGTTCATCCTAAGCTGCTATTGCCTTCACAAATCAATTATAGCAAATAGCCTATTAGTTCTACCCATGGAAGAGTAGAGACTAATGATAAGTTTTATGACACTCCGTGAATCCCTAGTAAACTCCTCAACAATGGATTGGACGTCTCCAATCACTAGAATAATATCATGAATAGAACAATGTAAAGAGAAAGCACAAACATATTAATTAATAAGAACGCACCACACTTCAATTACTCAAATCATCATAACATTAATAAAAGGGGGTTCAAGCCATGTTACAAGCCATCATGGAGATCATGATGGAGAAGGATGAAGGAGTAGCGGTGATGGAGATGGTGATGATGGCGCAGTGATGGTGGCGTTGGCATGGTGATGGTGGCGTCCTCCTTCTCCTCCTCTTCTTGCTTGGATGACTTGATGGTGTTGATGGAGATCTGGATCTTGGTGGAGCTGTAGAGGCTATGGAGACGGCACGGTGGCAGGGCACCGCCGTGGAGGCGGTAGATGGGATCTAGATCTTGTATATGGTGTATTGTGGCTTCCTCCTCTCCTCCCTCCTTTATATAGGCCTTGGGGGTGCCCTAGGGTTCCTCCAATACCGTCATATGACTTAGGAAAGATTATAGAGCTCCCGAAGGGTGAAATTCTGTTGTTTGCGACCTTTTTGGAAACTATACGGTGGGAGCTATACGGCCGGAATTATTGCTCCCGTCGTATAGTTGGTTGTCAAACCGTTAGTACTCTTTAGTATTTTGGTCGCCATTTCTTTATACGAACTCTGTTTTGGGTGTTCTTGGACTCGTTGAGTTTGTATCATAGAGGGCTACAACCCTATGGCCATGGATATTTATTTTGAGGAGTTGGAAAAATTCACTTTTCCAACACCTCAAATGGCTAAGTCTGGTCCCTGCAGCTCCTCCATATGATGCTCTCTTTGTTTCTTTTGCCTTTGTTTTATCCATAATCATCATCAACACCTACACACATATCAAAGACAAGGAAGAGGGTTAAAATTCTACCTAAACTACTATGTGCAAAGCTCATATGAAAGTAAATGAGAACTAGAAGTCATGCATATAAGGCATAGCTATATTTAGATGGAGCATGATATGATAGGCAAATGACACAATTTGTATTGCTAAAAAGTGTTGTATTATCACAGACATCAGGACCCATGTGGTGGGAGGCCCACATGTGGCCGGCGGCTCCTCCTGGCCTTCCCTTGGACGGCGGCCTCCTCTTGGGCCTCCTCTCGTGAGGCCCAATTAGGTGGGCTACCCCCAAATCCAATTTAAACATTATTTTTTAATATCAATTCATTTAATTAATATTAAATACACATTATTTATTACCTATCACTCAGAAATACCTTTAGGACCCCTCTGATCATCATCGGATATCCTCGAAACACTTTCGGTATCTCCCCAAAACAATTCTGGAGTTTTCTCTCTTTTCTCCTACGATCTCGAATCAATCCATAAGCGTCTCTACCCTTAAGTGTGACACCCTACGGCTCGGGAATACACAGACATAATCGATATACTTTCTGATCAATGACCAATAATGGTATCTAGAAACACATAATGGCCCCCATGCATTCCACGATTAACTTGATCGCTTGAACCTTGAACGTCGAATCTCATTCCCTTTGCTCTACGATACCTAGTTTGTCCAAGATTTGATCTTTGGTATCTGGTATCGACATACGTAGTTCGATTACCGATAAACACATTTACTCGTTCTCGTGATATTACATCCCCGTGACCTAGTCACATGTTTGCAAACTTATAGATATAATCTCATCGAGTGGGTCTAGGGTATCTATCTGTCAATCGGATGTGCAAATCCCAATCTTGATCCATAGGCCTCAAAAGTTCCTCTGGAATACCTGACGCACATCTTTATGGTCACCCAGTTATGAACATGACGGTTGATGTGATCAAAATAGCCTCAGGAAACAATGATTAATATGATCTCATGATCGAAGGACTGGATATTGCAATGTTTAACTATGTAACTATACCACATTGCAATACTAGGGTTTGGTTGTTGTCCATGACTTCATAAGTGACCTCGTTGTCAGTTGACGTGGTAAAGTCCATAATCGAGAAACCTCGATCATCGGCTACCCAACAAACGAGTCTAGAGGATACTAGGGACCTGGTTTGTTTATATATCACACATGTATTATTGTTTCCACTTAATATAGTTATAGCATGATACAAAACTATTACGAACGAAAGATATATTTCAATAAAAAATCTTTATTATTGGCCTAAAGGGCATATCTCCTTCATCCTCGAACGCATCCAGTAACTCCCTATCCACCGTTAGGTCCTGAACATGTAGTTTTATGAATAAAGCCACATCATCTGCATAGATAGACACCCTTTGCTTGATCGAATAACCTGATAAATTCTGCAAAAATCCTTCCTCTTCTACTCTGACTACTAGTAGGGTTAGAACCTCCATCCCCAAAACAAAAAAGTTTAGGGGAATTGGGCTCTCCCTGCCTAAGACCCCTCGCATAATGGATTGTTCTCCCTAACATTACATTGACCAACACCTTCGTGCTCGTTGTGGACAACAGGAGTGCTATCCGCTTCAGCCAGATTTCCCCAAAACCTAATTGTAGCAAAACTTTAAACAAAACTGGCCAGGTGAGGGAGTTGAAAGCGCAGGAAATACCCAATTTCAATAGACACCTTTTCCCTTTCTTGAATGAATCTTCCTCGCTACCTTAAGTACCAATAGAAAATTTTCATGGAGGTGTCTCACCTTTATGAAAGGGGGATGATTTGTTCTAACTAGACCACCCATCCGCGGCCTTAATCTCTTTGCCAAAACTCTGGAAAATAGCATTGCGAAGCTATGCACTAAACTGATTGGGCGATAATCCCACACCTCAATTGCATTCCGGTCGCTTAGGTATGAGCGTGATAAGAGCGCGATTTAATTTTCCAAAACCTCTGCAGTATCCCACTTCAAGCTTGAGTATTGCCGCCATAATGTCTACCTAATAATTCCCCAAGATTTTTGATAAAAATCCAAATAAACCATCAGGCCCCAGTGCACGATCCGGTGGCAACTCCTGTATGACATTTCGAGCTTATTCAAATCTCGGGGCCACTCAAGATCATGTATATCTCGGGGTTGCATCCCTAACTGATTCAAATCAAAGGTGTATTCTTTGTTGTGAATTTCTCCCAACAATGAGGTATATTCATTGAAGAAGGCCTCCTCGTTATCCTCTTGTTCGGTGAGAATCTACTCTCCCACTCGCACCGCTGGTATGATTTTTTTGCATGATGCCCATTTGCCACCGCATGAAATAGCTTTGTGTTTGCATCCCCCTCCCTGGGCCATCTCAGCCTTGATCTCTATCGTGCCATGGTGCATTCTAGTGATGATAAACCCAATGCAATTAACTTGAACATGTTCATGAGGCATCTCTCCAGGTGTTAGCTGCCTCTGTTCCCAAGCTGGATCAAATTGCAAAATGATGATATTTGCAATGACAATTTGCAGTTTCACATGACCCGCCATGTGCTACCCCTAAGATTTTAGAGTTGCTTCAGCGTTTTAGAACAGAGCATCTAACCTCTTAAATTAATCCACAATGTTTGAATCGCAGGCCCAGGCTTTCGTCACACCCTCCTAAAATCCCTGTAGTTTGCCCTTAGACATCTCAAACTTGAATCAATGTTTCAACATATATCCAGAATTTAATGATAGTTGCAGAGCGGCATGGTCAGATATTGTGGATGATAGTGCTTGAAGCATCGAGTCTGGATAATTCAGGTCCCAATCTACCAAAGCTAGAGCTCTATTGATCTTGGTTAGCGTGAGCACCTCTCATTCGTTGCTCTAGGTATATAACCTCCCTTGCATATACAGATCCTTCAGTTCATGCTGGCCGATGAAATCTATGAATATAGTTGTGACAACCTGAATTTTCGAGTTATTAATTAATATTAAGTTAATTTATAATTGTTTTAATAGTTAATTAGATGTTGATATCTGCATGCACCGAAAATTATATGAGTTCGATTAATAGTAGGAAGATGACTTGACTTGCTGGTGCATGTCCCTAGTAGTACTATTGCATGTCGATGGAGCCTTGTTTCTTTAATCGTACAAGCAAACTAGAAATAGCACATAAGGGTGGCATTACACTAGAGGATATGCATGTAGTGTTGGCAGTAAACGTGGCCCTAGGTCTGCTTGCGTGGACGTGATGCATGGTAGTCAACCTGTGAATAACTGACACGTCGAGGAGCCAATCAACCAGTAAAGCGGCAAGCGGCAAGGGCCAGCACGGCATAGATATTTTAGCTAACACCGACGATCACCTTCTATAAATACTAGGTGCTGCTGCTGCCGACGCATACTAGACATCCATCGATTGGACAAATCATAATCTCAAAAAAAAAAAAAAGATTGGACAAATCATGAGAGAAAGTAGAAGCGAGAGCAACCAGAGAGAGGGACATAGGTCTAGTCAGCCAGAGAGCTAAACCAGATAAAATAGAGAGATGTTACGTTAGTAGTACTACCGAGAGATGCCGATGAGTATTCAAGAAAAGCAATATACATCTGGAGAGGAGACATGCTGCTAATATGAAGCTGAGAGCCAATCCATATATTATCTATAAAGTGGCGGGGTTCCTTCTTGAATTTTATTGATCTATGGAAATATTACTGATATGGTTTTCTTTAATCAAGGCAAGTAGTTCCTTTGCTAATCTTTAAATCCATGCATCCTACAAGTAGTACCTTTGCTACTTTGAATGATTATCTTGTTGTTGCTTCCGTAAGGTGCTGGTACCGATCCTTGCACTATCTCTTTGTTGATCCTATCCTTGTATCTTGCTACAAATATCCATGTGAGCACCTTTGATCATTGTGCTCTTTTTGTGTCGTTGGAGAGGGATATGTGGGTCCTCTTAGTCTAGTTGGAATAAGTATGTTATGAAGGAGTTCATGCGGAGATATGAACTTATATTCTTGGCTCACTTGGGAGATCCCTTGTTTATCTATGCATGTATCTTGTTCATTTGTATTGGTGTTACGATGGCAAACGTATTGTACGGTCACAGTTTAGGTATGGAACCGTCTGAGTTCTCCATTAGAGGCGGCCCTTGTTCGAGAAAGTGTCCGGTGATGGATCCGTAGGAGTGATCGGCATGAGTAGGTCAAGGTGTCCGGGTTTTGGCGGGCTAAAGAGCTTCTCTCTTCTAGCGCCTTCGTAGTTCTAATTGAGACTATCAACGTCGGAGTATCCCTTTGCAAAGTGTAAAAGCGTTAATATTAACCACTGTGACTCCCGGGTAGGGAATGCTTGCTATCATGTGTGTGATGCCAATACTAATTTCGATAGTCTTGTAAATCCAGTTTTTTGACACTTTGTTCATTCATTTGAATTCGATTTCGCTGATATACTTTTTATCATGTTTGTTA
Organism: Avena eriantha; assembly: GCA_910589775.1. NCBI lineage: Eukaryota > Viridiplantae > Streptophyta > Magnoliopsida > Poales > Poaceae > Avena > Avena eriantha. The sequence continues at coordinate 418,513,053 of OU342744.1, read as the reverse complement.
ACATTTCCCGATGATACTTTGTTTCCCTGAAATACAGTCTACCTTTTATACCGTATTTTCTATCTTCTTGTTAGTAAATTAACTACTTGCTAAGTACATTTGGTATTCACCCTTACTATCTTAATTCTTTTTGCAGAAGTGAGCGTTGTCGGACTCGATGGCAAAGCGTAGGAGTAGTACTACGGGGTGGGAAATGAATAAGAAGGATATTTTCTGTAACATGACTTGTATGCTAGAAAAATCGAAGAATAAAATGTCAAAATGTGCCTTGTTTGAGACTTGTAAATTTGATTCTTTTTAAGCCTTACATGCTTATAATCGCAAGATTATAAACATGTGGCGGTTGTCACGACTAGGCCCGTCTTCGGGGCGTGACAATAGTCATTGTGGCACAATCCAAATTTTGATTATTCTTATTCGAGGATCGCATAATCATATAAAGTCTCTAATAACTAGTCAAGGTCTAGGGCAGAGTGCTCGCCACTCTGTTAGCTCCTACAGAAGCTGGATTTTCTCCTTAGTGAGTTGAGACCCATAAACCCCCGTGATCCACCATGTGAAATTGTTGAACCCTCACACCTCCGCATTGATGGAGAAAGAATCAGTAGAGGTTCTGGATATGTTAAGGATAGAATATTACCATGCGAGCAGATCTCCCATGTATCTCCTGTCGGCAAATAAATGAATCCATCAAACGACGAGCACAAGCATTGCATAACTATGAAAATGTTAGTTACACCCAATTTGGTTTCTTGGAGGCAGACCAGGTTCACACACCTGACTAACAAACTTCCACACTATGTCCCTCTTCATCGGGCCATTTAGACCTCGCGTATTCATGCTAAGAATTTCTAGGTTGTAATCCATAAGATTAACTTGAAGCTCTATCACCGATCATCGTTGATGCTTACTACACTAGGACTCCTCTCGATCATTGTTCCTGGTCCTCTAAACCAGTTGGCATGATCTTGCCAAATATTGTCGCTATCACCCAGAGATGCTTCTTATGAACCGAGGAGTAAAACAACTCCTTGAAATCTTGCAGCGCCTCATCATTGACCTCCAGGTACATAGGTGTGATTCCCAGCACTTTCAGCAGCACATATTCTGCCACCGATGCTTTCTTTGTTATGTGACACATTGCGGTCGAGAATGGCATAGAAACTACTGCACATGTGACACGTCTAGGAGTACAGTCCTCAGTGATATTGCTAGACTTGGTGGATTCAATCTCCCGCAGAAGAGGTGGTGCCAGCTTCTTCAGAATTGTTGCACAGAAACGACGCATCTTCCCTGACACCACATCTTCCTACTGCGCTATGTTGATCCTCATAGCCTTATGCATTACGACCACCTGCATTTTGTGATCTGGCCCATGAAGTGATCTTAGTGTCTCCACTAATGCATATCCCACACTAAGATCAACCTAGGCCTCATGGCGCACGGAGGAGGGGATGTGACCCTAGCGGGAAGATCTTAGATCACTCGCCAGTTAGAAAAATTTGAACTTCTCTCATGGGGTTGTGGACACTCACCATGATACAAAGGGAGAAAAGCAGAGGGTGGCATTGTGGAGGACCACTTATATATCAAGCACGGCCTAGAAAATTTCAATGCAACTTCATATTATCAGCGACAAGCAGACCATGATGTTGCGTACATGCTAAAGAGTTAACTGCATTAACTTTGTTGCAACCCTACCTTGATCATTTGTATCATTGTTTCCACTCCAGCAGCCCTTGAAACTATTCTGAACCACCATTATTTGATAGGGAAGGTATAAACCGTTCTACCACAAAAACTACGTGAATGCAATGACATATGCAGGCGACACAACCTAAGGGCATACCCAAACAAATATTTGATGTCCGTTTGGGCCTTGGAGGGCACGCAGGCCGGAAATCCTTCCCCCAACATGGTGGCCCAAATGGACCAGAGGCCTTGGGCCGATGCATTCCCGACCCAAATTTGGCTCGGCTTTCTCATATGTCTATGTCCAAGTGCATCCTCCTCTTGTTCACGTCAGGCCTACCCGTTAAGTACAAAACCCAACCATTTCCACCATTTCCCCCTCCCACAGCACCGCTGCCACAAGCCCTAAGAAACTATGGACACCACGTCACCACCAACTACACTGCTAATGCCGCTGCAGTTCTCCCCAAGCCAAAGAAATGGCAGATGCCGGAGCAGAAGGCTGTGTAGAGCCAGAAGAGGTCCAAATGAAGGGCAAACATACAAAAACAAGAAATGACTACCGTCCCTGCCACCTAGGATAAAATATGGCCACGATACATGCCCACGCCACCAAATAAGCCATCCCCGCCCATGTGTAGGCCCTCGCCGATGTAATGATCAAGGAGGGACGCTAAACGCAGTCATCGCCAATGCCGATAGCTTTTGGCGGTGGCGACTTCCATCACCAGAAGTTCACCTCTGGTCACACTGACATCGAGTGGCATCTATGTAGCGCCGCACCCACATGGGGGAAAGCCCGACCATGCCACACATGCTAACACACGGGACAAGTCACCAGAAGTCAGCAAGTTAGTGCATCGGGGCTCATTGTCTGCTACCATCAGCCTCAACAAGACTCTATTGGTTGGCGACTCGTCAGTAGTGCACCGCAAATCCCCACAGCAATGCAGCATGGGCAACACCTCGGTTTTCCATAACCTGTTCAAAGAAATGTCTGTACTAGAGGTTTGCGTGGTGCATGGTGATGAAGAGATGGATGGGAATGAGCAAGCAACTCAACAAGATGGTGTATCCATTGAGCACGAGCCATTGTTATAAGATGAGCTCACCCTCTGATGCATGAAAGTGAGTAGGAGGACCGGAGCATGATAAAGAGGATAAGTGCCTTTGCGAATCTTGGATGGAAATTGGGAAATAACCAATTTTTGGTGCCAAACAAAAGGGAGGAGCCTTTTGGAAGAAGGTTGGGGCTCACTTCCATGAGCATCTCCAATTTTCTCCCTACAACTGTTAGAGTGATCGGAATGACATTTTCCTTGAAAAGAGGTGGGGGTTTATCTCGACGGAGTGTACCAAGTTTCAAGGCACCCATGATCATGTGAGAAACCAACAAATAAGTGGAGTTGGCATGCAAAGACATGGTTCTCCAAGCATTGTCTTAATTCCAAGAAAATCATGATAACAGGTAATTCACATTGGTACATTGTTGGCTACTCACCAAGAAGTGCCCCGAGCACAAATTTGTGGTCTTATTATTCTAAAAACAAACTCTGTCGTCGGATTGAGGACAAGTATGCCATGAGGTGGTCCTCGAGGCGTGCGGGAGAGAGGGGTGTGAGACGTACGGTGTTCCGGGACGGTGAGCACACAAGTTGACCTAGGTTCGAATCCGTCGGCTTTGGACGGACCCTACTCCTGCTAGCAATCCAGTAATACGGCAGAGCCGGAATATGGGTTACAAGGGTTTCGCCTGTGTGATGTGAGATTGTAGACTATTGAGGTTATTTGGTGCCCTAAAGGCCCTCCCTAGGACGGCTTATATAGATATCCGGCCTAGGGTTTACAGGAGAGATCAATCCGGCTACGACTAAGAGTTGGTTACAGAGTACATCTTGAACTACAAGTAACATTATGGGCCTAAGTCGGTAAGTCTTCCGGGCCTTCCCGTAGTCGGATTGGACTCCGTCTTCTCTCTCTAACTGGGTCGCCCGTGAAGCAAAGCTCTAACCCGAAGTGGGCCATCCTGGTCAGTGAGGAACTATGAGGATACCCGGAAAGTATATCCCCAACAGTATCCCCCGGAGGCCTCCAAGATCCAAAGTCGGATTTTATCATCGTCTAGCCTGATCTTCTGCTTGCAGAATCTTGAAGGGTTCCTGAAACTTCACAACAAAAAATACGATCCGGGTCTTAAAAATAAGTCGGACCTTGCAATTGGTTACTCGGATTTTCCAGCTCGCTTTTAAACTAAGCCGGAACTTGGTCTCTAACGCCACCTGACACAAGTATAGTCAAGTCACGTCATCTGACAGACGTTCCGTCAGCACGACCGTTGGTGGGTCCGCGGTTCGTGGAACCGAGGCGCCGTTTCAATGCGTGCGTGGAGATCGAGGCGACGCAATCATCGCGCGGGCCCTTCCCAGTTCTTTCCACGACGCGTGGCGGTTACACTGTAGCGTTTGCATGAATCTTGGCGCGGGTAGGTGGATATAAGGGGTTTAGATTTCTTCTTCTCATCCCCACCAGTCCTTTGTCGTTCCTTCCTTCCTAACCTTCCCACACGCCCAGAGTCTCCTCGTCCTTCTTCCACAGAGCTCCTAGCGCCGCCACTTTAAGGTCACCTTTTCCACCGAAGAAAAAATGGCTTCATCCTCTTCTTCCTCTTTGGCGGCAGCGGCGGCGGAAGCAGCTGCGGAGAAGGAGAGCTTTCGGGGAATCTGGATCCCCTGCGCCGTCGACGAAGATGACCTCAAAAACATGGAGAAGGAGGGGCTTCTCGCCGCCGGCGACTGGCGGACCGGCTTCGGCGAAACCGTCCCCAATCGACACGAGGGCGAGCGTGTCCACTTCGGCACCCATCTGGACCGAGGTTTGTCCTTTCCTCCCTCGGAGTTCTTCTCCGAGGTAATTGACCACTATGGAGTTCAACTCCACAATCTTCCTCCCAATTCTCTTCTAGAAATGAGCGCATATGCTGCGCTTTGCGAGGGCTTTCTCGGCATTATGCCGAGTTTACTTCTATTCCGGTACTATTTCCATGTCCGGAGAAATTCCGTTACTGCCGGTGTTCCTTATATCACCGGTACCATTAGTTTTTCTGTTAGACGAGACCGGGCATATCCCAAAATTTCTGCCAGTGACTCGGTCAAACAACGGCCAGCCACATTTTTCTACCATAGGGATATTCCGGCTCCCGACAAAGCTACTGCTTTGCCGGCTTTTGTCGACGGAGCCGCCACAGCCCAGCCTTCCTGGAACGAGGCTGCTCCGGCTCTCACCGACGATCTGATCCTCGCTAAGAGGCGGGTCGAGTATTTGATCAAGCACAAGGGTCTGAAGGGATCCAACTTGGTCCAATGCTGGGTCTCACGTCGGATCCAGCCACTTCAGTACCAGGGGATAGACTGATGCACTCCATCATGTCTTCCAAAAAAGACTCTCTCTGCATCAGCCCCAAAGCCTACACCGCCCAAGGTTACATAAGCCAGATCAAGTGGCTAATCAAGGAGCGGATCGAGAGGAAAATTCCGGAGATTTCTCTGGATATGCACACGGCGGAAAACCCCGTGGTAGCGGTAAGCTTCCATTAGTACACCTTTTACGTGTTTCAATCTTTAAGTTATATACTGCAATGCTGATATGTTTTCTTGTTTTCAGCTTGCTGATCTCCCCGAGTCGGAGCTTGCTCCACTCGAAGGATATCCTCCTGAGTTTTCTCAGGAGACTGAAGTGGTCCCATTTCCGGACCTTGCGCTCAAGAAGCGCAAAGCTCCGACAGTGGTTGTTGGCACAAAGGAAGTGCCCGTTGTGAAGAGGTAACTTTCATTCACAATTTCCGCCTTTGTACCTTTCTCGAATTTCTTTCTGAGATGTAATGTTTCCGACTTTACTACATTCTCAGAGCAAAGCCTCTCATCAAGGGTAAGGGAAAGGGATTCCTACGAAGCCCCTGCGATAGACGAAGCTTACCATAGCTTCCCCTGCCATGGCTCCTCCGACTCCTGCCCCTCAACCTTCTGCAACACCGGCGATTACTCCTTCTCCGGTTGTTGCAGAAGATCTGGCTCCTCCAACGGCGCCTGTGATCCTTGGATCGCACACTGACGTCACCGTGGGTGCGTCAGCTCAAGATAAGGGTGAACCCTCTTCGGGTAATGATCCCTCGGCTGAAGTCTTCGCCGACAACCTCCTCAGCAACCCCGGACTTGCCAAGTTTGGCTTATCCCGGAAAACTACAGAGGAGATCCAGCGGCTGGCCAGGCAAGTCCTGGACAAAAGCCATCTATCCCCCGAAGAGGAAGCGCAAGAAGCAGAGGACGTCAAGTTCTCTGACCTTCTCGCTCAAGTTCGCCTTCACGACGAGAGGATCAGGACTGGCGAGCTTCCAACAGCCCCAGTAATTCCTCTTACCCTCGCCGAGAAGGTGGCAGCTGAAGTGAATGCGGGGTTAGACAAACTCACCTGCGAGCAATATGTAAGTCGGAATTCCAACTCTTGTTTTTTACCTTATGTTATATCATATCCTCTAGCCCCCAAGCATAAAGTAGGATATAGAAATCCAGGTTTATTCTTTCATTAGGATGCCAAAGAACGAACTAGTGTAGCCCCCAAGGCTCGTGCTGATATTTAGCAAAAAATATTAGCCCGAGTATTAAGTAGCTTTCTGACTTTGGGTATTCTGACTTACAGAAAGTATGTTCCTATAACCAGGAATTATTAACCAATGTCTGTGATAAGCGGAGAGAGATCAAAGCTCTCCGGCTTAAAAATGCTGAGCTCAAGGTAGCCAAGGATGAAGCCGAAGGTAAACATTTCGAGATTCAAACCTTGTCTTTTGCTTTTTCAATGTTGAATTTTTCTGAACTGTTGTTCTTTTTGACTTTCAGCGTTGGTGAAACAATCCATCGCTATGATTGAAGAGGTCGAGAACCTCAAGACCCTAGTGGTGGAGAACAAGGGACTTCGCCAAGAGCTGGATAAGCTCAAGGCGGATCATGAAAGGAGCATAGCTCAAGTCCTTGAATCCTCCTCCATGGCCACTGAAGAGCGTGATCTCAAGATTGTCTCTCAAGATAAAGTTATCTCGGACCTCAAGAATGGGCTTGGCAGAGAGAAAGATCTCTCCGAAGCGCTCCGGGCTGAACTCCAGAGTCTCCGGGAGGAGAAGACCAAGATTGACGACGTCATTCTTGGTACGTTCCATCTGTCTGATTTATCATTTCTTCGACTTTCATCAATGTCGGATTTTCATTGACTTGTTTTGTGTATAGGTCCTCTGAACTTGATGGACTCCTCCTCGTCCAAGCCCCGCACTCACCGGCTTACCCAAGTCGGTGATCTTCTTCATGACTACCGCCAGTCCCTTGAGGACATTGGCGAGTCTCTCAGGATTCCGGACATGCCAAGCATGTCGGACTTCCAGGTGCGGGAGAAGGCCAAGGAGATGTCGCAGCTCGTTCGGGACTAGAACATGTCCTACGCGCGGACTGCTGCGCAGAACGCTCTCACCATGGTCATGAGCCACCATGGAAACATGGAGATATGGCAAGTGACCAGAGGGTACTGCAAGGTAGACGAAGACGACCAGGAGCAAGACCTTCAAGCCATCATGCACTCCTACGCCAGATATGGGTGTCACGTACCTGATCTGACCAGCTACGAGATCCCCTTCTTCAGAAGAAACCGAAGAAGCTTCCGACGATGAACGGACCACCTCGGATCCGGACATCTCGGAACGATATCAAGGCGGAGTAACCAACTAGCCGGCAGCTCCTTCATCTCCTCCTACATCATAGAGCACAAACTTTTGTATTATTCTGTGAAAGATCATGATGCGCTTGTAAATATTAAGTACTATGACTTTTGCTAGTGCTAAGTTTTTTATCTATTCAGCACTTTTGTCTTAGATTATTTGCGTGCCTGAAATGTTTTCATAAGCACTTAGAATTTTCCGCCTCTACTTATCGTTTATCTGGCTTTCCGCCTCGTCCCTTTCGTGAGCCGGCTAAACCTTCAGCCGGAAACTTTGCCGAGCAACGGAGCTCAATTGCTAAACCAGTTTAAACTCGGAAACAAAGCCGGCTTCCAGTACCAACAATTCACTACTCGGAAGATACCCGCATCCAGCAATCAGAAAAATAACCCAAGTAAAGACTAGAATTTTTTTTTAGAGTTACGCCAGAAGGTAGCAGTTTTAGAATCGGAAATCTAAACCAGAACGAACATGAGCATAAAGTACTTTCAAGCATTCTGGGATTTTCGACTATGACATGATCATTAGGAAATAAGATGGTAAAAAACTTCTCAGGAAAACTTTGAGGTAACCAAAACTTTTATTTCTCACAGAACATGTATATATGTATGATTACAAAGAATGATAAACTAAGAATAAAAGGGACGTAGCTGAGCAATATTCCACGGTCTGTCTAACTCATCCGGATTTGTACTGCCTCTAGCTCTCTTTCTCTTCTTAGTAGCAGGTCTTTCTTTGACTGGCCTCATGTCAGTTAAGTAGTACGACCCATTGTGCAATACTCGAATAACTAAAAAGGGCCCTTCCCATACTGGGGAAAATTTGTGCTTTCTTTGTTGCACAAGCCGGAGAACCAAATCACCTTTATTGAAAGATCTAGTTCGGACTCTCTGGCTATGATACTTGCGTAACTTCTGTTGATAGGCTGTAGATCTCATTTCAGCAACGACGTGAACTTCTTCGACTAAGTCGAGATCATTTTGTCGAGAAATCTCGGCATCCTCCTCGATATACGCGGCCACTCTAGGAAAAGTATGAATTAAATCACTAGGAAGAACTGCTTATGCGCCATAGACCAAGAAGAAAGGTGTATATCCTGTTGACCTGTTCGGAGTTGTTCGTAAACTCCAAATTACAGAGGGTTGTTCCTCTGCCCAAGCCCCCCGCAGCACGTCTCAGTGGTGCTTCGAGTCTTGGTTTCAAGCCTTGTAGAATTAAACCATTTGCTCTTTCGACTTGTCCGTTAGCCTGTGGATGTGCGACTGACACAATGTCAAGCCGGATATTTTGCTCGTCGCAGAATTCAGCCAACTCTCCTATAGAAAAATTACTCCCATTGTCCGTGATAATGCTATGTGGATAACCATGCCGGATTATAACATCCTCGACAAATCTTTTGGCTATTGCTCCATCACAATTAGTCACAGGTTTAGCCTCGATCCACTTTGTGAATTTATCCACCATCACTAAGAGGTGAGTAAATCCACTTGGAGCTCGTTTAAAAGGTCCTACCATATCAAGCCCCCAGACCGCAAAAGGCCATGTTATAGGTATTGTTCACAGCTGATCAGCCGGAACATGAGCTTGCTTGGCGTACTTTTGGCAGCCTTTGCATGTCTTGACTAATTGTTCGGCAGCTGCCTGAGCTGTAAGCCAGAAAAATCCATGTCGAAAAGCTTTTGCCACTAAAGATTTGGCTGCAGCGTGGTGACCACACTCGCCTTCATGGATTTCTCTTAAGATTTCCACTCCTTCTTCCAAAGATACACAGCGCTAACCCCCCCCCCCCAGAAACACTCTGTTTATGGAGATCACCTCTAACAATAGTATAGGCTTTTGCTCGTCGGATAATCTGCCGGCTCAGCACCTCGTCTTCGGGTAATTTTCCATCTACCAAGTAATCGAGGTAGGGTTGAGTCCAGCTGGGAATTACAGCCAGAACTGCTATTAAAGGTGAGTCAGATTTGGTCAGATATTTCTCATCTACTCTCTTTATCGAGGGAACTTTGAGGTGCTCTAAAAATGCGCCATCCGGAACCTCTTTCCGCATAGAGCCTATTCGAGATAGTGCATCTGCTTCCTCGTTTTCTGCTCGAGGGATGTGTTGAACTTCAAACCCTTCGAACGATTTAGATAGATCATCCACGACAGCTTTATATGCTGCCATGTGCTTATTTGCATTACAAATATCCGAGACTTGCTGAGCAACAAGATCCGAATCTCCGTAACACATCAAACGTCGGATGCCAATATCCTTAGCAATCCGGATTCCATGCAGCAGTGCTTCATACTCGGCAATGTTGTTTGTCGTTGTGAAGTGGATCTACAACACGTATAAAAGTTTATCTCCTTGGGGTGATTTGAGCACCATGCCAGCCCCCGAGCCCCCTTGAGCCTTAGACCCGTCGAAAAAGAGGGTCCAATATTCCGAATCAGGGAGGACCATGTTCTCCTTGGTCTCTGTCCAATCAGTGACAAAGTCAGCAAGGATCTGGGATTTGATTGATGTCTGGGGTTTGTACTCAATATTGAAAGCTGCAAGCTCTATACCCCATTTGGCGACGCATCATGTGGCATCGCTATTGTTGATTATATCTCTCATGGGAGCTTTGATCACCACGGTAATTGGATGCTCCTGAAAATAGTGTTGTAACTTACGAGATGCTAGAAAACACCGTTAGCCAACTTTTGATAGTGCGGATAATGCTGTTTCGATTCTGTCAGGACCTCGTTGACAAAGTATGTCGGACGCTGCACCAGATGCTCCTGATTTTCTTTTGGTCTCTCCACCACCATAACTATACTGACAACCTTATTTGTTGCAGCAATGTAAAGCAACATCAGTTCCTAAGGTTCCGGCGCTGCAAGGATAGGAGCAGATGAGAGTACTTTCTTCAGGTCTTGTAGTGCAGCTTCAGCTTCGTCAGTCCAGACAAAATCCTTGGTCTTCTTCAGGAGTTTGTATAATGGTGCGGCTCTTTCACCAAGCCGGCTTACAAATCAACTGACTGTAGCAATGCAACCAGTTAATCTTTGTACGTCCTTCAGGCGAGTTGGCCTGGAAATATTGAGAATAGCCTTGATCTTGTGGCGGTTCACCTCTATACCTCTTTGAGATACGATAAAACCTAACAATTTTCCGGCTGGTATTCCAAAGAAACATTTCTTCGGGTTAAGCATGATGTTGTATTTTCGTAAATTGGCGAACGTCTCCTCCAAGTCGGAAATCAATGTTTCCTTCTTTTTGGACATGACCGCGATATCATCCATGTATGCATGTACATTGCATCCGAGTTGATCATGGAGGCAACGCTGCATCGTGCGCTGGTACGTAGCTCCTGCATTCTTCAGCCTAAAGGGCATCGTAACATAACAGAAAGTTCCGAAGGGGGGTCATGAATGAAGTTTTGATTTTGTCAGATTCCTTCATCCGGATTTGGTGATAACCGGAACATGCGTCGAGAAAACAGAGGAGTTTCGAGCCTGCCGTATAATCGATAACTTGATCAATTCTAGGCAGAGCGAACGGATCTTTTGGACAAGCCTTGTTCAAGGCAGTATAATCAACACACATCCTTAAATCAGTGGTGTCCTTTTTAGGGACCATTACAGGGTTGGCCGACCAATCAGTATGGATGTCCTCTTCTATGAATCCGGCTAACTCGAGCCGTGCTAGTTCCTTAGCTATTGCCTTACGCTTTTCATCACCAAACCGTCGTAAGGACAGTTTGATAGGTTTAGCGTTCGGGTTTACGTTTAGAGAGTGCTCGGCAAGTTCCCTAGGTACTCCGGTCATGTCAGATGGCTGCCATGCGAAGATATCTTGATTTGCTTGGAGGAACTTGACGAGCGCGCTTTCCTATGTGCTACTTAGGCCTACGCCTATCTGGGTCACCTTGGAGGGGTCATCATCCTTCAACGGCGTTGTCTTCGTCTCTTCTGATGCCTTGAACTCTAGATTTGGCTTTGTCACCTCCTTCTTCTTTGCGGGCATCTCGGACGGATCTATGCTCTTCTTGATCTCCTGGTACTCCTGGGCGTGCAGCACGGCTTCGGCAAAGGCGGCATTTCCATCCTCGCACTCTCGCGCCTTCTTCGGGTCTCCCCTGATGGTGATCACGCCGTTGGGACTAGAATTTTCATCATATTGTAAATGTAACACGGACGAGCCATAAAAGCCCAGTAAGCCGGACGTCCGAATATAGCATGGTATACCCTCTTGAACGGGACCACTTCGAAGGAAAGTGCCTCCGTCCGATAATTCTTTGGTGTTCCAAAAGTAACATCCAAAGTGATCTCTCCCAGGGAATTAGCTTGTCTTCCTGGGACAACTCCGTGAAAGATCACAGAGCTATGGTTCAGCTATGTTTCCGAGATCTTCATCCGGCGTAGCGTTTCAACATAGAGAATGTTGATGCTGCTACCACCGTCCATGAGGGTTTTGGAGAAACCATAACTGTCAATAAGTGGATTGACAATCAAGGCGTATTTTCCTCGCCTATGTAGCTTAGGCGGGTGGTCAGCACGGTCAAACGTTATTGCCACTTCCGACCAGTCCAGATATTGAGGGACAGCCGGAACTGTTGCGTTGAGCTCGTGGAGAACTGCTTTTTTGACCTTTGCTGGTTGAGATCCGAGGAAGGTGACGTAAATGTCCTTCTTGGTGGCAAAAGTTTTCTTCCCTTCCGACTTGGGATTTGAAGCATCGGCTTCCTCCATGTCGGAATCTTTCTTGGTCTCTTTGTCCTTTTCGGGATTTTTCTTTCCCTTCTTCCGCTTAGCTTTGTAGCCCACGGTATCATCTCTCTTGATGTCATCGTTAAAACGACATTCAGCGTTTGTGTGGGATGAGCCCCCATTGGCATCCAAGTGATGCACACATGGGTTATTGGCGATGTCGGCCCAAGTGTAGGTTTTGCCTGGTTGTTGTTCTCCTCTACCTTGGACCCTTGATGTCCCACGGCCACGCCCGCGGCCTCCGCCACGTCCTCCTCATCCTCTAGACTCGGAAACAGTAGTGACTACTGCTGTCTCCGCATTGGGTTTTTCTTCCGAGGTATTTTTGCGTTTCTGAGCTTGTTGCTTTGATTGTTTTGCCGACTGGGGCACAACTAGGACATTGAGTAATCCCTCTGCGTCATCATCAGCATCTGCATACTTGCTCGCTGTTTCTATCATCTCTCCCAGATCAGTAACCTTGTCACACTTCAAGCGATGGCGCAGTAAACCAATTGGGAGACCTGCAATGAAAGCTTCAATCGCAGTTTGATCATTTACTCCCTCGCAGGAGTTCTTGGTGTCAATCCATCACCCGAGATAATCTTGGCAAGTTTCTCCGGCTTTCTGGGTGCAATGATGTAGGTCTCCAACCGTACAGGGCCTCCGATATGTGCCTTCGAAATTCCGAAAGAACGCACTTTGTAAGTCATACCAGTTGTGGATGGTGTTCACCGAAATTTCATTGAGCCATGATCGCGCCGTCTTCCGCAACATAAGTGGGAGATATCGGGTTGTGATCAGGCTGTTTCCGCCTTTGGCGATGCAGCAAGCTTGGAAGAAATCCTGCATCTAGGTGTCTGGCCGAGCAATGCCGTTCGGGGTGACGATGTTGCGCCCGATCATAGTGGGATCTTACGTCAGCCCATGCCAGATCTGTGCGACATTGGTCGGAATCCGAGACCAGCTTTTGGCTTCCAGACAGGGCGAATTTTTGCTGCTCCAGTCCTTTATTGAGTAGCTTGATACCCAAACGTATCTCCTCTGGTCCTGGATTAGCCGATAGAATTTCGCGAGCTGCCACGGTATTTTGCACTGGTGTTGGGTAAACCCAATCTCCATTGCTATCCTTCCGTGGCTTTCCCATCTCATCTCCAAAAAGGACGGCACGGACACGTGGGAATTGGTTGTCATCTATGTGACGCTTCCGTGTCTTCTGATGTAGACGGGACATGTACTCCTTGTTTGACATGCGCTTCTTCTCCACCTCGATGTTTTTGGTTTCATCAAGGAGTTGTTGACGGCGCGCTTCTAGGTCCTGGGCCCTTTCGTCCAGCTCATCTGCAGTAAGTTCTGCAGCTGTAAGGATAGGTGTGGTTAATGCGGCATCGATGAGCTTACGCGCACCTTCAGTGATCACGTGTCCATCCACTGATGCTTCTTTTTCCGGCTCGTCTGGGATTAGTGCTCCATCCGAGTCTTCCTCGTATTCCTCGGCAATCACCTCCTCTGCCAGAGGGTATTTTGCCGGGGTCTTGTTTTTCTTGTTCTTCTTCTTTGCCTTCTTGGCAGCGCCGGTAGCAAAGACGGCTTTGGGTCCGTTTCCCGAAGTCAAGCTCTGATCGGTACTTTCGGACATTTGGACTTCGGGATTGTCTCCGACATCCATGTCATCCTGTGTTTTGGGAGAGTGTTCCCCGGATCCTTCATCCATGGCTTCTCCATCCTCTGCAGCTTTCGAGTTGTACTCCTCTTCATATTCCGCGGAGAACTTTCGAAAATCTGCCGACGTCATGGATTCATCCGAAGATGCAGGAACGTCGGCGTTTGTTCCAATTGCCTCCAGCACCGAGTCGGTGTTTTCTCTAGAATCGGCAGAGCTGGATCCGGATCCAACATATCCGACGAAGTGCGATGCGTGCTTCCTGAGGCACCTGCGGCTTTCGCAATCAGCCATACCAAAACTTTTAACGGTTTCGAGTATTGCATCTGCGCTAGCGCCTTGCAGTATCATACATCTTAGTGTGTACCTGAGGAAAGGCATGTCTATCCCGACATCGTCAGAGTCGGAATCAGTGTCGTTGATGTGCTCCTCCTGGATTTTGACTTCCACGGGTAGGTTGATCTGGGATCCGGCTTCTCCAGGGAGATCCACTCCAGATTCGACTTGGACCGTGTGGTTTTCTTCAGGCTTGGATTTCTCCACTATCTCCGCAATTTGTGCGGGTTGGGTGGGATTAGGGTTTTCTGAGATCCGGAACTCTGCCGCCACCGCGGACAAAGGGGACCCAGAAGATTCTTCTGCCTCTATCATCACCGCTGGGGTGGGTTGGGCAGGTTCAGCGAAACCGATGTAAAAATCGATCTCGCCAAAAGACATGATAGTATAGGCAGTCACGGCCTCCCTAGCCGGAATCCAAGTCTCATCGAGAACAATGAGAGGGACGTCGCTGGCGTAGAGGATGCGACCGACGGCGATTGTCTCGCCGATTCCGATTCTTGCAGATTCCGCTCGGAACGCAGATCCGAAGCTCACTTGCCCCATGGTGGGCGCCAACTGTCGTCGGATTGAGGACAAGTACGCCATGAGGGGGTCCTCGAGGCGTGCGGGAGAGAGGGGTGTGAGACGTACGGTGTTCCGGGACGGTGAGCACACAAGTTGACCCAGGTTCGAATCCGTCGGCTTTGGACGGACCCTACTCCTGCTAGCAATCCAGTAATACGGCAGAGCCGGAATATGGGTTACAAGGGTTTCGCCTGTGCGATGTGAGATTGTAGACTATTGAGGTTATTTGGTGCCCTAAAGGCCCTCCCTAGGACGGCTTATATAGATATCCGGCCTAGGGTTTACAGGAGAGATCAATCCGGCTACGACTAAGAGTTGGTTACAGAGTACATCTTGAACTACAAGTAACATTATGGGCCTAAGTCGGTAAGTCTTCTGGGCCTTACCGTAGTCGGATTGGACTCCGTCTGCTCTCTCTAACCGGGCCACCCATGAAGCAAAGCTCTAACCCAAAGTGGGCCACCCTGGTCAATGAGGAACTGTGAGGATGCCCGGAAAGTATATCCCCAACAAACTCGCTATAGCGGCTTCCCCTATAACATTCCTTACAAAAAAAGTAATTGTCCTGAGTGGGAAGAGATCTACGATGCCTTCTATAGAGAGAGCATAGGAAATAATCATGCCAACGATTCCTCGATCATCAACCTTGAAGAAGCTTCAACAACCGAGGGGGCGAGCACTAATTGTATGGGTCAACTAAGGGGCCACATGAATAACAAGCAAGACCTTGTATGTGGTGCCAATGTCGTTGCATTGCATTCCACCTTGAAGAAGTCGATTGCCGACAAGGAGGTGGCAAGTGAGAGGAAGCGTGAGGAGAAAGAAGAATAATTTAAAAGCTTCATAGACTTCTAATGAGAAAGCTTGAACTTGATGAGACTAAAGCCCAGGAAAAGGCCATAGAAGTTTAGCTCAAGTCCAAGTGAAGCAAAAGGAAACTAGGCTCAAACTCAAAGAGGTTGAGTGGAATGCCCAAGAAAGGGCTAAGAGGTTGATATCAAAGATAGGGAAGTTGAGCTTAGTGCCCTACAAATGGCTGATGGCTCCAAAAATAGCCATCTTTGTGTGTTTAAATATTGTTTTCAGTCAAGCAATTGGCAAGCATATCTCTAGCCTTGCCACTAGTGACTAATTACTGCAGAGATATGCAAACTATTGCTTTGAATCGTGTTGTGCAAGAAATCACACTTTTTAATGCGAAATAAGGAGCCATAAATGAAGATTTTAAGGAAGTTTACACGGCCAAGTAATCCTAGAGCAATAACCAGGCATCAGAGGCCATAACGACCACTAGTAAGGGCAGGGCCCGCCCGTAAGGTCCGCCCGTACCATGTGTCGATGGCTTCATCTCGTTAAACCCTACAACTTTCGCGAAGGCACCTATATATTTTGAGGTCCCAGCCACCACGCAGAGGGCCACCATTCTCAGACTGCATCCAAACACTACCAAAGGAGATCCACACCATAGTTCATCTCCTCCATCTTCCATCCTCTCCATTAGCCATAGCCATTACTTTGTACTTGAGATCTCCTTGTGATTCGGCGACCATTGTAAGAATATTTGATTTCAATCTAAGTATTTTGCACAATGTTTTCTATCCTCGATCTTATTGTTATGAGTGAGTAGTCCTCACGGGATGCGGGTTGAGGTGAAACCTCATAGCAATTATGTGCATCTAATCTATGGGAGCATTATGTCTTGTTTGAATAAGAGATTTGTATCTTTTGTTTCTTTGTCTCTTGACTCAATCTTTGGACTTGTAGGTACCCAATACCCCCGAGACTGATAAAGTCTTGAGGTGAGATACTTGGCTAGCGATGATCTCATAGGAAACCTAGTGATAGAAAGGGCTGTATGGTCTTTGCTTAGCGACCCATTCGAGAATAACAGCAACATCTCTCCTTAAGGCTTTGATCTGTGTTTTTCACTTAATAAATGTTTGTAGCCCGGTACTTCATGGTGCAACCGGTTGGATCAAAAGGCTATTGCTATGCTTGTGACTCGCACGGTCTTTAGTATATTAGGATGTGCTGCCCACAAAGATTATCTCTATTAAAACATTGCACATGAATGTGCCTATTACTATCTTTTATCCCATATGATGTGCAGTTGTAGGTGAATCTTCAACCCTGGCCTATCTCCATCCATTGAAACAACCCACGATATAAAGTAAAGTAGATTTTCCCAATAAACAAAGGTAAAACAAAAAAACAAAGTCTTGCAGGCTATCCTTTTTAATTCCTTTTAGCATTGTTGCCCAAAGTTCGATTAAACCTAGGTCACTAGGGCAAAAGACTACTATACTACATCCATGAATCCGGATGGATCCGTACCACCCTTTTTCTAGCGCCATTGCCAGGGAAGCAATTCGCTATCCCGGTGAGGTCATTAGAGACCTTGTTTTTAGTTTTATTTTTGTTTCTAGTTTACTTCTTGTTATTAGTCTACTTTCTTGTTATCTATTTGAAAACCCAAAAAAAATTAGTTACTTGTTTATTTGTTCCCTTTACCTTAAAAATACCAAAAATAAAGAGCCATGGCTCAAAATAAACTTGGGGAATATGCTATTCCCACTGATGATTTTATTCTTGGACCTATTACTCAGCCCGATGTTGATACAGAAGCATATGAAATTAAGCCTAACCTTTTGAGTTTGGTTCAGTAGAACCAATTTGGAGGCTCATCTTCTAAGGATTCATGTTTGCACCTAAATACTTTTACTAAAATTTGCGACATGATGTGTATTAGGGATGTTGATACAAATGTTGTTAAATTACGTTTGTTTCCTTTCTCTCTAACAGGAAAGGCTAAGGACTGGTTGCTAGCTCTACCTAAAGGCACTACTACATCTTGGGTGGAATGCACTAATCTCTTTATGACTAATTTTTTCCCCCAGCTACGACTATGCAGTTGAGATCCAACATTACAAGTTTTAGACAAGAAGACTGCGAGCCACTAGCGCTTGCGTGGGAAAGGATGAAAGAAGCTGTAATGAACTGTCCTAGTCATGGGATGGAAGAATGACTTATATTGCATTTATTTTATAATGGCCTTAACCCAATGTCCAAGTTTATGCTCGATACTGCAGCAGGAGGAACACTCATGGGAAAGCAAGTGAGTGTTGCAAAGAATCTACTTGATGATATGCAAAACAACCATGCCTAATGGCATGTGGAAAGAACCTCAAAAAGCGTGAATTCAGTCACCGGGGTAAACAATGAAGAGCTTACATCTAAGGTAGACGAGTTACTCAACATAGTGAAGGGTAAGGAAGATACCCAAGTTAATGCTATCACTATTGATGTTAATGATGTTATTTTTATAGCTCACACTCCTTATAATCCTGCTTGGAAGAACCAAAAAATTCTTCCAGTGTTCAAAAACATTATTCTAATCCTGTAGGAGATCCTTACAATAATGATGATAATCATAATGGAGCAAATCATGGAAATCTCTCGTTTGAACAAACTGTTAGAACTTTTATGCAAGCTTAAACCGAGCAAAATAATATGAATATTTAAATCACGGAGAACCATGAAATTAGTATAGGTAAATTAGCTAACCAATTCGTTGCAATTATAAATGATGTGCATGCTCTACAGGAAAGAACAAAGACCGTGGAGGCACAATTGGGCAAGGTAGCTGAGAGCCAAGCTCTCATACTAGAAAAATTTGCTGGTAAGTCCGATCCAAACCCGGTAGAGGACCTCAAATGATGAGGGAAAAAATAAATGAAGGAAAGCCTGAAGAGCTAGACTATAGCAACAGGACAAAACCTGAATACACCATGGAAGATCTATTAAAGATGATCACCGTAAAGAATCCTGGTCTAGAACAAGGTAACGATGCTACATACCAAAAGTTTATTCAACAAGTAGCATCTCAAGTTCGAGAATTAGAAATGAAGTATAAGAGACTAGCTGATAAGCTTCCTTCTAAGCTAGATGATTTCTTTGAGCCCACTATTAAAATTAAAATCGATGTTAATGAGCTATCTGCACTTTGTGATCTTGGTCAAGCGTCTCAACAATTTCCAAGAGTCTATTTGACAAATTAAACTTGGGGTCTTTTGCAACCAGTAAAATGAGACTCCATCTTGCTGATTCAACTTATAAACAAGTTTTTGGGATAAAAGAAAATATAGTTGTTGAAATTAAAGGAAGTCCTACTCTTATTGATCTTGTTATAGTGAACATACTAAAAGCATAGGACCTATAATTCTAGGTAGGCCATTCCTAAGAACTATTAAAACTTTGATCAATCTACATGAGGGAATGTGAGAATAGGACTACCATCTAGAGATCCTTTTATAGTCCACTTCCCTAGTATGAAGAAGGCCAAACCTAAAAATAATGATGATGGCTTAATCACACTGAAAGCCAATTACTTTGGAGTGATGGTTACACTCACAAAACCTAAATGGTCACCATCTGAGTCAATCTAATTGACCTTAACTAGAAGCGCTTCATGGGAGGCAACCCATGTCAAATAAAAGTTTTTACTCTTGTGTTAGTTTTTTTTAATAAAGATTGTTCAAGAAGTCCTTTGGAGAGAGGATAAGAAAATAAGGCAATCTTTAATCTTTTATTTACTAACACATGGCCTTAAGGTATTGTTGATTTTTATGAAGTCTATTTTCTATTATTTTGTTGTTTGCTAAGGTGTGCAAATGCGCGTGAAGCTACTAACTAAATTCCATAAGTTTTTCAGCTTCCAGGTCGCATAACGAACACGGGTACGACCGGGAGACCCCGTACCACGCGCCCGTACTACATCGTAGCTCTGGAAAATAGAAGTGTTGATTTTTGCAGTAGGACTCAGTGGCCGTATCAACCATTGGTACAACCTGAGGCGGTCGTACCACCCGCCCGTACCATACCCTCGAGCAAAACATGAACTTTCAAGCAAATGCACTAACCGGATAACGACCAGTAGTACAGGCATGCGCGACCATACCGCGTGGTCGTACCGAGTGCGCCGCTGGAAGGAGTCCTTTGACCCCAAGGTATGCACTCGGTATGGGAGGGCTCTGGCCGTGCTGTCTGCCCGTACCACGTACTCGGCCGCGATATCACCCCAGGAAGAGGTAACCCTAAAATTCCCAAAACACAAATCTCACTTTCTTCTACCTCCAAAATCCAAACCACCTCCATTGGATCTTCAATTCTACCTGTTCTTTCTTCAATTCCTCCGACCCATTCGATCTAAGGTATGTTTCTCCTTTGATCCCCAACTTATTTGCATCAAAACCTTTCTCAATCTTTCACCATTATCAATCTAGACTTATGTCTTGTTGTTGAGCTAATCTTGATCTTGAGCTTGCTTAGTTTTGTTTTTAGAGGAGTTTCTTTTGTAACAAGTGTAGAGGATCGTTTATGCTATGTTTCTAGATTTAATTTTTGATTAGCTTTATTACTTATTTTTGTTTTAGATGAACACGAGGAGTCATACACATGTGATGGTTGTGGAACAAACTGCACCACCCATTAGCATGCTAACCCCGGGATCACTTGGTATCTAGTTCACCGAGGAGTTTTAGCTGAACCATTTCAACCATCTCAAGCTCTGAGAAATCAAGTCCACCAAGTGGGTGTGTCCCTATATCCTAAACCAACTAGGCATTCATGATGATTTTGATTTACTTTGCAACAATATTGGTTTGTATGACTTTGTCTTTTAGGATGTCGCCACGTACTGCCGCTTCACGCTTGAGTTTCTCAGCACCTTGACACATTCGGTGTGCTCACACTATTGCCCCGAGGAGCACATGCCTGGAGTTGATCATATCAACTTCCGGCTTATGAACTATGAGTACTCGGGCTCACTACTTTGGGTTTGCCAACAATGCCACCGACATACGCTCCACCATATTTGTTTTGAATCCATCACCCTTGGCTTATTTTAATAGAATGAGAATTCATGGCAACACACCCAAGGGAAACTACGCACGCTTCTATTCTTGTAGACAGTGTTGGGCATCCAAGTGCAGAGGTTTGTAGAACAGCAACAAGTTTCCCTTAAGTGGATCACCCAAGGTTTATCGAACTCAGGGAGAAAGTGGTCAAAGGTATCCCTCTCAAGCAACCCTGCAATGAGGATACAAGAAGTCTCTTGTGTCCCCAACACACCCAATACACTTGTCAGGTGTATAGGTGCACTAGTTCGGTGAAGAGATAGTAAAATACAAGTAATATGGATGATTATATGTGGTAATTGCAATCTGAAATAAGAGTGGCAGCAAGCAAACATGTAACAGGACTAATTGTAAACGGTGTTTCAATGCTTAGAAACAAGACCTAGGGATGATACTTTCACTAGTGGACACTCTCATATAAATATATTCTCATCATTATTCTACCCTGAACTACTCTCCGGTTGGACGATGTAGGGCCATAACAGCACACCTTAAAGTTCGCATTCCCCGTATAGATAACCCCTCACTGTCACCTTGAGCGCTAGATGGTTCCAACAAACACCACAATCTCATAGAGACATCCAACTCAAATTATACTCATGATAAGTATTTATGTAACCTTAGCCAAAGTGCCACACGGTGTGCACACTGTCAACTTCACACACGTAGGGATAAGTAGAGATTCATTAAAGCACTTGAGTAGCATAATAGATCTATAGATTACAAAGCTCATGATCTCATAAGATCACGCATAGAGAGAGAGAGATGAACACATATCTACCGGTAGAACCCTTAGCCTCGAGAGAGAACTACTCCCTCCTCATCATGGGAGTCAGCAACGGCGATGGAGATGGCGGTGGAGTCGATGGAGATGGTTCTAGGGGCACTTCCCCGTCCCGGCAGGGTGCCGGAACAGAGACTTGTGTCCCCTGAACCTCCTCTTCAGTGGCGGCGGCGCTGCAGAACTTTTCGTGGAAATCTGATCTGGTCTCTAGGGTTTTCGTCCCGGGAGGCATATATAGGCAAAGGGGTAAGGTCGGTGGAGGCCGGAGGGGCCCACACCACCCCCTAGTGCCGCCTGGCCTGCGCCACTAGGTGGTGTGGCCAGCCCCTGGCCCCTCTCCGTCTCGTCTTCTGGCTCCGTGAGTCTTCCGGTAAAATATCGACTTTGCATTTTGTCCGGTCCAATTTCGAGAATATTTCTTTTCTAGATTTTCTGAAACCAAAAACAACAGAAAATAGGCAACTAATACTATGGCATCTTGTTAATATGTTAGATCTAGAAAATGTGTAAAAATACTCCAAAGTGTGGACAAAACATAAGAAAGTAGATATAAAACAAGCATGGAACATCAAAAATTATAGATACGTTTGCAACGTATCAACATCCCCAAGCTTAACTCATGCTCGTCCTCGAGTAGGTAAGTGATAAAAAAGAATAATTTTTGAGGTGACATGCACCATCATAATCTTGATCAAAGTATTTATAACACATTGATAGCTGGGATCATAGTACTTTAACATAGCATGAAAGATATAGTTCTAACAATAAGTCATAGCAGCTATGTTATAACATGAAAAGGTACACACAAAAGATTCATCGATAACAATGCTTTGAAAAGACGTTTGTTTGTTTCACATAAAGAAAACATAATGAGAATGGTATTCAACTTGTCCCTCATAGTGTAGCAAAACATAAATGCATAGGACACCTTCAAAGTTCATAAGGGTGACTAGATACCAATAGTTTAAGAACAAGCAATATCAAAGTTATGAATTAATCAACAAGTTTTGGGACAGTGCACATTAAACTAAGAATGGCTACTATGCTCTCTTAATTGGTGCATAAAGATAGAAGTTGGAGACTCAACATAAATGTAAAAGAAAGGCCTTTCATAGAAGGAAGCAGGGATTCAAGTCTCATAAAGAGCTTCCAAAAATTATGGTACTTATTAGCTTTCAGCTCTCATTACCCCTATCATAAGCATCTTTAGGTGATTAAGGTTAAAGTGAACAAATATCAGGATATGCTTGACAAGTTATAAGCTGAAAATCTCATGCCCCTTACTTACGAGTACCGTTCCTCATGCTACTCAAGTTTAGTTATAGGTAAGTTCTTGTCATTGTAAGTACATGTGTATCCTAGAAAACCGCCAATGGGGTACCCCTTGCCTGATGATACGGAAGAATCCCCATATCAAAATGACAAGGCAAGCACACAATGAGCATCTCAGCATCCTTTTGTTTCCTATTTGCATAG
This sequence comes from Avena eriantha, assembly GCA_910589775.1. NCBI lineage: Eukaryota > Viridiplantae > Streptophyta > Magnoliopsida > Poales > Poaceae > Avena > Avena eriantha. The sequence continues at coordinate 418,490,149 of OU342744.1, read as the reverse complement.
GCTTTTTTCCCCTTTTTTTCTTTTTTTTCTTTCCTATTTGCATAGGCTTCTTTTTTTATAGAGGATGCTTCATAGATTGCTCACTATGGTTATGCTGCAGGTTTCCACCATGATTAGGCATGGATTAGACCAACCGCCCAGGCGTTTCTCTAACACATATACGAACTCCATGAGCCTTACAAGCTCCCCTTTCATTTCACACCACCGGGATCCATAAGCAAAAGAACATGATATCAACTAAATAAAGTGCAATGTTTTAAGCGTTCCCCATGACAGCATGGTTCTGCTAATCCACAACTTACAAAACGCAAGCATATATGCAACATAGATGGGCACACTGGTTCAAGTTTATTAAGTGCAAGAAAGTAAAGTGTGCCATCAAGTTCGTGAGAGCTTTAATCACTAATTTTCACATAACAAGTTTAATTTGGAAGGTACATAAAAACATGAATATACTTGGAATAGAAATAATGCTAGTAGGTAGGTATGGTGGACTCTTTGGAATAACTTGGTTTTATTTGGAGTTGGATACATGAGCGGAACTCATACTTGGTACATGTGGAGGCTAGCAAAAGATTAGGAGCAACCAACTAAGAGAGTAATAATGGCCATAATCATGCAAAGCGACAAAACATTATTGATTAAAGCATAAAGTGATATTACAAGTCGAAAACTAAATGATCATAGAGGCTATGGTGACTTGGTATAGTCTTAACATGGTGTGAGCATGCGCCAAGTCAACCCAAATAAAGCATTAAAGGAGAATACCACAATACTATGCTTTAATATGCTAAAACAACACATGATTCTTTCAAGGCACATTAAGCAATCTCAATTATTTGTAACAAGTCATGCTATAGAAATAATCACTAATCATAAAGCCAAAACAATATCAAGCATGACATCACAAAGCCTAGGCCACAGTCAAAACCAAGCTCCTTTTATACCACTTAAGCATGAACTTTCCTACTCTTTTCCAATCCAAACCAACTTATTTGAAAACTAATGAATGAATGAGGGGGTCCAACCAATTTATTCAAGCAAACTAAGCAAACGAAAACTAAGAACGAAAATAAAGACGCTCCAAGAACAACACAACTATGCATGAAACAATAAAAATGAAGTGTTTGGAAGAAACCTGAGATTTTTATTGATGAAGAAGGGGATGCCTTGGGCATCCCCAAGCTTTGACGCTTGTACTTCTTGAATATTTCTTGGGGTGACATGGGTGGCATCCCCAAGCTAGAGCTTTTGTCCATACTTCATCTTATCACCTTACTCTTCCCTACACTTTAAAATTTCCTTCATACAAAACTTCACACGATCTTCATTAGCAAGATTAGTTTACTCAAGATAATAAGTCTTTTGGTTTAGTTTCAACACAAGTAAACTTCCATTAAAACACAAGCTACTGTAGCACTTCCTTTAAAAAGTTCAAATGATCAAAGAGAACTCAAAGAGAAAGAGGTTAAGAGGCAAATGCAAATAATGGCAGAAATCTATCAAAACAGACCAGCAGGTAAAAACCGATATTTTAGAAGACCTTCTGTTGCTCAAATCGAAAAGTGTTGAACGAACGAAAGTTGGATAAAAACCTGGGGCAGAAGCACAAAACATTACAGCTCAATCCGACATACAGAGATTTTCACGATTTTTTACAGTGACGTACAGAAATCTGTTTCGGGACAACCACTTCCCCATATCTTACTTCCCTCTTATTAGAGGTTATTCTTGGCACAAAAACCAAACAAAAAGGATAAGGAGAGGTTATTACAGAGGCAATAACTTCAAAGACTCAACAAAACAAAAATAGACTGAAAGTAAAAATATAATGGGTTGTCTCCCAAAAGCTCTTTCTTTATAGCCATTAAGATAGGCATAATAATTTTGATGATGCTCACATAAGAAATATGAATTGAAGTAAAAGAGATCATCAAGAAGCAAATATGGAACAAATTTAAGTCTAACCCACTTCCTATGAAAAATAATCTTGTAAAGAAACAAGTCATGAAAGCACAAAGCAACAAGCATAGGAAAGCAAAATAAGTGCAACTTCAAAAATTTCAACATAAAGAGTGGAAACTTAATATTGTTGAGATACATAAAACCATGTTTCCCTCTCTCATAATAACTTTCAGTAGCATCATAAATAAAATTAATAATATAACTATCACATAAAACATTCTTATCATGAGCCACATGCATAAAAGAATTAATACTCCCCACATAAACATAGTCATTCTTATTAATTGTAGTGGGAGCAAATTCAACAAAATAGCTATAATTATTATTCTCATCACCATAATCATCAAATATAGGAGGCATATTGTAGTAATAATTAATTTTCTCCTCAACAGTAGGTGGACTAAAATTATCATATTCATTATTGTAATCATCATATATTGGAGGTATAGTATCATCATAAGCAATAGAATAGTTGTCTTCCAAAGTGTGTTCATTTGTAGACATATCATTATTGGAAGGAACATGCCTAGTACTAATAGTGCAGCAATTATTAACATCATCATTTTTAGAATTGGTACCGAAGAGATTTTCAATATCAAAAGTAGTGTGCTTTTCCCAAACATGATCACTACTATAGGTAATAGGAATAGGAACATCATCGAGTTCAGACTCATCAAAAACTATAATAGGAGCAACATGCTTAGGGGAAAATATCGTTTCCTCCCTCCTTTTACTCCTCCTCTTCTTCTTTTTCTTCTTCTCTTTAGGAGAGAGAGGCTTGAAAGGAAGCTTCTCCATATACCATGGTTCATTGTTAGAGATAATAGAAGAAACTTTGGAGGATTCCTCCTTTCCATTAATAAGACCAAAACACATATTAGTCCCGTCATATTTTGGTAAAATCTCATCATTTATAATATTTTGTATGTAAGTATTTGTGTGGAAATTATCAACACAATAAAGATGACAACCATGCAGGACGCTATTCATATCAAAAGCACTCATATCTACCAAAAAAGTTTTTCTTGATAACTCTTCACACCCCAAAAATATTGTAAGTTCATCATGCTGATTAGGAGTGATCATGTTATCACAATACAAACTTCTAGTACTCATTGGATTAGAAGGGATATTATTATGGACTGAGCATTGAAAATTAAAATGACCCACTTCAAAGCAAAGTTCACAAATAAAAGGATAGAGGGCACAAACTTTTTTACCAAGATAATTTAGAGCCCTATACCATGTTCTAGTTTTTTCATTCCTGTGGGTGATACAATATTCTTCTTCAATTTGATTCTTCTCACAAGGTCTATGTATTCCACAAAAATTAACATGCTTATAAGTAATAGTACTTTTAGAGGTTTGAGCATGTTTATTGCTATCATCAATAACAATTTCATTTTTCATGAAAGTGTCTTTAAAAGGCTCATGATACACATCCCATTTTTATTTAGGAGCATTAATATGAGAAGAAAAGGCTCTACAACAATCAACAAGAATTTGAGGATCCAGACCATATTTAGCACTAAGCTCTTGAAAATCGGCAGTTTCAGTGAAAGACTTAATGCAATCATACTCATAATTTATACATGGTTCTTTACCTTTGTCGTTATCCCAATCTTCGGTATTGCTTTGAATTTTTTCAAGAAGATCCCACTTAGCTTTGACCTCCTTACTTGTGAAGGATCCCTCTAAACAAGTATCTAGATAGTCCTTGTAATGTCCTGAAAGCCTTGCATAAAAATTATTAATAACAATATTACTGGGGAGCTCATGAATGGACATTTGAGCATTAGTGAATTCAATCTCCCCCATGCTTGGGCAGTACTTTCTCCATCATGAGGGTGAAAATTATAAATATAATTCCTATCTTTATGAATTTCATGAGGAGGATAAAATTTAGAGTAAAAGAGAGATTCAAGTTCCTTCCACTCCGAATGGTGGGGATCGTCTAGTAGCTCATACCACTCCCTTGCTTTGCCCTTAAGTGATAAAGGGAATAGCTTCCTCTTAACTTGGTTTATTGAAATACCTGTACACTTGAATAAATCACATAATTCGTGTATAAATAGTAAATGATCACCAGGATGGACAGTTCCATCTCCAAAATAACAGTTATTCATAACACGTTCAACAATTTCTATAGGTAATTTAAAAGGGACGCTTTCAGTATGTGGATTTAAAATATCACAAGTATCATTAGAACTACCACATATGGGAGATAAAGTATCATCAGAGAAAATTTTCTTCTTTAAAGATGGGGAACTAAAAAGATCATTTTCATAAAAACTAACTTCCCCAAGCTTAGACGTTTCCATAACATTGGTAACAAAGGTGTTCAAAAAATTCATACTAATAACATTGCTATTAGCATGCAAAGAAAGTTCCATGGGTTTTTTAATTTTCTTTTCAGACCATTCATGTTCTACCTTAGGAAAAGTACTAAAAAGCTCTCTATTGTTGTTGTTTTCCATTAAGCCTAACTAGTGAAAATAAAAACAAGAAACAAAAACATATAATTGCAGAATCTAAAGGAAATAACTTCGAGCACTCACACACTAGCAACAGTACTAGAAGATATCTTAGTAGCTAGAGGAGCGAGCACCTTTTACCTTACCTCCCTGGCAACGGTGCCAGAAAATAGCTTGATGTCTATGCACGCTTCTATTCTTGTAGACAGTGTTGGGCCTCTAAGTGCAGAGGTTTGTAGAACAACAGCAAGTTTCCCTTAAGTGGATCACCCAAGGTTTAACGAACTCAGAGAGGAAGTGGTCAAAGGTATCCCTCTCAAGCAACCCTGCCATCAAGATACAAGAAGTCTCGTGTATCCCCAACACACCCAATAAACTTGTCAGGTGTATAGGTGCACTAGTTCGGCGAAGAGATAGTGAAATACAAGTAATATGGATGATTATATGTGGTAATAGCAATCTGAAATAAGAGTGGCAGCAAACAAACATGTAACAGGAGTAATTGTAAACAGTGTTTCAATGCTTAGAAACAAGGCCTAGGGATCATACTTTCACTAGTGGACACTCTCATATAAATATATTCTCATCATTATTCTACCCTGAACTACTCTCCGGTTGAACGATGTAGGGCTATAACAGCACATCTTAAAGTTCGCATTCCCCATCTAGATAACCCCTCAATGTCACCTTGAGCGCTAGATGGTTCCAACAAACACCACAATCTCATAGAGACATCCAACTCAAATTATACTCATGATAAGTATTTATGTAACCTTAGCCAAAGTGCCACCCGGTGAGCACATTGTCAACTTCACACATGTGGGGATAAGCAGAGATTCATTAAAGCACTTGAGTAGCAGAATAGATCTATAGATTACAAAGCTCATGATCTCATAAGATCACGCATAGAGAGAGAGAGATGAACACATATCTACCGGTAGAACCCTTAGCCTCGAGAGAGAACTACTCCCTCCTCATCATGGGAGTCAGAAACGGTGATGGAGATGGCGGTGGAGTCGATGGAGATGGCTTTGGGGGCACTTCCCTGTCCCGGAAGGGTGCCAGAACAGAGACTTCTGTCCCCTGAATCTCCTCTTCGGTGGTGGCGGTGATGCGGAACTTTTTGTGGAAATATGATCTGGTCTTTAGGGTTTTCGTCCCGGGAGGCATATATAGGCGAAGGGGCAAGGTCGGTGGAGGCTGGAGGGGCCCACACCACCCCCTGGCGCGGCCTGGCCTGGCACGTGCCACCAGGTGGTGTGGCCAGCCCCTGGCCCCTCTCCGTCTCGTCTTCCAGCTCCGTGAGTCTTCCGGTAAAATATCAACTTTGGCGTTTGTCCGGTCCAATTCCGAGAATATTTATTTTCTAGCTTTTCTGAAACCAAAAATAGTAGAAAACAGGGAACTGGCACTGTGGTATCTTGTTAATAGGTTAGTTCCAGAAAATGTGTAAAAATACTCCAAAGTGTGGACAAAACATAAGAAAGTAGATATAAAACAAGCATGGAACATCAAAAATTATAGATACATTTGCAACGTATCAGAAACCAAATTGATCACCTTGTTGTTTGTTATTTGTTTTATGTTATTACTAACACCTTGCAGGCACGTGGTGAGTTTACTAGATTTAATGAGGAGGACATGATGATCCTCGCTAAAGTTGCTATTCCGAATTGTAACTTAACACCAAATTTGGGTGCCCTTCTTTTGTTCTATCTTAAGCATCAAGCTTTGCAGCCTCCTGGTTCCATATGCGGAGGAGGAGACGTAACCAAGCTTGTACGTGTGCTTCTCGTCAACCTAGGTAATATCCCATGGTTGGCAGGAGACCGCCGTCTTGGTTTTTATACTCTGAGAGCTTGTGATATGATTTCTAGAACTAATGGTACATACTTCCTTGATATACCTGGAGTAGATCACTTGATCCTAGCTCCTTTGCCTAATGGTATATTCTCTATCGATGATGGACGTTTACGTTATGACACACAGGTTGAGGCAGGTCTACCCCCAACAAGAAGTACCCGTGTATGAAGGAGAAGATGAAGAAGTAGAACAAGAAGGACCCGAACAAGATGTGCAACCACCAAACTTATACACCACCTATGATGATATATATGCTCTCGAAGGAAACATCCAAAACATGAACAACCTCTCCATCTACTGGCAACCTCGCTACCTAGTTCAAAAATTGGAGCAGCCAATGGAACATGGGAGATTATCCACCACCACCACAATGAGCAACAAAAGGGCTTGCAAAAGCCTGAACTTGGGGATGTGTCCCTCGGAAATTTTATTTGTGTAATACTGAAGTTGTACTCTTGCTCCTTGTGATCTTTGAAATACTCGTGTTGGTTTGTTCCAACACTCTGATTTTCTTTCTTTTTTATTTTCTTTTGTTTTTCGTTGCTTTTCTTTTATTAGTTACTTGCTTGGTCGCAAGTTCTTTTCTATTCTCTAATACCCATCCTCAAAAATACAAAAAGAATTTTCCCTTTTTACTTTTTCACGGAAGTGGATTTGCCTTTTGCCTCTTTGCCTTAAATTTATTATGGGAGTGATTTTTACTTGAGTTTTGAAGGAAAACGTCCCTATAAGGAAGAGGATTATAAAGTCGCTCATGAGAGGTATGTCCTATATCTCCCACTTTTGAAGTTTGAATTGTTTATCTGCTAACATGCTATGCTAGTGGTAGTAATTCAAAATAGTTAGAGTAAACTTTTTATTTGTATGAATGATTAATTGTGGAAGCTTTTGCTCTAGTTCTTTTAGCTAAACGAGTCCTGCCTTCGAAAAAATATTGCCAAACAAGTACAACAAGAAAAAGTCTCAAATTTATGACTTGTTTGATAAATGATTGTCTTGAGAGTTTACCTTTGAAGATACTTAAACCCATAGATGTTTTGATAGACTTGACGACACTCTTGAAAGGATTTGTTTGATTTAAATGAAGTCTATTATTAATTGTGATGTATGCCAAAGCTAACCTTGTGGATCAAACGGTGATACTATTTAACAAATTCTATGATTTTACGCACACCTTTGGCTGCCAGCAACTCCACTAGCCTACAAATGATCAATCGTACAACCCCTGGTTTCGGCTATGAGTTGACAACATAGGTGGCACTTGTCACTGTGATGGGCAAAAGTATTGGTACTCTCGAAGGTTGTGCAAACTATTGTTTAAAAGAATCACTCAATGATCCTTGTTGAGAATTATCCTTGAAATAAGGAAGAAAAAATATGAAGATCCACATAACAAGTCCTTGACATTGTCTCATTACTACTTTATGAATTTTCTTGAAAGACAGTGATTGGAATAGAAGTGTTTTGATAGTCTTGATTTACTGTTGTGGGTGTCAATAAGACACTTTACTGTTTTCTACTTAGGACATGAACTCTCTTACTCAATTTTGCTATAATAAAACATCCTAGTGTTCCTTGGCAAGCTGAGATTTAACTAGAGGAATTGGATTAATCGTTACACTCTTAGTTATTTATACTTATATTAAACTCTACTTTGATTGTGTTGAGTTATCAAAGCTTTTATAGTGTTATTGGCATCTCTCTAACTTTGATGAGCCTTTCAAATGGAAGAAGTGTTGGATGCATATGACTACCGATCGTAAGTGAATTTATATTCTTGTTGTTTCAAGTTTAAATGTTGAATTCCTTATAGTTTTGTTGTTTTCTTGCTCGAGGGCGATCCAGGATTGAGCTTTGGGGAGGTTGATGGCTCCAAAAATAGCCATCTTTTTCCACGTTTAAACATTGTTTTTATCCAAGCAATTGACAAGAATCTCTCCAGCCTTACAACTAATGACTAATTATGGCAAAGATATGTAAACCATTTCTTTGGATTTTATTGTGCAGGAAATCGCGCTTTTTAATGCGGAATAAGGAGCGATAAATGAAGATTTTGAGAAAGTCTACACGGCCAAGTAATCTTGGAGCAATAACCAGGCTTCAAAGGCCATAACGACTACTGGTACAGGCAGGGAATGCCCGTACGGTCTGCCCATACCATGTGTCGGTGGTTTCGTCTCATCAAACCTACAACTTACGTAAAGGCTCCTATATATTTTGAGGTCCTAGCTGTCGTGCAGAGGGCCTCCATTCTCAGATTGCATCACAACACCAACAAAGGAGATCCACACCATAGTACATGCCCTCCATCTTCCATCCTATCTATTATCCATAGCCATTACTTTATTTGTACTTGAGATCTCCTTGTGATTCCGCGACCATTGTAAGAATATTTGATTTCAATCTAAGTATTTCGCACAATGTTTTACTATCCTTGATCTTATTGTTATGAGTGAGTAGTCCTCATAGGCTGCAGGTTGAGGTGAAACCTCGTAGCAGTTATGTGCATCTAATATATGGGAGCATTGTGTCTTGTTTGAATAAGAGATTTGTATGTTTTGTTTCTTTGTCTCTTGCTTTGATCTTTGAACTTGTAGGTACCCAAGACCCCCGAGATTGATAAAGGCTTGAGATGAGATACTTGGCTAGCGACGATCTCATAGGAAACCCAGTGACAGAAAGGGTTGTACGGTCTTCGCTTAGCGACCCATTCGGGAATAACAATAACATATCTCCTTAAGGCTTTGATCTGTTTTTCCACTTAATAACTATTTGTAGCCCGGTACTTCATGGTGCAACCGTTTGGATCAAAGGCTATTGCTATGCCTGTGACTCATTGGGGCTTTAGTATATTAGGATGTGATGCCCATAAAGATTATCTCTATTAAAACATTGCACATAACTATGCCTATTACTATCTTTTATCTCATATGATGTGTAGATACAGATGATCTTCAACCCTGGCCTATTTCCATCCATTAAAACAACCCATGATATAAAGTAAAGTAGATTGGTCCGGTAAACGAAGGTAAAACGAAAAAAAAGTCTTACAGACGTGTCCTGATTAATTCCTTTTAGCATTGTTTTCCAAGGTTCGATTAAACCTAGGTCTACTAGGGAAAAAGACTATTATACTACATCCGTAAATCTGGATCGAAGGTATCAATGGCCAAGGAATTTGAGCTTAGCAAAAGGAAATTGAGCTCAAGCTAATCACCGAGAAGAACCATATAATGACGATTGACACAAGCAAGATGGATCTAAGTCGTTCGGTTTGGAAAAATAGGAGGCGCAAGATGATCCTCGGAAATGATACATGATCGGTCCATATTTATCTCCTATTTGCATGTTAACATATGTTGGTCCTTTATCAGGAGTAAATAATAGCGCTAGATTGTTCGGCTCAAACTGCTATTCACGTTGTCCCGATTCTTTTCGGTCGTGGGATGGACACGGAAAAGGACACACGGCAATGTCGCAACGGAGCCCTGCTATCCCATGAGGCAGGCCACGGTACGGGCTAGGGCGAAAGATTCCCTACCGTAGACGGGTGTCGCGAGTGTCATCGTACTCCGTGTCGCCTGACGATGGACCGCGCACATCATGGACCCGTTGTCAGCGTACGCGAGCAGTACCACGCTTTGTGAGAGGCATTCTAGGCACGAGACGGCTCTGTACCCGTTGGGTGGAGGGGCCCACCGAGAGCTAGCGTGGCGCCTGGAGCCCATGCTGACCGCGATTCCTCACGGTCATGGGATCCGCTCGCAGCCGGCATGGCAGCGTAGATCCTAGACGGACACATATTCGCATGGACGCAACGCCCACCTAGAGCGAACGTGACGGCATATAGTATGGAAGGACGCGGTTCATCGTGGCAATGGGGCCGTACAAAGCTGATGTGGCACCGTAAGCCCATAGTGATTGTGGTTTCTCGCAGACATGGGGCAGCCAGAGACGACTTGGCGACGTAAGCCCATGTCGTCCACGGTTTCTCGTGGCTGTGGAGCCGTCCAAAATGGACATGGCTATGTAAGACCATGCCATATGTGAGTGTATACTATAGACGACGCGGGTTATCGTGGCGAGCTCGTGTTGTGTGATCCATCATAGCCTAACTGGCAGCATTATGTCTCGCATGTCAGCGTAGGATATAGACGTTCGCGGGTTGTCACAGTGAGATCGTTCACTGGTAGAGAGAACGATATATGGATCTGGTACACGCTAGAGGTACGCCCCTTCACGCGTACGCTAAATTTTCGACTCGACTTATGGATCTGACTCTCTATAAGTACTACCTCGCGGTCGACTTGCTAGTGCATTATGTTGCTTCTTCTTTTCTCTCGCTATGTGTTGTTCTTGACCGGCATGTTGCTATGCAAGAGTCTCATTCGACCCACTGGATGTTCTTCAGCCAGCGCTAGATCAAATTTGACTTTGCCTTAGCGCGCGCCCCTGTCAATAAGCAAGCGCTACCACGGTGCTTCCCCTTCGTCTTCTCCTATTGAAGTGTGTGCACAAACGCTATCTAGTGGTCTGGTTGTTTGTACGCGCTCACTTTACGTGTTACATTTTTCCTGGTTCTTTTGAAATATATTTCTGTTCTTTCGGATGATGTGTCTATGCGCGGACGCTATTTGGCGAGATGCTTCTGCATCAAGGTTGTGAAAGGGACCAAAGGTAACCCGTAGTTCGATCTTTATGTGTGTTTATGTCTCGTTGTCGTTTTACTATTAGTTTTTCGATAGGTTTCTGATCGTAATACATTTGTCTATTCTTTCCAGGAAATGTGTGTGCATGCTTGCGCTATCGTTGAGGGGGTTTTGCATATAAAGGATCCAAAGTATCATGTAGTTTTCTTTAGGCGTATTTCTTTTTCGCTACCATTTTTTTTTGATTTTTTGGGCAGATATACTAATCGCTAATACATCTTTTTCGTTTTTTCTAGGCGATGCACATGTACATGGTTGTATTTTACCAGAGGCTTTTGTGCTTAAATGCGGCTTAAGGTGTAGAGTAGTTATTTAGGTTAGATGTGTTGGTGTAGCGTAGCACTTTATGCTATGTGTGGTGTACGTAATTTGTGTCTTATGTGTGTGTACGAACGTGTTGGATATAATTATTAAGAAATAAAAAATAACTTCCGTTTTTGTTCTTCATTGTTCGCCTTGCTAAGTGTTTGTACTTCCTATAATAAATAAGTGAGGTTTTTTCGTATTTCACATCTTTTCGTGATGTTTCATAGCTCATGCAACTTTAGAGTCTTCTTCGTTGTGCGACTATTTTCCGTTCGGCTAGGCTGCAAGCCCTATTCAGTTGGAGCCTCTAATGCTCACTTTTCTTCCCACTGTGTACCATAAATGCTTCTTAGGTAGCGATCTTCGTACGCTACTCTCCGGATACTTATACGCTCTTTCTTAACGCACGTATCTACATCATACAAGGACTGTAACACCTTGAAATCAGCCATGTGTAGATTTTAGAGATTCCCGCCAAACTCGTATAGAAACAATTCGACGATGTCCACAAAGCACTTGCGTGCGGGTGGAAAACAAAGTAGTACCAGTACACAATATTCCACGATAAATCTCACAAGAACATATATATACAACAATGAGTCGGCAAGTCAAGAATACGGATGTATATTACAAAGATCCAAATCATATAAAAAATGACACAACATCCGAGTACAAACAAGATGCAAATGAGACTAAGAGTCTTGAAGAATAACCAATGGCGTCCATAGCCCTGCTCAGGCCAAGCTGGAAGGGTAACCTTGCTAACATCGGCAATCTCATACCTGTCAGATCAAAGGGGTGTCGACAAAGGACAAAGGAAAAAAGAGAGTGACCAATACTGAGGTCAGTACATGGAGAGTCTTAGAATTCGGCGTCTCTCGCCTATATGGGTATGGTGGACTGAATTAGTAGCAAAGCATGCACTAAATAACCTATACAAACTCGATACAACTGGCGTCTATTAGAGGTGGATAAGACAGACCTGTCTGAATTCAACCCGATACTAACACCAAACATAACCCATCCTAGAGTTTTCCCCTCGAGACCAAATGAGAAAGTTCTTCCGAGGAACTCACACTGTTGGCAATTTATTAATTGATTCCATCACAGTTGCCATACTTACTAGTCATGTCAGATCCAAGTCATATTCATAGTGCTACTTTAGTGTAAATTGTCTATGATCAAGAAACTGTGCTCCAAGTCATCCATAACCGTGAAACAGTTTTTTGAAAATATTTAACCCTGCAAGAGTGCACCAAAGTATCCACACACACTTCCACCCAACGTTTGACAGATAAGTTAACATACACACATTGGTATGTCGGTGGGGCTTCAAACACGACATTTCCTAGAACCCAAAGCAAGCACATGGGAGGCACCCTACTAAGCTACCCAAAATGAAGTCTGCCGAGCTCCGAAGATGAACCCAGAGGTTGCGAGATCGGCCAAGAGATCAGAGGCTATAGGTATAGTCCTCAACATAATGACCCACGTCCTAAACAGTGAAGTAGTAAACGCTCATGGAGTAACATATATTATACATGGCATAACATGGCATAATGAAATCCTCAAACTAGTTTGTGGCCCCCAGTATAGTACTTTGAAATCAGGTAATAAGTCGATAAGGGTGCCCACACACCCCACATGTGGTTAACGCGCTTAGTCTTAGAACATGTGTCAAGAACTTGGGTCCTAGGTGGACACAAGTGGGCGGGATAAAAGATAAATCTCAACTATTACCCACTATGTATCTTTATTAATTGTATCTACTCCCAACACTTAATTAACAAGTGGGCGGAAACTAAAGCATCGCAACATGGATAGCAATAGAGAGAATTAAAGCCATAAAATAGAAAATACGTAGTAGGGGAGAGTATGCTCGCCTGGGGAATGTTGCCAAGATACATCTGAAGACCTTGTCGAAGCTCGGATCAACTCAACGTCCTACTCGGAGAGAAGCAAGGGACTAGAAGGAAACACCAGTGCGATAATTAATACTATGGCAGAAGATCCTGCATGTTTATGATATGATGCATGGAATGGCAAAATGCGATGCAACTCATCAATATTAAGCAGAATCAGAATCTCGACAATTAATTATACCGTTCATGTTGTTTAGGTACCGCAAAATTTAAACGTTGGATTAACATGACAAAAGTATGGCACGAGTGCGCTACACAATTTAAATGGAGTCGAAACAAGACAAAAATATCCCACATAAAAACCCCCTATTTAATTTAGGTGAATTGCTATTTAGCCCAAACCACATGATAATATGCATGTGAGCATGAATTACTTAATATGCAACAAGTTGTATGACAATTTATAGAATACGGATGGTTTTGGGGTCACACATGTGGTTCCGAAGATCTTGGATTCAGAGGGATTCAGGTTCGGTCTTCGAACTCCATGTTTGGGGTCTTGGCATTCCGTGAAGGAGACCTTGTCAAACCGGCGTCATCACCTCCAGGTTCCATGTCGCTGAACTTGATGTTCCGTGAAGGTCTTGGAGTTCGGCACCAGTGGTCTTGTGTAGTTCTTTGAAGTCTCGTCTCGTGTCGGTCTTGCACTTTGGATGACGAAGAGGATCTTGCATGATACTCCCATCGAGGTCGAGCTTGTCCATCTTTGAGCCTCTGTCCATGCGCGTGCATCAGAAGCACCAGAGAACATTGATCTAGTTCTAGTTTTCAACACAAACAAGGATACATGCATACACAACACCCACACACAAGCAGAGGACCAAGCAAAACAACACATGGTCAGAGATGCATAGTTAGGCACATATGTACTGTCGGGAAGAACATAGGTGGAACGTGGTAGCTACGACCAGTGACCCGTCGACCAGAAGAGAGACATGGGCGAGGGTGCTGAGCGGCTTGACGAGGATGCACTGGTGAGGAGGAGCTCACGGGAGGCCGGTGCTACAGGAGGGAGCACCAGAAGAGGGAGGTCTGCGATGTGCGGATGGTGATGGAGCTCGTAGGAGGCATGGTGCTGTTGTAGCGAGGAGGCGGTTCGGTCCCGCACGGTCGAGGCATGGCTGGGGAAGCAGGACTCTGGGTGGAGGATCCAAGCACCTGGCGGAGGAAGACGTCAAGCTTGTGGGCGGAACAGGCGCTCTGTAGGCCGGAGCGGAGAAGGCTCGTGGTCCGGAGCGTGGACAGGGTTCGACGACGAGGAAGGTGGCAAGAGAGGGAGGCGTGAAGGCGGCGGGGCATGAGGGGGAGCGAGGCACGCCTGGGAGCTTGCGGGGCGCTGCTGGCGGCGGGAGGCAGAGAGGGCGGCGACCGCCAGCGGGGACTGGGTCAGAGTAAGGGAGGTCGAGGCCAGAGGGCGGCGCTACGGGTTGTAGGGGCTTGCGAAGGCGGCGGTGCTGGGTCGGGCTCGAGAACGAGAGGAGGGTGGTTGCTGGCGTGCGTTGCGTGCTCGCTCCGTCATCGTGTGTGCAGTCGCATGTGTGTGTTTTAGGTGTGGGTCAGGTCCGGTGCGTGTCTGCGTGCTGATGTGTGTGTCCGACGTGTGTGCTTGTGTCGTGTGCAGCTGTGATGCGGGTGGCGGTAGGTATGTGTGATGTTGTTTTTAGGGCTAGGGTTTGGTCAGGTTAGGGTTAGGGTGGTAGGTGGCTGCTAACTGGGCCTTTTGAGCCTGGCCAGTGGCTGCCTCCCCCGGATTTTATACTTTCTTTTGTTTTTAAACAAAACATTTTGTAAATATGTTTTAGACAAATATAAAAGAGGGGAAGTAGTGTAGAGATAAAATAGGTTTTATAAAAAATGTTTTAAGAGATAAAACTATGCATGATGCACAAAATAAAAATAACATGCGATTTTCTAGTAGGGGTTTTGCGGGTACTACAAGGACCTTGCGTTTCTTCTTCTCCACTCTCTTTGGTTTGCTCGGCTCTATAAGAACATCATCTTCTATGGCCTACTTGTGCGCCATACCTAGGCGTAGGCGCATTAGAGGAACCGATAGAACTTCGTCGTATATCCGTACTCATGTGCGTGACTCTTTGTTGATTCAAGATCCACCGTCTGCGACTTTGATGGTAAGTCGCCGTTAGAGAGCTTGCTCTCATCTTCCTCCCGAGGAATGGGATGAGGAGGTTCTGGTGCGTATGTGACTTCTGCCTCTCCAACATTTTCGCATCGCGTTGGGTGTTAAGAAGTCGTGGGCGGACGACATCCGTTGGAACACGAGTTTCGGCGAGGTCACGTCGGGTGTCGATGAGGCATTGATGAGCACCGACGACAAGCCTGAGAGAGGGAAATTGTCCAACGACGATGGTGCTCCTCAGGAACAGTCCATCTGTGAATACGTCGTGAAGAATTAGGTAGACGTGGTGGATCTTTTCTCCCTATACTTAGCTTTTGTATAGGATTTCTACCGCGTTTACGTTCTTATCACTAGTGGAAAACTAGGCTCTAGTCCCGAGCCGTAATGGACTCTAGTCCCGGTTTCGCACCCGGGACTGCGAATTCGGGACTAGACGTCCCTATCTCTAGTCCTGGTTTGCTATGAACCAGGACTAGAGGCCACCACGTGGCAGCGACAACGTGGCGGGGGTTGGAGGACCTCTAGTCCCGGGCCGTAACACCACCCAGGACTGAAGATTTTTTTTGGATTTTTTTCGAAATTGTTTTTCAAAAAAATTTCTTGAATTGTTTGACTCTCACTTGGTAACACCAACTCGTTAATCTCTCACTTGAAACATTTTTACCACTAAGTACACTTAATCTTATGTCAAATTACACTCCTGGTCAAACTTTCTGGTCTTTCATCCATCCTAACACTACTCCATCTCAAGTATGCTTAACTTCTCCATTCCATTAGGATAACATTGCGCGAGGGAAATTGTACCGTGTTGTCAACACTACCATATCAATCATATTAACTCTTATCAATATGTCATACTTCTTTATTTTTTGAAATTACAAAAAATACTTAAATAAACAAGTAAAAATAATATTTTATTCAAATGAAAATAGAATGGCTAATAAAAATAATATTTTATTCATTTTTGTCATTTATTCATTTAATATAGATATATTTAAATCTGTAAATCGAAATTCGACAAATAATATATCCATTATTATCAAAAAAAGTGAGGAATCCAAATATGACATAAATTATTTACTAAAAAAGATTAAATTTTAAATTAAAATAATAGTTTATTCATTTTTGCTATTTATTCATTTAATATGGATATCTTTAAATCTATAAATCGAAATTTGATAAATAATATATCCATTATTATCAGAAAAATGTGAGGAATCCAAATATAATATAAAAAAATTACTAAAAGAAATAATTTTTGAAATAACTTTTTTTTCTTTTTGAATTTTAAAAATCTAAAAGAATCTAAAACGGCCTATAGGCTCCCGCACGTAGGGCTGGCTAGCACGAGCCCTCTAGTTCTAGGCCATATCACGAACCGAGACTAAAAGTCCGAAATGACCCGGGACTAGAGCTGTCCCGGCCTCCTAGCTGTTGGAGCCGGGATGAACCGGAACTAGAGCTCACACTAGTCCCGGCCATAACCCATACGGGACTAGAGCCAGAATCTGCTCCGAACCGAAGCCCTTATTTCTACTCGTGTATGCTTGTAGGATCAAGACTCTTTCACTCCTTTCAAATAAATTATATGTTGTCATGTCTAGAATAGTTTGTATGATTTCGTATTTTGGAGTAGCTTGTACATTATTTCGTTTAAAATAATGTGTGCGCTGGTGTAAAAGCGAGTATGAAATGCTCTGCCTTATGTATGGTTTTAGCATGCATTGAGAAGTAATATTTGTCTGTTTTATCTACTTTCAGTGATTCATATTCGTATGCAACTAGACGTGTATGCGATAACGCGCATGGTTTGTTGTATTTTGCTAGGGACTCTCCAATATGTTTTTCTTGCGTGATACCGAGTATGGAGCAGTCTTATGTGTGAATGAAGACATTGCCGACATGTTCATGTTTCTCCATACTGTAATCCATCCGTCTCAATAATCGATTTTCCTTATTACACGTTATGTCTACCAGCCGCGTCCGGGGCGCATAGAGAACTCTAGTTTTAATTAGTTGTGTGTTGAACCATTTCTATTTTGGTGAATTAGGTCCTTTTAAAAATATGTTCATTTTATTTGGTCCTTCATGAGAAAAAACCGTGTGAAACGGCAATGTGTGGCCAAATTTGCTAAAAATGGCTTGGACTGGATGGCCGAAACGGCGATGGAAATATCCATCTAAGCCGAATTGGCGGGAGAAAAGGTCACCCCATTAGGCCCACCGGCGGATAGGGGAGGATAACATGTCTGTTTTGGTTCTCCCCGCGACACTCGGACCGTTTGCCTATCTAAAATGGGGATACCCATTGGGTATGCTCTAAGAGCATCTCCATCAGAAGGCCCTAAGCCTTGTTGTGGAGTCTATCGTCAGCCGCACGTCAGCTGGTGACGCTCGTTCGTGGAGCTTGTCGTTGGCCATGTTGCCCTGTCCTCGCGCATGAGATAAGATCACCAGGTCTGCCGCGTGCATCTCCTGGTGTCGTTCGTCCACGGAGCTCGCTGTCAGCCGTGGAGCCTGCGACTATGCACTACCTCGACCTCGGGCACGATACTGGACCTCCTCATCTCCTGGTGCCCCGACCTCGTTGTTGGTCGCTCGCTGCCCTCAACTCGCCCTCGATACCAACCCCGTCGCCCGCCACAACTTTGTTGGGCACGAATAGAGAGAGGAAGATAAGGTAGTTGGGATAGTATGAGGCTAGACTGTGGGCCAGTTTGTCTCAATCCGACGTGGCCTTTGGTTGCCGCTATTACCGCCACTTCCGATAGAGCCCCCGTTAGGAGGGAATGAGCCGGGGGCGTTGAACAAATTGGAAGGGACGTGCTGACCTGGATTTCGTTTGGGGGCTACCGGTGGGATCCGTTTTGCCCCAAAATACGAAACACGGTTGGACACGGAAACATGGTCAGACACCCTTTGGGGGCTACCGGTGCTACCAAAGTCAAATGCCGGCTTTGGCTGATTGCCTCACGCCCTCGCCCTTCCCCTTCCACACACGAGACTGGCTTGTTCACCAGTCCTTCACCGTCATATTTCTTTTGAACGGGAAAGGACCCCGGAAGGCCCAGAAACTACATTCATTAGCGGTGGCGACAGTACAAATTACAACAAGGCTCTCAATAGATATAAAATTTTTAGAAAGGCCCCAGATTCTTGCAGGACGGGCCCTACGAAGATTTGCAGAAAAGCTATCAAGTCCATCATCATCACCACCAGCGCTTCTTGACCTGCGAGCACGACGACTCGTCCTAGAACCGAGGACAAGACCACTTGGCCTAGGAAGAGCTCGCTCTGTCGCGTCAAGGTTGAAAGGCCTCCAAAGAAGGAGGATGCACCTGCGCATAAACTGCACGGACGCGTGGAGTGGCCTCCATGTCGGCCGAAGATAACACGGCCAAGCCTTGCCGCTGTGTAGGAACTCCACCAAGCTGCTTCATCGACGATCCTCGATTCTCCAAATCCCACAATAACAGCCCACCTTCTGCCTCCATGGCGGCCAAGACGAGCGAGCTCGGCGTGAAGAGAACCAACCTTAGACGAGCTTATTGAAGGAGACGTCAGCGCTGCTCCCTCAGGTCGCACACAGCACCTCGCCGCCACAACCAGCAGAAAGACCGCCACCAGCCACCGCGCACAGCTCGCTTGCACCGATGACACACTCCAGTCTAACGACATAAAGCCAGACGTCATCGAGGCAAACCCTAACTTAGACCTAGACTACACCTGCACAAGGGAGGGGACCCTCACCCACTCAACATCGGCTATCAGCAGAGAGGAGAGGAAATAAATTCTATACGACCAAGGTCATACACACCCCATCGGTGGACCACATCTATTGCCGTACATGTTGCAAACCCGTCTTAAAGCAAGTCGGCCTCTTCTCCTAATTCCCAAATCGCGATTGCCGCTGCTCTCCTCCGTCGTGTACAACGCACACCCACGGTGCCTAGTTATTCGGCCGCGCCCGGGCTACAAGCCGGCGACCATGGGCAGCTTCTGGGTTTCATCGGCTAATCCCTTTTAATTCTTAAGCGTCTAAGATGGCTTAGTCGCTAGCATTTTGTTGCTAAAAGCCGGTTCCGCCACTTTGCACCGCGAACCACCGACGCTCCATCCAAGCCTCAGTGCGCTGGCGGCGACTGCTTGCCCATATCAGCATCGGGATTTAATTAACGGTTAATCTACTAATGAGACGTGCCCGAGGAAACGATTTCGTCTGACGGCCCAGGGAGTTAGATCACGCCCTATAAGGACGGAGGAACTGACCTTGATATGTTTTAACAATATTTTTTCCGTCATCAGTTGCCAGATTACAGTACTTTAGCTACCAGATTGATACTTAACAGTTACAGGCCAAATAATACACAGTCACCAGATAATTTTTACATGTTTATAATAATGACAATGATTTATATGTACATAAAATAGGTACTTGATCCATTATAAACATGTAAAATATTGTATTACCATCATATAATGCTTATATTGTTGAGAAATAAAATTCATAAATCTATGATAACCATTTGATTTTAACCGGGTAACTAGCTTGACTTTATCTAGTAACCAAGTGTCAATAATCTGGTAACTAGGGTCAGAAAAAATATTGTTAAAATATATTAACATTGGATCTAGTTTCGAAGATCTCGTCGCGAAAAAGCTAACCATGAAAACAGATATGAATTTCGAATTACGGTTCAAGAGATAAAATATTTTGAAGTCAGAAACTCAAAAAATTCCTACGTGACGGACTAGATGCATGCATGATTGGATTACCAGATTTAATCCATGCTCACGGAAAGATAAGCTAGGGCACGTGCCCTAGATAGCACTGTCCTTTAATTAATGGGATTAGTAGGGGTAAGCAGCATACTTGCTGCTTTGAGATTAGTTATGCCAGGTGTACGCAACATTTTTGGTCTACTGATTTTCCAAGAGGAGAGGGGAAAAGGCCGACCGACCAGATCTAGAAGATGATTTTCCAAGAGGAGAGGGGAAAGGGCCGGCCGACCAGATCTAGAAGAACCGAGAAAGGTGAGGGAGAGAGGCGAGGGCGGTGCTGGGATCACCCATCGCCCATTCCAACAAAGTCGTTACATTAACACGTCGTTTACTCAGAAGCTATATAAAATGTTCGTCCTCAAACAAAATGTTTAGGAACATTAAAAAATTTTAGAAAGAACTTGCTTAAAAACAACCAAAATCCGGATGCGCCAATTCGGCTCATAGGTTGTGAGAAAAGATATTTTGAAATGTCACAAAATTTGAAAAAAAAAATCTAATTATACATTCAAACATTTTATGTTGGTTCGCAAGTTTTCAGGATGAAAAAATATTTTATATGTTGTGTATAAAAAACATAAAAAATATCATCTGAATAGTCGTAATCCTATGACACGTTTTGTCTTTTTATACACAACACATAAAATGTTCTTTCATCCCAAAAACTTCTGAACCAACATAAAATGTTCTAATGTATATGCAGAATAGTTTTTTGAATTTTTTGACATTTCAAAATATATTTTCACATAATGGGTGCATTTGCACCTAGGAGCCGAAGTGAATATACGCTGAAATCCATAATATATATATAACCTTAGTTTTTTTTCCTTGTTGAGAGAAGAACCACAACCATAGCGTGTGATGCTCTTGACAACATTTTAGTGGAACGGAACAGCAAATGTACCAGTGATGATTCTAAACCCAAAAAAACAAAACATAAACCTTTCATATTCTCCTTTAATTTTCATTTTTGACCATTCATGGCTACGAATTTGCATGCCAGCCAGGTCAGAAAGGTCAACGTCGTCCAGGGAGGCCACCTCCGCTACCCTTGCGGATGAAGGTGTTCCTATTTTTCGGCTTTGGTAATTCGTGGATATCCAGCACTTGCATCGTCCTCTGCTTTTTCGCTGCGAAAAGGAGACAGACAGTCACGAGGGGAAGAAACATGTCAAAAAATTGATGGCACTATCACTTTCTTCACTTGTCACTGTTTCATATGCCATTCTCAGGTAAAGAACGGGACTCCGGAATAAAATTGATGTTACCCTTGTAATCCTCTATATTTGCAGCAAACTGAAGCGAAAAATAAACCTTATCATGCCAATGAATTATTACCATTTTGTGCTTCCTGGTAATTTTCATGAAGCCTCTTTCTGGCCGAATCGAGCTTCTCAAGATCCAAATTATTACCCTTCTGTTCTCTCAGTGTCCTCTGCAAAGCATATTTGTGAGTATAAAACTAAGTATATGACACTAGGCACTGTTTAGAAAGAAATAGGCAGAGAAAAACTTAAATTAATAAATAATTTTACCATATAGTTGACTACAAGTCAAACAAAAGTACTAAGCTTTTCTCACTATTTTGCATGGTAAGACCAAAGCTTCAGTCCACACCGATAATGGCACGACTACAAATATCAGGAGGATCTGGTTAGGCTTACAGCTGGAGCAGATGACGAAGTAGTTGAATAGTTGCTGCTGTTATTCGGCTTCGTATGATGATATATGGCAGCAGGGCTTGCTCTACGCTTCTCCGTTGTCGCCTCAAATCCATTGTTATTGCTAGACCTAGGCCGCTCTGAACTCAAACCATCTTAGGTTCAAACAATGAAACAAAGTTTCAGTTGGCACATATTACGTCTTGAAAGCGCTTTACATATAAGCTTTTAAGAATAGATGTGGGGGCTCACTGTGCCTCTGTGGTGGGCTGGGCGAATACTTGAAGTCTGAAACCTGCAATGCCACAACAGTAACAAAGGTATCTACGTTACGAGCTGTGTGGACTGCAGACAAAAGGACAGTTTAAACCAAAATAAGTCAATAAACATGAGCAATTTGCATGCCTTGGTATAGTTTAACCATTTTTGCACCCTGTCAAAGGCCTTGGCAAAGCGTGATTAACTATATACTCCCTCCGTTCAGAAATACAAGACATTTTAGCTTTGTGAAATGAATGTATCTAGACGCTTTTTCGTATATAGGTTCACTCCGAACCTCTACGAACCTATACACTAAAAGACGTCTAGATACATTCGACTCATAAAGCTAAAACGTCTTATATTTCTGAACAGAGGGAGTAGAAAATTGTGGGTTCTTTGGTAAACTAACAGAGAAATGCACTAGGATTTATTATTGTCACAACACTACCCACCAAAATAGAAACTTTCTCCACCGAACAGAAAACCTAAAGATTGCAGTGATGTTATTTAAGAGCATTCGTAAGCACGAACCAAAATACTGCCTCAATTAGTGTGGAGAAAACATGTTTGGACTGTGGAAGAATCGGTCACCTGAGCATTTTGGTAGCTTTTGCCTTGGGTTTTCTCAGGCGAGTCACCATCAGCTGCCACCATGAATTACATCAATTGGACCAAACACAAAATGAACCCCAAAATCATTGCAGCTGAGAACAATGTCTTACATAGGATCGAGCTGCCACTGGTGTTATGGAGCCGCACCCAGCCATCCACTATCTCCTTCCATTTCCTTCAGAGACACACGTAGCGCAAAATCCACAAAAACCAAACCACAATCAGAAGGCACTTCTACTTAGCATTAGACAGCACAAATATAGCATTATACTCTGGCTTGTTCTTCACCTGACGAGCAGCTTCACCAACTGCCGGACTTCGCCCGAAGAGTGCTTACGCAGGCCATTCACATGCCGGCCAATGTCCGTCTCCTGCACAGAAAGAAACAGAAGGATTTTCACTTATTTGTTAAGCTGCTTGAAGAAGCACGTAACAACTGATCCTTCGTTCCGTAAGACAGACAAAACAGGACCCAAAAAAAATATTGACAGAAAATTAAAGATCACCTGGAGAGCCTTGTATGTGATGTCCATGTCTGCCAGGTTCTGAAGCAGGCTCACCAGCTCATCGTCCGACTGTGACGAAACCATACAAAGACAGTTTGCAACAGAACAAGTGAGCTTTCCCGACCAAAATGGTACTACTGATTCCAAACCGGTAAAAATGGGATCTTTTCTAATGACCTGGTCGGGGTCCTCCAAGAAGTCCCTGGTCGCCAGGATCTTGCTCTCCAAGTCGGCGCCCTCGTCGGCCTCCTCATCCTCGCCGAGGCCATCAACGTCGGCATCCTCCTCCGCCTCCTGCGAGGACGGTGACGCCGCCTCGGCCGGCTGACATGGCAGCGGTTGCAGCGCACGCTCGGGCGCGTCGCAGTTGCGGCAGCGGCCCCCGGCGTACAGCCGCTCCACGATGCCGTCGCGGCGCGCGCGGAGCTCAGCTGACGGCGCCGCAGCGATCGCGGCGTCGACAAGGTCCCACACGTCTCCACCACCGAAGGCGGTGAGCGCCCGCCGGAGGCGGCCGTCGGCGTCCATCCGCCCGCCGGCGATCACCGGACCGAACCTGATCCCAACACCGACAAACTCCGACAAGGCGACCCGTCGCACACCACCGAAACTCCCCAAGCCGATCGCTAGGCGGCCGGAATACCTGGCCCCGCCGCCGAGTGGGGCGCAGCCATGTGCGGAGGACAGATTGGTGATGGGAGGCGGCGATTTGGATTGGAGGAGGCGAGGGTGGGCGCGATTGGGGAATTGGACGGGACCGTGAGTTGGACCCGGTAAGCGAGCTCGGGGACCCGGTAAGGGCGTGATGGTGGTGGTTGGTTATCTCATATCGGATATCGGTCGGTTTAATTAGGAGGAAAATATCACGCTGTAATATTCCTTGTCCTCGTGGTCAGATCTAGCAAAGTGCTCGTGCGTTGTAACAGGGGAATTTTTTTAGATGGACTGAAACAATCCAAATGCTGCCTAAAATCAATTGACCCATGAAAGCATCAAATTTGACTCTATGTATGTCAAATATATAGGAATGGTTTGGACCGTGCTTACCAGGTTTCCATTAACATCCTAAGGACTGAACTTCTTTTTGTTGTGTGCTTATGTGAACAAAATTTGAACAAGCAACCAAATTTTGCAGCACATTAGAAGAATACAAACACATGGATTTCAAGAATGCCAGGAATTGGCAAGAATCTAAAACGACAATATAAAAAGGGACCAGTACATATTATCAGATGATGCACAATTTCTAGCCATATATTTCTTAGGAGTGTAGTATAAAGAATCATTGTATTTTGTGTTTTCAATCCCTACATATGTAACCTTCTATATCTCTGGCTGATGATGCATCTTATACACACTCCTATCTTAATTCTTAGGTTGTGTTGACAGAGCGTGTAAAATTATTTTATAAGATGTATGATTTTTGCGTTGTTGATAATTTGCACCTAGGAAAAATAAAAATAAAAATAAACTTGCCGAATTCTAGAACCACCTTGGTAGGAATAGTCTTGTTCACAGCCATCTGTAATTTTCCAGCTCCAGCCAGCCTTTGGATCTCTGTATGTGTGATAGCATCTACTGAATTAAATAGATCGGAGCGAGACACTACTTATTTACCATAATCAATTGTATTTTCTGAAAGGAAAAATTATGGCCAATCATTGATGCAGAGATGTAGGAAGGGACCGGGCAACGCGTTGCCGATGCAGTTTGAACCATGCACTCGATGCATGCCTACAGCTTCAGCATTGTTGTGCAGGCAGCTAGCTCGTTTTGCCATATGCTTGCACAAACTCCATGCTGGAAAACAACCTGCTCTGGTACTCAGCGGAAGGTACTCCTGCTCCCTTACGCAGACAACCAAACCAATCTATTCTGGTCTAGATTCCGCGGGATGATACTGCATCGGCTATGACTGGCCTGTCCACCGACGATCGAAACCTTTGAGCCGGCCAATCCCGCCGATGTTCGCGATTGATGAATGAAAATAACTTCGCGGCCAAACAATGTTGATGAATGAAAACAACTGATAGGTCACATAAACTAAACATCCGCTGCCTCCGCCTATGATGTATTGTAGTCTCTGCTAAGACACAATGAAACAATAAATCCAAAGAGAAAAGCTGAAATACCACGAAACACAGGCATTAGAAACATCCTTTTGGACAAAAGAAGGGCATCGGTACGATATAGATGAACGGATGGGCTGCCATGCTTTGCCACTAAGTAAGTCAGCTAACCAAAACCAAAGTCTAAATATTTAGGCCGACCCATCCTCAGGAAACTGTTCCAAAGAAAAGGTCGCACCTAGCCATGCAACAACCTTCAATGGGTACACAATCATGACATGCACTGAGCTCCAAAGTAGAGATTAGAGAAGCTGCATGTTCCAGTCAATTGCGCCATGGCGCCATGGAGGAAGCTCCTGCTGTTGCTCACTCTGAGCTTCAACCGGTGGTTATTAGTTGAGTTCCGGTGGTCATGTAGAGGGAAAATTTCCCCACCTGGATGGCTCATGATTGAACGACACGAAGCAGCGCAGCAGGTACAGCCGCAGAGCCACAACTCTTGTACCGTCCGAGCTGCTTGTCGTGCTCATCGTCCTTCACCATGACTACATGAGGGCGGCTAGGTCGTCCTTCACCATGACTCCATGAGGGCGGCTAGGACGGTGGAGCAGATCATGTTGTCACCACGAGGACAGCCATGACGGTGTCGCGGATCTTGTAGTCATTGATGTGGCAGACGGCTAGTGGAGCGCGAGATTTAGCGAGGATGATGTTTGCCTGGATGATCGTGCC
The DNA here is from genome assembly GCA_910589775.1 of Avena eriantha. NCBI lineage: Eukaryota > Viridiplantae > Streptophyta > Magnoliopsida > Poales > Poaceae > Avena > Avena eriantha. The sequence continues at coordinate 418,464,150 of OU342744.1, read as the reverse complement.
TAATGCTCAGGGTCTCTGCCACCGGATCTTCCTGTCCGTGGACGGCCATGCTGCCGAGCCGCACCGACTCTACAGCACCGGCGGCTTCAAACCCTAGATGAGGAGGCTGGACTGTTTTGTGTTTTGGAGAGGAGGCGGCCTGCCCTAGTTTGTTCCGCGGCTATACGTATATTGGTGGGAGGATGGAGGCGTGGTGTATATAGAATCTGCTCGCGTGGACGCCTTTTTTTACTTGTCGGTGGTGGCAAGGGTAATTCTTATGTTAGTGGGAGGGTAAATCTGTCCAAAAAAGTGTTGGACCGGAAGAAACAATTCGTCCTTTATTATTAGGTATAGATTTTAGTGAGATCGAACCTAATTTTTTTCCGAAATACCACCGATATATTAATAATCATTAATAGCAGTATAAAGATGCCAAAAAGTAATAAAAATTATAAATAGGTCATTGGACCAAGTAGCGACGACTACAAACACAAGCGCGAGCCAAAGGCGTGCTGCCATCTCTCGCCCCTCCATCATCGGAGCCAGACAAAGCTTGTTGTAGGGAGTTATCATGCTAAGGCCACAAATGACCAGCGCACTAAAGCAGCAAATATCGCCAATGATGACAATAATAAATTAGAAGAGACTAGCCTGAAAACAAACAACGAAGACGAAAACAGACAGAATCCTAGGAGATCCGCCGAATAAACGACTCCATGCGCCCTCCATCGACGCTAGATGCACCACCGAAGCAAGAATAGAGCGGGGAGGCCACTATTCTGACTTTAAGACATATCAATCGCCTCAACGTCCCGAAGAAGACACTAAAAACAGCTAAACAGATAACGGAAAACCTCCCGCCGACGAAATGCCGTGGTCCGCCACACCTTCAATGTCCTAAGGTCACCGAAGGTGGAGCAATCCGTCGATGTCACCGGCGAGAGATCAGAAACCCTAGATGGGTTTTCTTTTCTGGTCGCCTCTCCCTGGAGGCGCCCGTACATATCGGTTGGTACCGCCAACCCACTCTGATCGTGTTAGATTCAACCTAGTGCTAGCCTAGTGGTAGCGTTCTCGAGGTGCTTCTACTTTGCAACCTAAGGTAGTAATGTTTATGGAAAATTCTAAAAATAAGATATAGTGGAAAATTCTGAAAAGAAGAAGAAGAACCAAATCCAACAGAAGGAAGAAAGATGGAGGTCGGCTAACTAGATTTTTTCTACTTTAGCTCCTCAAGTTTGAATATAAATTAAAAGTTTGTGAGGTAACATTTTATTGATATTTTTATTGGTATTAGTATTATCATGTTCTTGCTAATTTTTATGGTCACTACAAGTACCTTTTTTCATTGGGAGCACTAATAGCTAAAGGCAGTAGCACTTAATATGTTCTAGGTGGTCAAAACACCGAAGCAATTTTCTTTTGTGGCAATAAGATCTCTCTCTGACTTTGATATTTTATCCAACAAGAAACCATGAGTTTGTGCTTTGCATGTTTTGACATAAATTGTACTAGACGGACACCCGAACTTCACCTCGCCGTCTGCATTTATTTAGGCACAGAAGGTAGCCGGCATGGAAGAATGGCATGTGTTTTCATCTACACACTAGCGTGAATAGCACTACTAGGTTTTTGAACATTTTATCCTAATCGAAACACGTAGATCTAAATGGAAGGTGTGTAAACGTAGAGGGCATACACGTGTGTTGTACACTATGGATGCAACCTGGCTAAAAGATTTGTCTTTCATGCTGATAGTTGTTGTTTTATCTTCGTACACACCGACGTGTTGTCAGTTGACTTTATATTGTCGGTAGATCCGTCCTACAATGTGTTTGTGGGTGGGTGCTCCGTGGTCTACCTTCCTCTGGTGTAGTTGGCCATGACTTGTTTCTTGAGGATTGTGGCGATAATCGTACTCCACTACACATGGTATCATTCTGGTACACCGTGGATTTATGTATCGTTCCACCTTTTACACTAACAATACCCTCACAAGTGACAAACATACTTCCAAGTGGTTGTTTCTAACCTAACTTGTATATATCATCAACATCCACTGACATCCGATTCAACCTGGTCTTCCTGCTGCTAGGTGTTTGAATGTCTAGTAAAGCATTCTAAACACATTAAATTTTAGCGAGTTATAATTTTGCCTTCTTTACTCTTTTACTAGAACAACGTCCAGCTGTCATCGTCACAGTTTTTTTTTAAATCTGATAGATACTCTCTTGATTTAACATCTATGTTATTTGCGGGCTAGGAAGTTGTTACAGTTCTTGTTGTCCAACATAGACCAAGTCGAATGGGTATTAATATGAAATTTCTATTCACATGCACAATATAAAATTTTCATTGCACCTACATAACTTTTTGGATGCTTGAAAGCATCATTGATGGATTTAGGACATACAAAACTATCCAAGTGAAAGACAAAAGGATGTCACAACTCAAAAGGAGTATAATATTGTAGGGGTTTCGTGTATGAAAACAATAAAAGTTTACTCTACGTCCTTGAACCCCCGAAGCTGCTAGGACCTATCTATTAGTAATACAAACGGAAGGGCTTTTCGCGAATTTACCCTTGAAGACCAAAAAGTGTTGTCAACTCTTAGGAGAGCGTGGTTGATGTAGACGAGCCAAAACCGACCTCAAAGTCGTGATGAAGTCCTTGCGCTCCTTCTGGCTCCAACGACTTGAGTGCCTCAAGTGCGACACCTCGCGGGGAGTTACACACGTCCGGTGCCTGACGATGACTCCCGCTTCCCCGATCCAGCAGCAGTTGCGGAAGTAGAGCTCCCGGATAGAAATCCCGCAGCGCGACGGCGCTCCGCGGTCAAGATGTCTCTCGCTCGCGCAGTCCAGACTTGGGACCACAGTCACAAGAGAGAGAGAGGGAGAGAGAAAATATCAACTAGAGGTCCTCCCAAAAGTGGGAAGACCTTTATTGATTATTGATGTATTTTTCTAGGCCAAATACCCCACTATATATAGGGGAGGAGGGGGTACACCCTCCTCAAAGTCCCGGGGTGGGACTAAAGGAGAGGAGGGGGTGGGGAGGCCGCCGGCTAGCCCCTAGTGGGACCCGCGGGGGGGAGGCTAGGCCCAGCCGGCCAGCCCCCTTGGCCCCTCTCCCTCTCTCCTTTCCCTAATGGGCCCTCTCCCTCCGGAAATTGGCCCATTAAGCCTTTTTGACCTTTAGTTGATTTTCTCTTTATTAAATAATTATGAATAAATGATTAAATCAATATTTAACATTCATTCACATATTATTCAACCTTTGTGGCCATGGAACACCTTCCACCTCCACTCCGGACATCCTCCGGACTTACCGAAACCCTTCTAGTTTTCTCCCTTCTCTTCTTCGGTGATTCTACCAATCCTATAAACACTCTCTAAGCATCATCAAGCCCTTAAGCGTGATACCCCACGGTTCGGGAACACTCTAGACATGGTCGAGACACTCCCGCACCAATGATAAAAAGAGGGACCTGGATGGCCATGTGACCCCTGTGCGTTCCATGAAGATCTTTCGTCGTTTGAACCGGGACAGTCGTGTCTTATTCCCTTTGTCTCTCGATACTTGCATTGCCCGAGATCTGATCAATGACATCACCATGTCATGTTCAATCTCGTTACCGAATAATGCTATTTGACTCGTTCCGACAAGTGATATCCCCGTGATCAAATCACATGATACGCAGCTATTGGATATAACCTCTCTGAGTGGGCCCTTGAGTATCTTCCCGTCACATGGACGGACAAATTCCGCTCATGACATATATTGCCTCTACAGTTTCCTCCGAGTACCTAAACACACCTTTATAACCACTGTTTTACCAGATGGCATTTGATGTTATCTAGCACTCTCGGGAGACAGTGATTGATATAGCCTCACGATCTAAGGAATAGTTTACGAGGATCCTTTTCTAATCATCGTAACTTGAACTTCGTGACATGATCGGGTCATGATGTTTAGCTTGGGTATCGGTTCATCATCTCATTCTCAGAATGAGATGACTCCATTTCCAATTGGCATAAATGCCACATGATCATCTGTTGACCAATGAACCAGTGACTAGAGTTTCACTGGGAACCCCTGGTTTGTTTATATATCACACGTGTATTGATGTTTCCACTCAATACAGTTATAGCATGATATAAAACTTAATCATAAACTATATAAAATATGATAATAGTCCTTACTACTATTTGAGTCTAGGGCATATTTCCAACAGTCTCCCACTTGCACTAGAGTACAAATACACTAGCTGCATTTGTTCTCAATCATTGGCACCATATATCTGGTACCCTGAACATGCTTGCTCATGGAAGAGGTTGAGTCTTGGGTCTGTACTTTACAGTCCCAAATCCTTTGCAACTTACTAATGTCACCTTGATTGACATTAATACTTTATCATCACATCATAGCATCTGTGTGTATGCATCGTCGCTATGGCAGCAGAACGAGGCCTGATTCTAGGAGCCTATAGTGACGTTAGATCAACCTCGAGGGCTTTCTCATGGGCACTGTGCCCTGGGACACATCATTCTATGTTAAAAGCGAACTAGCCCCGCCATTGTTGGGTCCGCAGCATAGAAAACAAAAAATTTCCTACGATGAGAACTATACGCCAAGATCTATCTACTAGGTACGGAGCAACGGGTGGACATACATCCAACGAGAACTTACCCTCGAAGACAACGAGTTTTTTTAACGAGTAGGAACTCGTGGTTGATGTAGTCATACACTTGCCGATCTCAAGATCGAGTGGAAGTCCAAGCGCCGCAACTCAGCAGCGCATCCGTACTCGCACACACGTTCAAGCCATCGGACAACCTCCACCTCCTCGCTCCAGCGATCCAGCAGAAGCAGCAACTCCTTCCAGATGAAATGCCACCGGGATCATGTATCTCGCTAATCCGAGACCATGGGGGAATAATTCTAGAGGGGGAGAGAGATCATTCACAAGGAGGTGTAAGGAAGAAGGGGAGTGAGGGGGGCCTTTTATAGGAGGGAGGGGGGTACCCCTCCCCCATGGCCGGCGCCCATGGGAGGGTGACTCCTCACCTCCCCCATTCATGTGGTGGTAACCCCTCCACATTAAAATGCCCCTTCACATTGTCTTTTAAAGTCTCCACTTTAAATGCATTAAATTTCTCCAAATTTAATGCTCTCTCATTTAATAAAACTCTTTTATTATTTTTATTCAGAATTTTGTTAATTACTTTAATTAACAAACATTCACATAAAACCCCTTGCAATATCTCAATATCACATGCAGAACCACTTTCTGCAATTTCACCCGAAACAATTTCCGGTTTCTATCGAAACAATTCTTGCGCTTTGCAATTCTTTCGTCTAAAACATATGTGCTCCAAAATGGTGTCTGATAACTCCTAACCGTGTCACCCTACGGTTCACGAATAATGCAGACATGATTGAGACTCCTCTCAGATCAATAATCAGAAGCGGGACCTGGAGATCCATACTGACTCCTACATATTCAATGATGACTTCTGTGATCGTGAGAACCTTTAACGTTTGTAATTTAATCCCTTTGTCTCATGATATAATACATGTCCAAGATTCGATCATTGGTATCCAAATACCTAGTTTGATCTCGTTACCGACATGCACTCTTTTCTCGTTCCCGTGATATAACATTCTAGTGATCACATCACTTGCTTGCAAGCTACCTTAATGTGATATCACCGAGAGGGCCCAGAGTATATCTATCCGTCATCGGGATTGACAAATTCCACTCTTGATCCATGAGCCTCAACATAACACCTTCGTAGCACTGAACCCATCTTTATAGTCACCCTGTTACGGTTTGACGTTTGATGTTATCAAGATACTCTTCAGGTGTTAGCAATTAACATGATCTCATGGTCTAAGGATAAAGATTACTTCGTATGATGTTATAGCAATATAAACATAATGAATTGATCGTAATGCTATACTTCGGATGAATGTTCATCACATAATTTCACAAATGATGTGACCTTGTTATTAACAACATCCAATGTCCATGATCAGGAAACCTTGATCATCTTATTCATAAACAAGCTAGTCTATAAGAGAGGCATAACTAGGAACCCATTTTTTGTTTATTAAACACACATGTATTGATGTTTCCGATCAATACAATTATAGCATGCAAAACAAACATCTATCATATATAAGGAATACATAATAACAACTTTATTATTGCCTCTCAGGGCATATTTCCTTCAGTCTCCCACTTGCACTAGAGACAATAATCTAGTTCACATAGTGATAAATCTAACACCCATGGAGTTCTGGTGTTGATCATGTTTTGCCCTTGGGAGAGCTTTAGTCAAGGGATCTGCTACATTTAGGTCTGTGTGTACTTTACAAATCTTTATATCTCCATCCTTGACATGCTCGCGGATGGAGTGAAACCGGCGCTTAATATGCTTGGAATTCTTGTGAGACCTTGGTTCCTTTGCGTTGGCTATGGCTCCATTGTTGTCACAATAGATCACCATTGAGTCCAATGCACTAGGAACCACACCTAGTTCCGTAATGAACTCTTTCATCCAAACCGCTTCCTCCGCCGCTTCTGAAGCAACAACATATTCCGCCTCCGTCGTTGATCCAGCCACCACAGGTTGTTTGGAACTCCTCCAACTAACTGCTGCTCCGTTCAAGAGAAATACGTATCCGGATTGAGACTTAGAGTCATCCGGATCGGTGTCAAAGCTAGCATCGACATAACACTTAGCGACTAGCTCTTCTTCACCTCTGTATATAAGAAATATATCCCTAGTTCTTCTCAAGTACTTGAGGATGTTCTTGACCGCTATCCAGTGTTCCGAACCTGGATCAGATTGGTACCTACTAGTCAAACTAATAGCATGTGCCACATCCGGTCTTGTACATAGCATGGCATACATAATAGAGCCTATGGCCGAGGCATAGGGGATCTTATCCATCATCTCTCTTTCTTCCGCCGTAGCCGGACTTTGAGTCTTGATCAATGTCTTGCCTTGCAACATAGGTAAGAACCCCTTCTTACTTCCGTCCATATTAAACTTCTTTAATATCTTATTAAGGTATGTACTCTGCGATAGCCTTATTAGGCGTCTTGATCTATCTCTATAGATTTTAATGCCTAATATATATGACGCTTCACCAAGGTCTTTCATCGAAAAATTGCTGTTTAGATAACTTTTAACACTGTTTAAAAGATCTATATAATTTCCAATAAATAATATGCCATCCACATATAATATCAGAAATGCCACATTGCTCCCACTCACTTTCTTGTAAATACAAGCCTCTCCATAAGTTTGGACAAATCCAAACTCTTTGATCACCTCATCAAAGCGGAGATTCCAACTCCAGGATGCTTGCTTCAGTCCATAGTTGGATCGCTGAAGTTTGCATACCTTATTAGCATCCTTAGGATCGACAAAACCCTTAGGTTGTATCGTATACAACTCTTCTTCAATATTACCATTGAGGAACGTAGTTTTGACATCCATCTGCCATATTTCATAATCAAAATATGCAGTAATTGCTAACATAATCCTAACCGACTTAAGCATCGCTACGGGAGAGAATGTCTCATCGTAGTCAACTCCTTGAATTTGTCGAAACCCCTTTGCGACAAGTCGAGCCTTATAGATTGTCACATTACCATCAACATCAGTTTTTCTTTTGAAAATCCATTTATTCTCAACGGCCTTTCGATCGTGAGGTAAGTCCACCAAGGTCCAAACTTGGTTCTCGTACATGGATTCCATCTCGGATTTTGTGGCTTCTAGCCATTTGTTGGAATCCGGACTCATTATCGCTTCTTCATATGTCGCAGGGTCATCCATTTCATCAACCATGAAATTCACAACTAGATTGCCATACAGTTCAGGAGCTACACGTGTCCTGCTTGACCTGTGAGGTTCGGTAGTGTCCTCTTTCGGAGTTTCATGATCAATATCATTAGCTCTCTCTTCATTAGGTGAAGTCAACTCCGAAACAATTTTCGGTGCTGTGCTACTCGCCATTTCATGAAGAGGAGGTTCAATAACCTCTTCGAGTTCTACCTTCCGACTACTCACACCTTTCGCGAGAAACTCCTTCTCAAGAAAGGATCCATTCTTGGCAACAAAAACTTTGCCCTCGGATCTGTGATAGAAGGTATACCCAATCGTTTCCTTAGGGTATCCTATGAAGGCGCATTTTTCCGCTTTGGGTTCGAGTTTATCCAGCTAAAGTTTCTTCACATAAACATCGCATCCCCAAACTTTAAGAAATGACAACTTAGGGTTGTTTCCAAACCATAATTCATATGGTGTCATTTCAACGGATTTAGATGGTGCCCGATTTAAAGTGAATGCAGTTGTTTCCAGTGCATAACCCCAAAATGACAGTGGCAAGTCAGTCAGAGACATCATAGATCAAACCATATCCAATAAAGTACGATTACGACGTTCCGACACACCATTACGTTGTGGTGTTCCGGCAGGCGTGAGTTGTGAAACTATTCCACACTCTTTCATGTGTGTGCTAAACTCGTAACTTAGATACTCACCTCCACGGTCAGACCGAAGAAATTTGATCTTTCTATTACGATGATTTTCCACTTCATTCTGAAATTCTTTGAACTTTTAAAAGGTTTCAGACTTGTGTTTCATCAAATAGATATACCAGTATCTACTCAAATCATCCGTGAAAGTAACAAAATAACGAGATCCACCTCGCGCCGACACACTCATTGGTCCACATACATCAGTATATACGATTTCCAATAAATCTGTCGCCCGTTCCATTGAACCGGAAAACGGCGTTCTAGTCATCTTGCCCATAAGGCATGGCTCACATGTATCAAATGATTCAAAATTAAGTGATTCCAAAAGTCCATCAGAATGGAGTTTCTTCATGCGTTTAACGCCAATATGACCTAGACGGCAGTGCCACATATATGCATATATCATTATCAAGTTTAATCTTTTTAGCATTAACATTATGAATATGCGTAATATTACTATCGAGATCCAATAGAAATAAACCATTCAACATAGGTGCGTGACCATAAAAGATATCATTCTTATAAATCGAACAACCATTGTTTTCAGATTTAAAGGAATAACTACTTTGCATCAAACACGATCCGGATACAATGTTCATGCTCAGTGCAGGCACCAAATAACAATTATTTAGGTTTATAACTAATCCCGATGGCATATGGAGAGGTAGCGTCCCGACGGCGATCACATCAACTTTTGATCCATTGCCGACCCGCATCCTGACCTCATCCCTTGCTAGTTGTCGCTTGTTCCGCAGCCCCTGAACCGAGTTACATATATTAGCAACCGATCCCGTATCAAATACCTAGGTGCTACTGCGAGTACTAGTCAAGTACACATCAATAACATGTATATCACATATACCTTTGTTTGCCTTGCCGGACTTCTTGTCCGCCAAATACTTGGGGCAGTTGCGCTTCCAATGGCCAGTCCCCTTGCAATAGTAACCCTCAGTGTCAGACTTAGGGCCAGCTCAGGGTTTCTTTTCAAGCGTGGCAACAGATTTGCCACCCTTCTTTCCCTTGTGCTTGCCTTTCTTGTCCTTCTTGAAACCGGTGGTCCTATTGATCATCAACACTTGATGTTCTTTCCTAATCTCCACTTCTACAGTCTTAAGCATTGATAGAAGCTCGGGAAGAGACTTCTTCATGCCCTGCATATTATAGTTCACCACGAAGCTCTTGTAGCTAGGTGGCAGAGATTGGAGAACACGATGTATGCCTAAGTCAATGGGAACCGTTATTCCCAAGGACACAAGCTTATTGGCGTACCCAGACATTTTGAGTACATGCTCACTAACGGAGCTGTTCTCCTCCATCATGCAGCTAAAGAACTTTTCAGTAGCATTATAACTCTCTACGGCAGCATGGGTATCGAAAATCATTTTCAATTCTCCCATGGTATCAAAGGCATTGCCATTTTCGAAACGCTTTCAAAGTTCTGGCTCTAGCCCATACAGTATGCCGCAATGAACTAAGTTGTGGTCCTCCTGACGAGTCACATAGACATTCTTTTCCTCGTCAGGGGCATCAGGAGCTGGTGGGGGGGGCTAGCGGCGCATCTAGCACATATTGCTTTTGTGCAGCAGTGAGGAGAATCCTCAAATTCATAGCCCAGTTGGTGAAGTTGCTACCATTCGCAGAAAGTTTCTCTTTCTCCATGAACACATTGAAATTAAAAGCAGGTGGTGCCATCTACAACAGAATTTGTAAAGTTTATTTAGACTAAGTTTATGATAGAGTGAATTCAACTAATCCAAATTACTAATGAACTCCCACTCAAAAACGACATCCCTCGTGTCCTTATGGTGATTACATGAACCAAATCCACTACACCAATTTCGATCATCACGTGAGTTGATGTAGCTTCAAAGGCAAGCATCTATATGGGCATCATATCAACTATATGACTCATGCTTAACCTTTCGGTCCGTGTTCCGAGGCCATGTCTGTACATGCTAGGCTCGCCAAGTAAGAACCTTAGTATTCGCGTGTGTAAAACTGTCTTACACCCGTTCCTATGAAAACGTAGATTCGAGTACACCCGATCATCACGTGATGTCTCGAAACACGATCCACATAACGGTGCATACTTAAGGAAGAACAAATTTTTATCTTGATATCTAAATGGGGGATCATCTTACAATGCTACAGAAAGCGCCAAACTAGCAATATACTCCCTCCGTCCCAAAATGTAAGGCGCCTAAGATTTAGTCAAAAGTCAACATATTTTAAGTTTGACCAAATTTATACATAAAAATATAAACATTCATAATACCAAATCAATATCAATAGATTCACCACAAAGTATAGTTTCTTGAAATGTCCATTTGATATTGTAGATATTCATATATTTTCGTATAAACTTGGTCAAACTTATGACTTTTAGCTAAAGCTTAGGCGCCTTACATATTGGGACGGAGGGAGTAAGATGCTAACATCTAATGTGTAAAGTGAGATGATATGGTCCATGCATTTGATCTCTATCATTTGCATCGTGGTATGAGCTCTATCATTCCTTTGTGTGTAAGGCCAAGGTCTATGGAACTTACACGTTGAGTGAGTTATAAGAGTATCTATCATACATCTACTTACAACAATACCATATCAAGACACTAGCCCAACAACGATCTAAACTAGACGTCTCTAATTTATCAATTGCAAGTTTTACGTGGCTTAGGGCTTTCGGAGATAGAACCGTTCTCACCTACGAACATGAACCACAACGAGGATAACCAAGTTATTAGCAACTCGTTGTAAATCAGATATTGACTATAGTAGGAGAGACAGACACCCGCCAGCCACTTATGCAAAACAAGTTGCATGTTAGTCGTTGAACCGGTCTCATGTACGATGACATGTAAGGTTGGTCCGACCCGCTTCATCCCACTATGCCACCAATATCCAAAATACATAGAGGATGCCATAACATTATCATCATCGGCCACATATAAACATATGTCTACTACCCGTGCAAAGCACCTACGCATAGATCAGGCTCTGATACCACTGTTGGGTCCACAACATAGAAAACAAAAAATTTCCTACGATGAGAACTATACGCCAAGATCTATCTACTAGGTACATAGCAACGGGTGGACATACATCCAACGAGAACTTACCCTCGAAGACAACGAGTTTTGTTAACGAGTAGGAACTTGTGGTTGATGTAGTTATACACTTGCTGATCTCAAGATCGAGTGGAAGTCCGAGCGCCGCAACTCAGCAGCGCATCCGTACTCGCACACACGTTCAAGCCACCGGACAACCTCCACCTCCTCGCTCCAGCGATCTAGCGGAAGCATCAACTCCTTTTAGACGAAATTCCACCGGGAACATGTATGTCGCTAATCTGAGACCATGGGGGAATAATTCTAGAGGGGGAGAGAGATCCTTCACAAGGAGGTGTAAGGAAGAAGGGGAGTGAGGGGGGCCTTTTATAGGAGGGAGGGGGGTACCCCTCCCCCATGGCCGGCGCCCATGGGAGGGTGACTCCTCACCTCCCCCATTCATGTGGTGGTAACCCCTCCACATTAAAATGCCCCTTCACATTCTCTTTTAAAGTCTCCACTTTAAATGCATTAAATTTCTCCAAATTTAATGCTCTCTCATTTAATAAAACTCTTTTATTATTTTTATTCAGAATTTTGTTAATTACTTTAATTAACAAACATTCACATAAAACCCCTTGCAATATCTCAATATCACATGCAGAACCACTTTCTGCAATTTCACCCGAAACAATTTCCGGTTTCTATCGAAACAATTCTTGCGCTTTGCAATTCTTTCGTCTAAAACATATGTGCTCCAAAATGGTGTCCGATAACTCCTAACCGTGTCACCCTACGGTTCACGAATAATGCATACATGATTGAGACTCCTCTCAGATCAATAATCAGAAGCGGGACCTGGAGATCCATACCGACTCCTACATATTCAACGATGACTTCTGTGATCATGAGAACCTTTAACGTTTGTAATTTAATCCCTTTGTCTCATGATATAATACATGTCCGAGATTCGATCATCGGTATCCAAATACCTAGTTTGATCTCGTTACTGACATGCACTCTTTTCTCGTTCCCGTGATATAACATTCTAGTGATCACATCACTTGCTTGCAAGCTACCTTAATGTGATATCACCGAGAGGGCCCAGAGTATATCTATCCGTCATTGGGATTGACAAATTCCACTCTTGATCCATGAGCCTCAAGATAACACCTTCGTAGCACTGAACCCATCTTTATAGTCACCCTGTTATGGTGTGACGTTTGATGTTATCAAGATACTCTTCAGGTGTTAGCAATTAACATGATCTCATGGTCTAAGGATAAAGATTACTTTGTATGATGTTATAGCAATATAAACATAATGACTTGATCGTAATGCTATACTTCGGATGAATGTTCATCACATCATTTCACAAATCCTGTGACCTTGTTTTTAACAACATCCAATGTGCATGATCAGGAAACGTTGATCATCTTGTTAATCAACAAGCTAGTCTATAAGAGAGGCATAACTAGGAACCCTTTTTTTGTTTATTAAACACACATGTATTGATGTTTCCGATCAATACAATTATAGCATGCAAAATAAACATCTATCATATATAAGGAATACATAATAACAACTTTATTATTGCCTCTCAGGGCATATTTCCTTTAGCCATAACATTATACAACACTTTAGATGGTACCCTTATCTATTATTAGAAATGTATTCATCGAAATACTAGTGCACTCTGTGCAACTTCCAATGTTTTTGTTCACCTCGCTTCCCTCTTGACTTTAATCGGGATCTACAGGAGTTTCCAACATATTCCCTTATAACATAACTCTCTATGTTTTAAGATATGTCATCCTTTTCGGATTTGGAAAACATGTCTATAGTTCTCTATTAGGCACCGTGGACAAACTTAGCTCAACGTTCTGTGATTCAAACTTAATCACTTTGAGACGTTCCTTATTTGGATCACATATTATGCTAAGTTATCATCATGAATTACTAAGATAGAAAATATGTCTCAACATAGTGGATGATGATCATCCTTTTCTTTATTTCAACCATTGATGTTTAACTTAATACTATTCCTAATTTGAGTTATTAAGGATGAGTTCCCTAATTAACTTCTGTTCTGAAACACTTTTCAGAATCCCTTAAGGAATTTTACATAATATCATAATACGGTCATTATCAACTTCTACATCTTATAAATCATTATTTATAAGTATTTGCGCTTTCATCCTTAACATACTTAAGAATTACTCCTATAAGCTCCCACTCAAAATATGCTCCTACATATTTGAATTTGAGATTTATATTGCTCCCACTTAAAAATATGTCAATCACATATTGTTTCAGGAAGACTTTCATAGCTCCCACTCAATTTTATGCAAATTGCATATCCTCCCACTATTTTGAACAATTTCAAAATCCTTTGATCAAATATCAAACTTGGAGATTTACTATGAGATACTAGTACTTTACTAGTTTTAAATCCACTAGACATTTAGCACACATGAATCAAATTCATCTGAATTTATCCAATACTTGATAAATTGTGCTTTTGTCATTTACCCCTTTTTCCTACTATGGCTTTGCAGTTATTTGGGAAAATTCAACTAACTCCTTTTACTTGTGAGATTTAGCAACAAATTGCTTTCTAATCTCAAGGGAATTTTACTTCTAGGATTTCTCATAATTTAGTTTACCATTATTTCCTTTGTAGTTCGTAGGCATGTCATATTCCAAAAATCATGACAAGTGATTCACAAATGTCTCCATACAAGATATGGATTACTTTTTGAATCCTATTTCATGTAGTGAAAACACTAGTGGGGAAAACACAATGATAAAAATCATTGATTCTTTCCTTCTGTGAAGAGAATCGTTCAGGAACATTGTCCGTTGTGCTTCTCAACACTCTGATGTAGGGTGTTGAATCCTCATCCCGTTTTTCACCAATTTCCATTTGCTTCATAATTGAGAAACATCACTAGAAGTGAGCTTTCTCAAGAATGTACTAAAATCCAAGCAATACAAGTTTTGCTTCTCTTTTTGGTTTAGCTATGGATTTTGTATTCAGAGTTTCCAATGAATACTCTACAAGGACTTATTCGCTATTGTTTTGGTTATATCGAATAACCCCAAAACTTCCACGAATTCAAATGGTTCACTACATTCTAATTGAGTGCTAACTATTTCTAACTAATGGTCTCTACATCTACACTACAACGATTTATTTGGTGCCTTCTATTCAACCCCTTTGATATCCTATATCACATTGTGATGCTCTATATTCTGACATTTTAGAACGCTTTGCATTTCATAATTACTTTTATGCCATTCTTATAAATTTGAACTTCATTACTATTGATCAAATCATAGTAATTAGATTCTCTTTCATATTTATACCCTTTGTTAATTAAACATTTTAATCAAATCAAACAGTTTCATATTCATGTTTCCTTTGGTAAATTTCTTTACACATTTAAACAATCATATAATGATAACTACCATTTTCGTTAAAACACAATACATCGAATATGTATTAACTTTTAACAATTCTTTAAACACTTTGTATTCAAGTAATACACGATGTTCAAGTTATTTTGCCAAACTTAGGCATGATTTATATGTGATAAGAAATTGAATAACTTTCACATATTATCACATAACTTTGAATTTAAACAATGGTTTTTCATTCATTAATGAACATATCATTAAGTTGGGTATTTTAAACAAGGCATTTTAATGTTTTATAAATGTTCATGCATCATCAATTAGTTTCAAATAACAAGGACAATTCACACATAATAAAAAAAGATATGACACGAATAGAAATCATTCATAAAAGTAGAACAACTCTTTGTTACAAACTCATATGAATAACCGTCTCACGAAGTGTGAGACACACTAAAGAACTTCACAATCTTTTGATTACAATAATCATCCTAAACACAAACTAAATGATAAATGTCGAGGGAGAGTGTCGCCGGCCGTCATCATTATGCTCGCCATCAACACGCAACGTCACCTCCTCTCCAGCAAGCACCTCTCATGCAGAAGGACCTGTTTTCAGCAAAACAAAACAAGTATCAGATATACTTAACACTGCAAATGTGTTTGCAAGATTATAATATTTATAAAACTGTATATCAAATATATACCTTTGTCATCGATGACCTCTCCGGTGATTGGTTCAACCTTTACATTCCTGAAACGTAATATGAACTCACGGAAATCCAATGCTTCTGTATCACCACTCATGATGCTACTTCGGACATGTCCTTCGTAGCTGGGAGGTACGATCGAAGCAGTATGTCTATCGCAAATGGATCAGCCATCCAGTAATCCATGAAGTGAACCAGTCTTGTGTGTGCATCAAGCATGCGCTCCAAGTGACCCTTCAGACATGTATGTTACTCCATCTGTATGGAAAGGAACTCTCCAAGCAGCTCGTGCTTCCACATGCGCACATGGCCTATGAACTCTGCTCTCAGCTGATCCACCATTGAATATGGATCAAGATCACCCATGAGCGGACGTAGTTCATCCACCATCCCGTAACACATTATTATCTGAATGTAGGTGGACATCTCTTGGCGATAGTAGCGGTTTGCCAGCTCTTGTGGGGTCTCATAGTAGTCTGGCTTAGTCAAATCCATCGTGCGGTGTATGTAGTCTACCACATGGTTCCTACTAAGGAGATCATTCAGGCGCACAAGCCAACTAGGGAAGTTGGATCCATCAAGTCTAAGTTCTCACCCTTTACCCAATCCTCAATGACAAAGTAAGCTTCACGGTGAGCCATCCACATTTATAATTGCAAAAGGAATTTAGACTAAGTTTATAATTAAATGAGTTAATAAAAACTCCACTCAGAAACACCTATCCCCAGAAGGGTTCCTAGTGATAACACGACCCCTATCAGCCACATCTCCCTCGATCGTCATGGCCATCAATGTGGGTTCAAGGGTGGATGCTAAACGTCGGTCACATCATTCATGCGACTCGTGCTTGATCTTTCGACCATCCGTGTTCCGAGGCCACGCTTCTCTAGCGTGCTAGGCTCGCCAACTCAACCTTAGTGTATTCGCTGTGCAACATGGCTTACACCCACTGTATGCGAACGTAGATATGTTTGACACCCAGGCCTGTAACCCTAGATCGCCTCATACCAAAGAACTTTCTTGGTGGTGCACACTAAGGGGGAACACAATCGTTGGTAATTTTAACAGGGATCATCTTATTAGGCTACCGTCGAGTATCTAATTCTAGCACACAATAAGATATACAAACAATAACATTGAATGTAAATGCTATGTGATATGGTCCTTCGTGTCGTGATCTCCATCCGCCGTCACCGGGTTCCGGCGCCGTAGACACTAGGGTACCGGTGTCATTCCAGCGTGGTAGTTCGTCACCTTCGTGACTATCTACTACTACGTAACAAAAGGTAATCACTTTACCTTTTCCACAACCATATCACAAAGCAACGCCCCCTGCAAAACAAAGTTAGACGCCTCTACTTTATCTTTGCATGTTTTACGTGGCTGAATGGGCTTTCGCACAAGAACCGTTCTTACCTACGAACTTTCAGCACAACGCTGATCAAGTAGTTGTCTCTACTACACCCCTTTCGGGGCCCTCCGTTGCAAATGGCATACCAACTAATGCGAGAGAGACATACACCCCCCTAAGCCACTTTATACGGTACAAGCCGTATGTCAAGCGTGGACCAGTCTCGCGAATGAACGCGTAAAGTCGGTTGGGGGCTGCTTCATCAAGCATTAATGCGGTATACACAAGTACACGTGGAGGGTAACAACTAAACGATCAACGCCCACATGCAACATCTCGTGTGTTCTACCCGTACTAGCATTACTACGCATAGATCTAGCTCTGATACCACTGTAGGGGTTCCGCGTATGAAAACAATAAAATTTTACTCTACACCCCTGAACCCCCGAAGCTGCCAGGACCTATCTATTAGTAATACAGTAACAGGAAGGGCTTTTCATGAACTTACCCTTGAATACCGAAAAGCATTGTCAACGCTCAGGAGAGCGTGGTTGATGTAGACGAGCCGAAGCCGACCTCAAGGTCGTGATGAAGTCCTTGCGCTCCTTCTGGCTCCAACGACTTGAGTGCCTCAAGTGCGACACCTCGCGAGGAGTTACACACGTCCGGTGCCTGACAATGACTCCCGCTTCCCCAATCTAGCAGCAGTTGCGGAAGTAGAGCTCCCGGATCCGAATCCCGCAGCGCGACGGCGCTCCGCGGTGAAGATGTATCTCGCTCGCACAGTCCAGACTTGGGACCATGGTCACGAGAGAGAGAGGGGGGGAGAGAGAAAATATCAATTAGAGGTCCTCCCAAAAGTGTGGAGACATTTATTGATTATTGGTGTATTTTTCTAGGCCAAATACCCCACTATATATAGGGGGAGGAGGGGGTACACCCTCCCTCAAAGTCCCGGGGTGGGACTAAAGGAGAGGAGGGGGTGGGGAGGCCGCCGGCCAGCCCCTAGCGGCCCCGTGAGGGGGGCTAGGCCTAGCCGGCCAGCCCCCTTGGCCCCTCTCCCTCTCTCCTTTCCCTAATGGGCCCTCTCCCTCCGGAAATTGGCCCATTAAGCCTTTTTGACCTTTAATTGATTTTCTCTTTATTAAATAATTACGAATAAATGATTAAATCAATACTTAACATTCATTCACATATTATTCAACCTCCGTGGCCATGGAACACCTTCCACCTCCACTCCGGACATCCTCCTGACTTACCGAAACCCTTCCGGTTTTCTCCCTTCTCTTCTTCGGTGATTCTATCGATCCTATAAACACTCTCTAAGCATCATCAAGCCCTTAAGCGTGATACCCCATGGTTCGGGAACACTCTAGACATGGTCGGGACACTCCCGCACCAATGATCAACAGAGGGACCTGGATGGCCATGTGACCCCTGTGCGTTCCACGAAGATCTTTCATCATTTGAACCGGGACAGTCGTGTCTTATTCCCTTTGTCTCTCGATACTTGCATTGCCCGAGATCTGATCAATGACATCACCATGTCATGTTCAATCTCGTTACCGAATAATGCTATTTGACTCGTTCCGACAAGTGATATCCCCGTGATCAAATCACATGCTGCGCAGCTATTGGATATAACCTCTCCGAGTGGGCCCTTGAGTATCTTCCCGTCACATGGACGGACAAATCCCGCTCTTGACATATATTGCCTCTACGGTTTCCTCCGAGTACCTGAACACACCTTTATAACCACCATTTTACCAGATGGCGTTTGATGCTATCTAAGCACTCCCGGGAGACAGTGATTGATATAGCCTCACGGTCTAAGCAATAGTCTACGAGGATCCTTTTCTAATCATCATAACTTGAACTTCGTGACATGATCGGGTCACGCTGTTTAGCTTGGGTATCGGTTCATCATCTCATTCATAGAATGAGATGACTCCATTTCCAACTGGCATAAATGCCACATGATCAGGACATGATCATCTATTGACCAATGAACCAGTGACTAGAGTTTCACAGGGGAACCCCTGGTTTGTTTGTATATCACACATGTATTGATGTTTCCACTCAATACAGTTATAGCATGATATAAAACTTAATCATAAACTATATGAAATATGATAATAGTCCTTACTACTATTTGACTCTAGGGCATATTTCCAACAAATATAGGTGAATGATATACAATGAACATCAATAGTAGTAAACATGACCAAAGTATATTTGGTTATTTCATCATTCTTAATAGACTGGCTATCAAGCTATCTACCATAGGCAGCAAGCAGCACGAATCATCCAAGCTTCTTTTTTCTTGGATATAAAATATAAAAACCATCCATGGAAATAATCGAAGTTAAAAAGAGGTAATGTGAAGAAATGATCTAAGCAAAGCTAAAATTATTATAACTCATATGTATTCATCTATGTTCACAAATTTTAGTTCTTGTTAGCTCTTATCTATACCAATGTGTTATGGTGCTTGTTTCAAAACTTGGTTCATTTACTCCACTGTCGATGCAATTCTTTCGGTAACAAAAAAATATAAACTTCGATGCAATCCTTTTGGTAACAAAATAATATAAACCTTTTATGTAAGAAAAACTTCTATAGATGCATTTGAAACAAACAATAATATATTGTTAAGACACAAATTCATTTTATTAGTCTGAGAATTTTCCGAAGGATGAACAACTATAAGATACAAAAATTCCTGTGCCACCATCACTACTATACAAAATTCCGTAGTTGTGACATTAATAGAAACTAACGTATAAAGTGCCAAAACAACTATCTAAGGGCTCTCTAAGAGGATGGAAAACCAAATGCCATTAAGATAAATTAATAGGCCAATAGTTATACAAAATACAATCAAAATGTATTCTTCCAAGGAGATAAACATTTTACACTATACTTGCAATGGCGTACCTCTCCACCTTGGGCTCTCCTATATAGAATAAGGAACCAGAACCACAGAAGAACACGCCGCTGGAGACGTCAATAGCAACGTCAGTGGAAAGGTGAAAATGGTGTGAATCAGGTGAAAATAGGGGTGGTAAAATGAAAGAGAGGCATGTAGCTCCTGGCCAATAATAATGATGGCGAAAGCGCAAGGGCACGCACTACCAGGCGTCAAGCTGCTGGAGGTTATCTGGAACTTGCACTATTTAGGCATGCATTGATAATTTCATTGTCATGAACGCTGCAACTGGTACTATACAACAACATATAATCAAGTAGTAAGATGTCAAGATATCACAAAATTTTAGACCACACGGTTAGTCTTCACAAGAGGTAATGCTCACTCACGTTCTTTTCTTGTAGCATCTAAGGATAAAGATGTTAGTGCCTTAGCATTGCGTTAGTTCCTCATAGTGGTTCCTCCAACATCTCTAGCTCCAGATGTTAGTTCCCGGAGAATTTAACAATTAAGAGAATTAGGCCTAACAGACTCCAATTTAAACCTTAGGATTATAAAATAAGACACTAACAAAGGGATAGCCATTCATCCATATGATAGATATGACAAACTGGATAGTTGATATCTTTTATTTCAGAAACATACAATAACTATCAACTGAGGTCTCCTTCTTTTATTGCAACTCACATGTGAAAGAGCATTTCATGATCCCTAATGTTTTGTGTGTTACATAACAATGCCAAGGTTATTTTAATTGTGCGTTGAGTGCTACAGATACCAAAAGTTTATCGTGTGTCAGCAACATCACACCAAAAGCTTACCAAGATCCCCTGCCCAAATGTAGCAGAATCATGTTTGCTAGGCCGGATTATCCGCCCCTAGCTAGGGCCGGATTATTCGCCCCCTGGCAATTTTGGCTAAGGACCCGACTGCGACGCTCGGATGGGATGGGAGGGAAGATTATTGGCCGGAGATTTGGCACTGGGAAGAATGTTTGCCCAGGGTCGGATAATATGGCCCCAGCCAGACCCAAATTATCCGCCCCTCCCCAAATTCGACTAAGGATCAAACACGCGACTCTAGAATGGGGGTGGATAATTCCCCTGGATATTTTGTCAGGGATGGAGTTTGTGCCCTGACCGGATAATTCGTCCCTCCCGATGGGTCGGATTATCCGCCCCTAGGGATTTTTGCTAAGGACTAGAGGCGCGTCGCTCAGAAGGGGGCGGATGTTCGGACCGGATTATTTGCTTCGGGGCGTATATTTTCCCAGGCCGGATTATCCGGCCCCCACTTGGGCCCGATTATTTGGCCCCCGACGATTCCAAACAGCTACAATCTAGGAGGGGTACAAATACCCCTCCCCATCTTCAAACTGGAGTCTCTCTCGAATCTTCAGAAAAAGCACAGTACTTCGTGAGCACCAAATTCCCAAGTCTACTTGTTCATCCATCTGAAGGCCTTGATCTTTGGAGGATTGAGGGAGAAGGACTTGATCTACATCATCACCAAAGAGATCTTCATTTCTCCCTCATTCATTTGAGGTCCCTTTGATCTAGTGTTTTGTTTGAATTTTTAGATCTCGGTTTTGATATTTGATAAACTTATTTTGTTGTGGCAGCTTGTTGTCATCTCGGTAGCCTCCAATTCATTTGTGGATGTGTTCACCAATATCGTTGTAAAGGCGCTGGTTCCTGCCTCGAAGGGTATCGTATAGCGGAAAGGTGGATCAGGCCAGTTGTGGCGATATCCATCAGAGAATAGGGTGAGGCCTATTGTGGCATGGTGGTCTTAGTACCGCCCACCCCTCCAACACAGATGTACTTCTCTAAAAAGGAAGGAAGTACGATAAATCAAATCTTGTGTCTCCGCGTGCTCCACTCTTAGTTACTTCGTTCTTCTCGTCGCTCTTTACTCGTTTAGTAGCTAGGTTGGCATATAGGTAAATTCACCGTAGTTGTATATCTAGATAATTTACCTTTGTGTCAAGCCCAATTTGAAAAAGAATTAAAATTTGGAGTAGCGCCTATTCACCCCCCCTCTAGGTGCCCATACAATCCATTTCAATTTGTATTAGAGCCTTTGGCTCTTATTTCGGGCTTTACCGCTTAAGAGATTATGGGTACTAGACCGGAGAGAAGCTTCAGCTAGTGTTTCCGATGCAGCCTGTCCTATGGACGTTCCTACGTCTACACCACCAAGTCCCCCAAGTGGATCGATGACTCGTGCCCGAGCCAAACTCCTTCAAGCTAAGGTGAATTCTCTCCCATCTCATGTGATTTCAATACATCCTTGGATGGCTTGCTACTTCATGCCAATACTTTATGCATCCTCAGCTATAAATCCCATGAAGAAATGCTAAGAGAAGGATCCAAGCCATCGCAAGACGGAGATCCAGCTCAAACCGGCGCCAGGCTTGGTGAACTAGTTTCCTCGTCAAAAATACCGGCGACAGCCCTGGTGGACCGACCACCTTGCCGGAATTCCCGGCAATGACCGAAGTGGACCGGCGAAGACCGAACTAGTGTTCTGTTGACCATTTTGGCGCGTGCTAAGATAACCGGTGGTGACCAGAAATTCTGGCACTAATTCCGGCGCCACCGGACTTATCGCCAGAACTCCCCAGTACTAAGTCAACTATGGGTTTGATGTGCAAGAATTTTCCCTATTTCGTCCAAACTTTACCTTTTGTACCCAAATTACCCATGTTTTAGTGGCTGGCCTATAAATAGCCCCACCCTCCATTTTAATACTCAGACTTGGATAATTGGAATTAGAAGACACCCTTGTGGATCTCCTTAATTCTAGTCTCATGCTCCTTTGATAAAGGAGCACGAATTACCCCCACCTCGTTGGAGTCTGCATCGCGCCTCCCTCGTTGTAGAATGCCTTGGCATCAAAACCCTTTGCCAAGATGCCCAGATTTCACCAAGACTCTCGCTCGCCATGTCGATTAGAGAGAGAGAGAGATCCTTGCCCGACGCCAATCCTAGGGATTGCGCCGGACCGGTGGCCACCGACGTGAGCTATTGGTTTGTATTGTGTCTTCGTGTGTGTGATTTCATCGTGTTCTTCATGCATGAGTTTGCGGATTTCATCCTCTCCCTCTTCCTCCACTCACCCTCGCCTCGATTTCCAACAAATTCGTGAAAGATCAGGCCACCCTAGAGGTTACCCCTCAACATATTGGTATCAAGAGCTTTGTTGCTCATGAATTCCCCCCCAAAAAATTAATTCTATCCACCAAACATTCAAAAGTTCCCCCCAAAAAAGAGCCCCAAATTGCCTTCGGATTGATCTCTGGGTTTGGTGAGTTTTTCGTGGTTTTGGTCCATAGATTTGTTGCTCTGGGTGTCGATCTACCTTCCTTGAACATTTCCCCAGCCCAATTCCGACATATTTTTTAAAAATTTCCGAGATGTGACTTTTGGTGTTCATCACGAACACGAACCGATGCCAGATCCGGCGGATCGACGCAGCCGCGGAATTTTTCGGCGAATCGGAATCACCATCGAAAATTCTGGTGACAGGTCCGGCGCCGCTGGTTTGGCCACCGAAACTACTTTTCTGACCCAATTTTTACCATTTTCCTCTTGTGTTGTTCATGTTTCATGTGCGTGTCACCCCAAACTAACATCAAGCTTCCATAAATCATCACACACCGCACTCCTCGACACTGCGATACTTGAACATCATCCCCAACACCAGTAGCAAGTCGTCATCAATACTGAAGGTATAACTTGCTCCACCTTGTTAACCCTTCTTACTTTGTATATATCTATCCTATGAGAGCAGCTCATTTTATGTTTGTCTAAGCATTATGCACTTGTCTTTGGAAAGTGAGAGTGTGTAAGCAAATTCAAAAGTTGACATAGTAGTATAGAAAGGGAGAAAAAGAATCAAAAAATGAGAAAAATCAAAAGAAAAATAGAAAGATACGTAGTCTCCCAATATAAAGAGAGTATCAAGCTTGTAAGCAAAGAGAGAGGGATAAAGAGCGCGACCAAGGCAAGTGCAGAAATCTGTTGCTTATCCTATTTTGGCAAACAAGTTGTGTTCTCTCCTTGCGTTGGCAGTACAACCGAGCTTAGCCTTCATTAGGACATTTTGTGTTCATTTTCATAGTCGTGCTAACCACATCCGTCTCCACGTGTGCGTATCTTTGTGTTTTTGTAGATCGTATCCTGTTTGCTTTTGATCTTTGGTTCTCTACCACCTTTAACAATAACCTTTTTCTTTGGATTGTTTTGTTTGGTTTTACACAACCCTAACCTTCCATTGAAAGCTTTTGAGAGTATTAGTTCTTTCTTTAGTGTGAGCTTTATTTGTGTTTTAACTTTGCAAATTTATAGTTCTCACGTGTGGCTACTAGTTCATTGCAATCCCCAAGGTGAGATAAAAGGCTAACCCCCACCACATATTACCTTCCATATACAATCTATTTTTTCCTTGCATGATGGATAGGCACGGTGAGTTGAGCCAACCGCCTCCCCAAGGTGAAGACGAAGGCCCGTACATGACATGCGCAAGCCACTACATCATTCGCCATGAGTTTCTGGAACTTTGAGTTTCCAGAACTTTGCAATGCTCTCGAGTTGCGACAAGGTGAACAATTCGGTGGAACTCAAGGAATTCAAGAGCATTGATAACCGCATCGATGGCCTACAAAAACAAATGCATGATATGCAGCAAGGCTTCTCCAACCTTTCTCAAGAGACGAGGGACATGCACATCAACTTCGCCAACCAAACCAAAGCACTACAAAGGTCGATGGCCAAGCTCGCACGAAACACAAGACCGCGTGCACGCGCATCAAGCTCTTCACGGCACCATTCGCGTGCCTCAATCTCATCGCGTCACCGTTCTCCTCTTCGTCAAAACCCTCGTGCAAGTGCCCCAAGATGCAATGACGCCCCCGTGGTTGAAGATGGAAGTTTGTCGCACTATGTACCTTCCCCACGACACGCTGCAATGTTAAGCTATGATGGTTATTTCTCCTCAAGGCCCCAAGCAAGGCGAGAAGAACACCGTCATCATGCAAGGGAACTAGTGATCCAACAAGCGGAACCTCGAGTGCAACCTCAATTACACTGCCCTCATCCACGAGACATTCTTGCAACAACAACAAGTGATGACTCCAACTTGGATGATCAAGCTCGTCGTAGGCATGAAGCTCTTCAAGATCCTCCTCTTTGTCATCACCATCATGAACGTCCATGCCGCCACCATGGTCACCGTGACGAGCCTCCTCCACAACATTAAGACATGGAGCATTGCATGGTACATGTGGAGCGCTGCCAACCACGTCAAGAGGCTCGAGACCATGATCTTCACCGAGCATCCCATGTTCCTAACCCACGTCAACAACCGAGGAACGAGCCGCCCCCTCAACATCAACCACGACAAGAGGATCCACATCCTCATCACCGACGGGCATACCAAGCGCCTCAACCTCGTCACCAACTGCGCCAAGAGCAAGAGCCAGTTCCCCAACAATGTCGTGAGAATCAAGTTCCACCACCTCCAAATGCGGCTCCTCAATCGCAAGTGCACCAACAAGGTCACCAAGTTCGTCGCAATGATTGCATGGAAGATGAATACCATAACCATCATGGCAACAACCGCTATCGTGACCGCAATGATGAAGAAACTTTTGGAAAGCTCAAGTTCATGATGCCTAAGTTCACCGGTTCAAATGATCGTGAAAAATACCTCTCATTGGCACTCAAAGTCGACAAGATCTTTTGTATGCACAACTATAGTGATGAGAAGATCGTCGCAATGGCTTCGCTTGAGTTCGATGATTATTCCAACCTTTGGTGGGAACAAGTCTAAGTCACTCATGATGTAAGAGAAGAGCCTCCAATCACCACTTGGCACGACACGAAGGCTCATATGAGATCCCGCTTTGTTCCTACGCACTGCATGCATGACCTCTTCAACAAGCTACAATCGCTTAGTCAAGGGACAAAGACCATGGAAGAGTACTTCAAGCAAATGGAGCTCAACATGATCCGCGCCAACATTGAAGAGAGCGAGGAGCAAACAATGGCACGTTTCCTCATCGGCTTGAACCATCCAATCAAGCGCATCGTCGAGTTCCAAAAGTACAACAACATGGTTGAGCTTGTGCACATCGCAACAAAAGCCGAGTGTCAAGTACAAGAGGACATCAAATACAACAAGCTAAGTACATAATTCACCTACAAGAAAGCTTCAACAGCTAGACCAACAACCCTCAATGGAAGCTCCTCTAGTACATCCAAGCTTCCTTTCAAGCCCACAATTCCTCAAGGAAAACCACCCCAAGTGGCAAGCATACAAAAGATGATCCACCATTCAACGACGAATGCTACAAGTGTGGAGGAAAAGGACACAAGTTGGCCACTTGTGGAAACAAGAAAGTATTGTTCATCCATGCAATGGAGACGAGGAATACTTGAGTGAGGATGAATTTGATGCTAGAGTAAAAGAAGCAATGACAAGGCAACATGTGGAAGATGACCAAGGACTCCTCATGTGTGAATATGACGCAAGTCCATCGCTTGTCGTCACAAGGATCTTGACTACTCAAACACAAGAGCATTAAGATCAAAGATCCAACATCTTCCAAAAACGTGCCGGCATCAATCGAAAATCTATCAAAGTGATCATTGATGGAGAGAGTTGTCACAACCTTGCTAGCACCGAGTTGTGTGAGAAGCTCAGCCTCACCCTCCATCCACACAAGCACCCCTACCATGTCCAATGGCTAAGTGACCAAGGGTCCGTGAAGATCAAGCACACCGTCTCAGTAACATTCTCAATTGGACCATACAAAGACACGGTAGAGTGTGATGTAGTCCCAATGATGGTTTGCCATATGTTGCTTGGTCGATCATGGCAATTCGACAAAGGTGTTCTACATGATGGTCACACAAATGTGTATACCTTCAAATGGCTTAACAAGACATGTGTTTTGCAACCAATGACTCCTAGCCAAATAATTGCGGACAATGCAAAGGCTTTAGCGAGGGCGTAAACCACAACACCAACTTGTGAGAAGATTGGTGAGCGAGAGAACCACCATATAGAGAGTGAGAGCCACAAGCCTAACTCGAGTGGAAAAACTAAGAGTGATATTCTTGCCACCAAAAGTGAGATGAGAGATGTGAGGGATAACCCATCCATCTTGCACTATGTACTCATTTGCAAGGGACTAGCGTAACGAACTAATGATTTGACAAATATTCCTCCCTCTTTGATGGCTATTTTGTAGGAATTCAAGGATGTGTTTCCTGAAGAGCTCCCTCAGGGACTACCTCCTCTTCGCAGAATCGAGCACCGCATGGACCTCATATCTGGCGCACCTCTTCCAAACTACACCGCCTACTACACAAACCAAGAGGAGAAGAATGAGATCGAACAACAAATCAACCAACTTGTCTCCAAAGATTTGATCCAAGTAAGCACTAGTCCAAGTGCGGTATCCATGATTCTCGTCCCCAAAATGGATGATATGTTGCGGTTATGCATGGACTATCGTCCAGTCAATGCTATCACCGTATGTTATAGACATCATATACCACGTCTTGACAACATGCTTGATGAGTTGTGTGGAGCCACTATTTTCTCAAAAAATGATCTTCGTAGTGGTTACCATCAAATACGCATGGCGGAAGGTGATGAGTGGAAAACCGCCTTCAAGACCAAACTTGGTCTCTATGAATGGTTGGTCATGACTTTTGGCTTATCGAATGCGCCATCGACCTTCATGAGCCTTATGAATCATATTTTGCATTCTCTCATTGGAAAGAGTGGTGTTGTCTATTTTGATGATATTCTTGTTTATAGCAAGTCTCTTGTGGAACATGTTACACATGTAAAGGAGATTTTACAAATCCTTCGACATGAAAAGCTATATGCTAATCTTCCCAAGTGTACTTTTGCTAAAGACAAGTTGATTTTCCTTGATTTTGTAGTTTCTTCAAATGGCATTGAAGTCGATGTTTATAAAGTCAAAGACATTCGAGATTGGCCCATCCCCACAAATGTGAGTGAACTTCGAACTTTTCATGGGTTGGTTGGTTTCTATCATCATTTTGTGAAAGACTTCTCTACCATTTCTTGTCCTCTCAATGAGTTGACCAAAAAGAATGTCACCTTCATGTGGGGCAAAGCTCAACAAAAAGCTTTTTATGAACTTAAAAAGAGGCTGACCGAAGCACCTCTTCTCGCATTACTGGATTTCACAAAAACTTTTGAGATAGAGTGTGACGCTAGCGGGATTGGCATTGGAGGAATCCTTATGAAAAACGTACGTCCTATTGCCTACCATAGCGAGAAACTTGATGGCACACGCCTTAACTATCCATTTATGACAAAGAGATTTTTGCCTTAGTTCGTGTTCTTCAAGTTTGGCAACATTACCTTTGGCCTAAGGAATTTATCATACATTCCGACCATGAGTCGTTAAAATATCTCAAAGGCCAAGCCAACTTGAGTAAAAGACACGCTAAGTGGGTTGAGTTTATGGAGTCTTTTCCTTACATCGTCAAGTATAAGAAAGACAAAGATAATGTAGTTGCAGACGCTTTGTATCGCAAGAACACAAGCCTTCTTACTTGACTCGAAGTAAATGTGTTGGGTCTTGACGAAATCAAATCTTTGTATGCTACCGACCCGTTCTTTGGACCAATATTCCCAAAGTGTTCAAGTGTCAAAGGATTTGATGATTTCTATTTGCATAAGAGCTTTCTATTCAAATAAAACAAGCTTTGCATTCTGAATTCATCTCTCCAAAACTTTCTTCTCCAAGAGTCTCATGGTGGAGGCCTTATAGGTCACTTTGGACGTGACAAGATGTTGGACATGCTCGCCACTCATTACTATTGGTCCAAGACAAAGAGAGATGTGGAGCGCTATGTCCAACGATGCACTACATGCGTTCAAGCTAAGTCTAAGTCTAACCCATTTTGTCTTTATATGCCATTACCTATTCCTCATGCACCTTGCTCGGACATTAGCATGAAATTTGTGTTAGGATTTCCTAGGTCTAAGCATGGGCATGATTCTATATTTGTCGTAGTGGATCGCTTTTCCGAAATGGCACACTTCATTTCGTGCCATAATACCAATGATGCTTCACATGTTGCAAATTTGTTTTTCAAGGAAATCATCCATATTCACGGTGTGCTAAGAACAATCATCTCCGACCGCAACGTCAAATTCATGAGCTACTTATGGAATACACCCATGGCCAAGCTCGGTGTCAAGCTACTCTTCTCATCTACGTCGCATCCACAAACCGATGGCCAAACCGAGGTCGTCAACCAAATCCTTGACACTCTCCTTCGTGTGTTAATCAAGAAAAACCTCAAGGATTGGGAAGAATCTATTCCCCATGCCGAGTTCGCCTACAATCGATCCAAGCACTCTACAACGAAGATGAGCCCATTCATGATCGTCTATGGCTTCGAGCCCCTCACCGCGCTCGACATGTTACCACTTCCTCTCCATGAGCGCACCAACATGGGTGTTGGCAAGCATGCCCAAGCTATGAAGAAGTTTCATGAAGAAACAAGAGCTACTATCGAACAAGTCCTTTGCCAAGCATCAAGGCTAAACAGGACAAGAAGGAGATGTCTTTGAGGAAGGCTACCTTGTGTGGATACACTTGAGAAATGACCGTTTCCCCAAGGAACGTGATTCCAAGCTCAAACCACGAGGAGATGGCCCCTTCAAGGTCCTTAAGCGAATCAACAACAATGCCTACATCATTGACATCGCGACCTCCAAGTACCTTGTGAGCAATACATTCAACGTCAAGGACCTTTAACCTTTACATTGAGATGTTCAAGATGATATGCATGAAGAGTCGATGACGACTCATTCCCAAGGGGGGAGATGATGCAGCCCGTCCTACGGACGTCCCTACATCTACACCACCAAGTCCCCCGAGTGGACCGATGACTCGTGCCCAAGCCAAGCTCCTTCAAGCTAAGGTGAATTCGCTCCTCATCTCATGTGATTTTGGTACATCCTTGGATGGCATGCTACTTCATGCCAATACTTTATGCATCCTTAGCTATGAACCCCATGAAGAAATGCCAAGAGAAGTAGCCAAGCCATTGTTAGACGAAGATCTAGCTCAAATAGTCGCTAGGCCCAGTGAACCGGTTTCCTCGCTGGAAATACCGGTGACAGCCCTGGTGTACCAACCACCTCACTGGAATTCCGACAACGACTAAAGTCGACCGACAAAGACCAAACCAGTGTTATGTCGATCATTCCGGTGCGTGTCAAGATAACCGGCGGCGACCGGAAGTTCCGGTGCTGATTCTGGATCCGCCGGACTTATCACCAAAACTCCCTAGTACTAAGTCAACTATGGGTTTGATGCCCGAGAATATTCACTATTTCATCCAGACTTTACCTTTTGTACCCAAATTACCCCTATTTTAGTGGCTGGCCTATAAATAGCCCCCACCCTTCATTGTAATACTCAGACTTGGATAATTGGAATTAGAAGACACCCTTGTGGATGTCCCTAATTATAGTCTCATTCTCCTTTGCTAAAGGAGCACCAATTACCCCCACCTCGTTGGAGTTTTTTTCGCGCCTCCCTCGTTGTACAAGGCCTTGGCATCGGAGCCCTTTGCCAAGACGCCAAGATCTCACCAAGACTCCCGCACGCCGTGCCGGTCAGAGAGAGATATCCTTGTTGGGAATATGTCCTAGAGGCAATCATCTATGATGTAATTCCCAATGTATTCATAAAGTAATAAAGTTGTCCTTGTATGAACATCAGATATATATCATTGAATGCGTGATTTAGTTGTGGGACTATATATTCATGTTTGTTCATACTAGTTGTCCTTGGTTATTGAGGTTGTGTTGGACACATGACTTAGAGCAATATTCAAGTCGGCTGATGACACGGTTCCACTTGTCATGGGCATGGTGATGCTATTCCGACTTACACGGACTCGGCTAAAGAGTTTAGTGATGTCTATGATATACAACACCTTTTAGCAATATAAAGTGTGTCATTTGCCTATCATATCATGCTCCATCTAACTATTGCTATGCTTAATATGCATGATTACTTTTTTTTTCAATTCAATATGAGCCTTGCACATTTAGTAGTTTAGGTAGAATTTTATCCCTCTTCCTTGTATTTGACATGTGTGTAGGTGCTGATGATGATTATGGACAAAACAAAGGCAAAAGGAACAAAGAGAGCATAGTATGGAGGAGCTATAGGGACCAGACTTCACCATTTGAGAGGTTGGAAAAGTCAAATTTCCAACTTCTCAAAATAATGATCCAAGACCACAGGGTTGTATCCCTCGATGATACGAACTCAACGAACCCAAGAACACCCAAAACATAGTTCATATGAATAAATGGCGGCCAAAATACTAAAATGGACAGACAGTTTAATGAGCAACTATACGGCTGGAGCTATATTTTTGGTCATATAGCTCTGCCCGTATAGTTTCCAAAAAGGTAAAAAACGATAGGATTTCACCCCCAAAAAAGCTCAGAACCTTCCGTAAGTCATATGATGGTATTGGGGGAACCCTAGGGCACCCCCAAGGCCTATATAAAGGAGGGAGGACCCAAGGAAGCATCAATCAACCATATGCAAGATCTAGATCCCATCTACCGCCTCCACAGCGGCACCTTGCCGCCTCCATATCCTCTACAACTCCACCAAGATCTAGATCTCCATCAACACCATCAAGCCATCCAATCAATAAGAGGAGGAGAAGGAGGACGCCACCATCACCACGCCGACGCCACCATCACCGTGCCATCATTACCATCTCCATCGCCGCTACTCCTTCATCCTTCCCCATCATGATCTTCGTGATGGGTTGTAACATGGCTTGAACCCCCTTTTATTAATGTTATGATGATTTGAGTAATTGAAGTGTGGTGTGTTCTTGTTAATTAATATATTTGTGCTTTCTCTTTACATTGTTCTGTTTATCATATTATTCTAGTGATTGGAGACGTCCAATCCATTGTTGAGAAATTTTCTAGGGATTCATGGAGTGTCACGGAACTTATCATTAGTCTCTACTCGTTCCATGGGCCTGACAAGTCCGTGGGTAGAACTAATACGCTATTTGCTATAAGTGATTTGTGGAGGCAATAGCATCTTAGGATGCATCGCCCATTAAGATTAAATTTCCTCAAGATCACTCATGATATAGATAGGTATAGTGTTGCGAATTGCTTGACCCCAAAAGTGACATATGGGATATCTTGTGACTAGCACACTTGCTTAAGAGTATGATTGCCCATAGAACTTAATGCCTTTTCTCTAGTTTACCTTGATTGGTCGTGTTACCTTAATACACTATTCTCTGATGAATGACCCATGTCCGGAGAGGGTGTGGTCAATTGAGTTGTCTAGTTGCCACTTACCAATGGTGGGAGACAACGATATATGAGGGACCGCCACAATTATAGTTAACAGATATTCCATAAGCACTTATCATACACACCAGTATACACAATATTACTTGAGGAATCATAGCATTAATATTTCATCTCATTGCATTCACCTATTTTAAGTTTTACTTTTGTTCTAGTTTTCTTCTAGTTCTAGTAGTAGTTATTACAAAACATCTTAAATTCATTTATCCTAGAAACTTATAGAATAGGCTATTTCCAAACCACGGTTTGGGTGTGTACGTGGTCGCATTGACAACGCGGCTGCGAGGATCGTGTTCACCGAGCTCCCATAGGGACAAACTCTTAAATATTTGCTGCTGCAAGTACTGCAATAACCCTGTTTTGGTGTAGGAATCCAGTCACATCAAATTGGCACCATTGCCGGGGAGCAAAGCGTTCAGTTATCTACTTGCACATAGTTCATTTCTGTTTGTTGATATTATCTTCCTGCTTTCTTTTATATGGAAAACAAAAAACATTACAAAACCAAAAATTTATAAAAACTGTTGCTACTAATCATGTCTTCCGAGATAAATTTTGTTCAGTAGATAATACAAGCATTGGAGGAGATAAAGGATTCAAGTTCATTAAGCCTGGTTGCTAGACATGAGCTGATAAATAAATTGCCGGACCAATTGGAAATGCATTCATTATGGTTGCGTGCTAATGATGGATCTTATTGTACAATTTGTATAACAGATGACCACCTTAATTTTCAATGTAAGTATTCCAACAATCTTACTATAGCTAATTATAATAGAGATAAATCCCATGCTAGTTTGGAAGTACTAGAATACGTTCTTTTCAAAGGTGCATCTGAAATGGTATTTAGACTAGGAAGTATTGATGTTGAAAGTGAAGCACTTGATGGAGTTTTTAAATTAGTATACCTCATATTCCTCTTTCGTGAAAATAACTTAAGTGGAGAGGAAAAGGAGCACAAGGAGGAAGAATGGATTGATCACCCGCTCACACCTTCAACTCCTACTTTTGATTCTATCATTGCTATTAAAATACTAGTCGATGAAAAGGAGGAACATAAAGGTGAGGTTGACAAAGAGAGTCACACTACAACTTTTGTTTGTGATGCCTCTCACTCTACTAGTGATTTTTATGATGCTAAAACTGTTGATAATTGTTCTGCGGAGGCCTTGTGCCTAGACACTCATGTGGAGAGCATTAATAATAATGAACTAGAGATAGAACCTTGCTATACTAACATGCAGGGTCCTGAACTCCCTACTATGAAGGAAGAGTACTATGAACTGTTTCCCTACACAGGTAACCAAGGTAAGGATTTAAGAATTTTATATGAATCTCAAATCCTCTCATTGAAGCTATACATAGAGGCATGTTCACCAAGCTTGGTGCATCAACACTCGCTTGAAAGCGAGGACTTGTTCATCTGCATGATGCCGATGCACCGTAAGCGGGTACGACTCCGACCGAACTCTACTTCGAGATGCTCCATGCCGGTATGTACAACCTCACCTCGAGTTGATATCCCTTGGGATCCAGGTGGGTAATGTATGGAGCATCCTAGCCTGGCTTTATGGTTTTAAAGAGAGCGCTTCCCGGGAGGCAACCCAAAAGTCATTAGGCGTCTTTCTTCGTTTTGTGTCTTGAATCTAGTTGCATTCATGTTGCATTGGCACTTTTATTCTTCGCATGTCTTGCTATTAGAGTAATCTTGTTGAAGTTTTCAAAAGGTAGAATTTATTGTCACTATATTATGTGTTGCATAAAACTCGGTAAAAAGAAAGAGAAAATCAGTTTCAGGTGAATCCTTCAATTATATGTATTTGTTGGTCAAAAATTAAAGTTGTTATTTTACAGTCAAAACAAGGTATTTCACTAAGTTATAGGATAAGAAAGATTTTACAAAGAAATAGAATATTTTTGATGTATACAGAAGGTTTAACGACCAACTATACGGTGGGAATAAAAATTTCGGCCGTATGGTTCCGATCGTATAGATATCTTTGCCATCGATTTTTTTCTATCATATGTACTGAGAGTTTAGCGACCAACTATACGGTAGGAATAAAAATTCCGGCCGTATAGCTCTGGTCCTATAGATATCGGTGCCTCCGTACAAATTCTTTTCTAATATACAGAGAGTTTAACGACCGACTATATAGCAAGAATAAAAATTCTGGCCATATAGTTCCGGTCGTATAGATATCTATGCCTTTGTATATTTTCTTTCTCAGGGACAGACAGTTTGACAACCAACTATACAACAGGAACATTTTGTTCTGGCCGTATAGTTGCGCCCGTATAGCTGCACCGCTAGGTGGAAACCCTAAATTTTTTACAGCAGGCCAACTATACGACAGGAACACATTGTTTTGACCGTATAGTTGGGCCCATATAATTGTTAAAACCCCTCAAACACCAACTGGAAGGTAACCATTGCTCAAAATTTCATTCTTTCTTCTTCCTTCTTCTTATAAAAGACTCGAAAGACCACATGGGAGCTTCTCCCATGTTTTAGAAGCCAAGCATATGTAAACAATAAAGTTCTATCTCAGAAATTCCTTAAGTTGTAATTCTATTTAGTAGTTCATGTTTTCTTTTCGTTTGCTTTCATTAGTTGGGTGAACGAACTTCGTTCGTACACCAAACCGCTGTCTTTTATTTTGTGTGTTATTTTTGCAGGGACTTGAACCTTGTGTGACGACGTGTACGGTAGTTCCAATCGTGCAAACACTCGCATGAGCCACTTGGTTGCTTTAGTTCAACGTTTCAACAATCAGTGTCTGGTAAAACCTTCCAACACGAACCTATTTTTTTAAAAGCACATAGGGGCTGCACACTCGTGTCCCGTATCTTGTTTCACTTCCACCTCATCACAATCTAGGAGATGCCTCTTCTAGAACTAGTTTGTTGACTTAAGTGTGGTGCTTTGATTGATGAACCGACTCAGTGGGACTTGTATTTTTATCACTTGTGAGCTAAACTCATGTCTTCAAAAACACAAAAATATTTTGTCTTCTTTCTAGTCGTGTTCCTACCAGGTTCTTAAGGAAGGCATACACCGGATCGTGAAGCATTCATTGAAGCAAAGGTTCTTTGTCCATCAAAGTAGAGGTTAAAAGCACCTCTACGGTAAAGTGTGTCACACATGCTTTAACTTAAGCTTGGGGAGGTAACCACTTCTTATACTCTCATTTGATAACTCATTTTCTCTTTTGTTTTCATGATCTTCTCAAAGTTCTTAGCTTGGGGAGGTTGTTTTGCATGTGTAGAGTCTTGTGGAAAGTTCTTTATCTTAAAAAGTTTTCATGTTATTGTGTATCTCTAGGTGAGATTTTGTTCATATTTATATAAGGGATATACTTGCTCATGTTAGGCCCCATAGGAGACAAACCATAACTTTGATGCACCTTGTTCAACTTTTATCTAGCTTGTGAAAAATATTGTGATCCTCTAAATATACATTGCCATGTTCTCTACATCTTGAAAAAATATAATAAAGAAGTTCTTCGAAACTTGCTAGTTGACACTGTTCAGAATTGTCTTAAGTGAATGATTATGGAGTAGCACGACTCCATAGTGCTGGAAATGATGGTATTAATAGATGCTTACTAAGTGAGTTGTCAAATAAGAAATAATGTTTCAAAGTTTCGAGCTTACATATGCCAAAATTTTGTCTTGGAAATCAAAGTGAGATATTGCTTTATGCGTGTCTTACACCACTGTCGCATAGCATGGGTGGGTTGCTAACAACTCCACTGGCCTTCAAACAATCCAAAAAGAGGAGACTCTTGGAGTTGGCTATGAGTTGACAACATATGTAGCAAAAATGCTATATTTGGGTATGCATTGGTATTCTCATGGGCCTGCGTTAAAAGAAAAAGTCAGAATACTCCTCTGACCGCTATGAGAAATCATTATACCAAAAAGGGAAACCTTGGTAATGGTCATGAGTGTCCTTCCTAGCCTGCACAGTCTCGATTGAACATATACCACTCTTTTGGCATGGCCTCGTTACTAAGAAATATATTTTCCATGAGCTCAACAATCGAAGTTTGCACTTGAGAGACTTTAATAGATGGCATGAGTGGACAACATTGGAAAACTCTATTTCTATTTATGATTGACAACTAACCATGTTCAACTTTGCCTTATAAAAATAAAAATACAAAAATACAATACAATGCATATAGAAGGATCACAAATTTACTTGCAAGCTAGATTTAACTTTGACATGGGGCATAGAAGTTTTGACTAATCTCTAGTGGTTTGGAATAATATAACCGAGCTTATATTGTGATTATGTGGTATCTTACTTTGAGCTTGCAGGAAAAACAAGGATATGGTGCATTGATTTCCAATGATAAGCAAGATCACATCCATTAAGTTATCAATCCCTTTTGCTCGAGGAAGAGCAAGATCTAGCTTAGGGAAGTTGATGGCTGTGATATACAACACCTTTTAGCAATATAAATTGTGTCATTTGCCTATCATATCATGTTCCATCTAACTATTGCTATGCTTAATATGCATGATTACTTGTTTTGTGAAATTCAATATGAGCCTTGCACATTTAGTAGTTTAGGTAGAATTTTATCCCTCTTCATTGTCTTTGACATGTGTGTAGGTGTTGATGATGATTATGGACAAAAAAGGCAAAAGGAACAAAGAGAGCATAGTATGGAGGAGCTGTAGGGACCAGACTTAGCCATTTGAGAGGTCGGAAAAGACCACAGGGTTGTATCCCTCGATGATACGAACTCAACGAGCCCAAGAACACCCAAAACGGAGTTCGTATGAAGAAATGGCAGCCAAAATACTAAAGTGGACAGACAGTTTAACGAGCAACTATATGGCCGGAGCTATATTTTTGGTCGTATAACTCCGCCCGTATAGTTGCCAAAAGGTCGGAAACGACGGGATTTCCCCCAAGAAAGCACTAGAACCTTCCCTAAGTCATATGACAGTATTAGGGGAACCCTAGGGCACCCCAAGGCCTATATAAAGGAGGGAGGACCCAAGGAAGCATCAATCAACCATATACAAGATCTAGATCCCATATACTTCCTCCATGGTGGCGCCCTGCCACCGTGCCACCTCCATAGCATCTACAACTCCACCAAGATCTAGATCTCCATCAACACCATCAAGCCATCCAAGCAAGAAGAGGAGGAGAAGGAGGACGCCGTCATCACCATGCCGATTCCACCATCACTGCGCCATCATCACAATCTCCATCGCCGCTACTCATTCATCCTTCCCCATCATGATCTTCGTGATGGGTTGTAACATGGCTTGAACCCCCTTTTATTAATGTTATGATGATTTGAGTAATTGAAGTGTGGTGTGTTCTTGTTAATTAATATGTTTATGCTTTATCTTTACATTGTTCTATTCATGATATTATTCTAGTGATTGGAGACGTCCAACCCATTGTTGAGAAATTTACTAGGGATTCACGGAGTGTCACAGAACTTATCATTAGTCTCTACTCGTTCCATGAGTTTGACAAGTCCGTGGGTAGAACTAATAGGCTATTTGCTATAAGTGATTTGCGGAGGCAATAGAAGCTTAGGATGCACCGCCCATTAAGATTAAATTTCCTCAAGATCACTCATGATATAGATAGGTATAGTGTTGTGAATTTCTTGACCCCAAAAGTGACATATGGGATATCTTGTGACTAGCACACTTGCTTAGGAGTACGGTTGTCCATAGAACTTAATGCCTTTGCTCTAGTTTACCTTGATTGGTCTTGTTACCTTAATACAATATTCTCTTACGGATGACCCATGTCGGGAGAGGGTGTGGACAATTGAGTTGTCTAGTTGCCACTTACCAACGGTGGGAGACAACGATATATGAGGGATCTCCACAATTATAGTTAACAGCTATTCCATAAGCACTCATCATACACACCGGTATACACAACATTACTTGAGGAATCGTAGCATTAATATTTCATCTCATTGCATTCACCTATTTTCAGTTTTACTTTTGTTCTAGTTTTCTTCCAGTTCTAGTAGTAGTTATTACAAAACATCTTCAATTCATTTATCCTAGCAACTTATAGAATAGTCTATTTCCAAACCACGGTTTGGGTGCGTACGTGGTCGCATTGACAACGTGGCTACGAGGGTTGTGTTCGCCGAGCTCCCATCGGGACAAACTCTTAAATATTTGGTACTGCAAGTACTGCAATAACCCTGTTTTGGTGCAGGAATCCAGTCACATCATTTAGCAAGTTGGACTGACCCACAGTTGAGATGCAATGAGCATGTTGTTATTTGCAGTCTCAAGCAATGGAATGTTTTGACCTGAGGTGATCACATTATCCGAGTTGTGGATCACCAGCTTAGGTTTTATCAAACGTTGTTCCATAAATGGACAGATTTAAAGGTAGAGTTAGGGCTGGTTGTAAGAAAAGCTACGTGACTTGGATTACCAAGATGGTATTTTCCCCTACATAATGGAGAGATATTCTCTGGGCCCTCTCATGTGATATTATTCGGAAGCATGGTCATGCGCGACTTGGTTAAGTGTTAACCAAGGAGTCGGACTGAGTGTTAGTCCAGTGAATCGTATATCACGAAACAAGAAGAGAGTCAAGCTATTAAAGGGATGGCAACTTCTCGCCTGTAGCTTAAGAAGGTATATCGTGAGGCAAAGGGACTTAGACGAAAGTCACATTGAGAAAGGTTTGTCTACTGACTTTATAACGCTTGGGAGTTGGCACGTCTTGCTAAAGACCACTACTAGCTATCGACTCGGAGTGGTGACTCGTGTCGAGTCTAGGTGTATGTGAACCTACATGGTCGCACACATAAGGGAAAGGAGCCCATATGGATTCGATCCATGTGGAGATTGGGGCATAGCCTAAATGGGCCTCAAGCATTAAGCCTAGCTAGGAGTGTATATAAGTGGAGTGACAAGGGATAGTTCCTGACCTAGCTGTCACTTCCTCCACTCCCATTTCGGGCTAGACAAGATCTAGTCGTCCTCTGCCTAGAGCTCCTCCCTGTATGTGTGGATACTAGTAGAGGCGTTGCACGTGCGGGACTGGAGACAAGGAGGATCGTGGGGATCTAGACATGTTGTACGTGGGATCATTCAACACGGCATCAACCGACGTGCTTCATCAATAATCTGCACCTACGCGTCTAGTGGTAAATCTCGTGGCTTATCACCTAAGCTAGATCTTGATATGCGGTTGGCATTAGATTGGATCTATTTGCTATTTTGGTGGTCTATCCATGAGATAGACCGGTTCTGTACAAGGTTGATTGTGTCGTTGTGGTGTCATGGCAGATGCCATGTATAGGCTAAAGATTTGCCAAAGTGCGCTAGAGGTATCCAGGGAGGGATGGTGTGGTGATTCCACACACAGAAGATTTTATTATTTCTTTCAATAGTAGATTACAAGTGCTCCTTGAGCTGTTCGTGGGGAGGAGGAAGAAGACCCTCTCTCCTGCCCACACCTCCGTCTAGGGTTTTCCCTTAGTAAAAATGGCTGACCCTCTCCATGGAGATCCTGACCCTCCTTATATAGGGGAGGCCAGGTTACAAGTTAGGGCATACGTGGAAGTCATATTCTCCGAATATGCTTCTCCCAAAATAGCAAAGTGGTGCTCCTATTTTTCCTTCTGTAAGCCACTCCAGACTCATGCCGTAAGCCTCTCTGAGCCCTTCTATAGCGCGGTGTCGCCTGACATTGGCTACGTCACCCGACTTAGGCAACGTCACATTTGTCAGCCAGTACCCGCTGGTCCTCCTCTCTGTCCTCTGCACTCACGCTACAATGTAGAGAGAAAACCTTTGACCAAGGAGATTCCTTCCTTCCCTTGTAACCCAAGTAGTAACCCGGCTGGCCCCTGGCTAACTCGTCTCTGGGGTACCTGCATACAAGTAATATAGATGACACCGACATACATTCTATGCCGGCCGAGGTTACATGGGGTGAACATCATCCAGGCTGGGTTAGCCATGACTCAGCTTGTCTTGAGGTAACTCGGCCAGCACTTGCTTTGACCTCGCCATACCTCAGCTAACACAACCATTATACCCCGGCTTGTTCCTACCCGGGGTTATCCCCCCAACATTAGTCGCCAAAGCTGGTGCGCTCTTAGCAACTTTAGCTAATAAGGCCACAACAGGTTCAACCTATCAAACTCCTTTTCTTTCTTGCCGAGTTACTCTTATGTCGACACACTTACTTTTGTGACTTGGTGTTCCTTTTGAATTTCCTTGGCTCATTCCGAGGTATTCCTCGCTAGCTGAGCTATCTTCTTATATCCGGGTTACCCACTTAGATTCCTTCCTTCTTGTGTACGCTTCCCCACGTCCTACGTGGAGGGTAATCATTACTTTGCCTCATTTTAAGGGTCTGTGCTAGTTACTGCACCAGTTACTATGCACGTTATCAGGGATAACTGTGCAAACTTCACGTCCTGGCGCCCTTTCGATAACCACAACGCCAGTTATTGTTGTGTGATCCGCTGCGCTGTTTGTCCCTCTGTGTGGCTTGTTGTTGATTGGTTGATCCTGCAGATACACGGCCACACCATGCGGCACGCCGCACAACATGATCCCACTACCCCACTAGGGGCATGGTTAAATAGGGGAGCGGGGGGCGACCCCTTAGCCATTTCCCTGCCCGTTCCATCTCTCTGCCTGTTCCTCCTCTTCTTCCGCGTGACACCGCCACCGCCGCTGCTTCTGCTTAGGCACAACGCCGCCACTATCCTGCTTCATTGCTACCTACTTCGCCGTAGTCTCGCCGCTGCTCTGCCGCTCGTGGCCGCCACAGGGCTGCGCCAATCTATACCTTTCTCCCCTCTCCAGATTGCTTCTGTGAGGAGGAAGATCTAGAAATGTCTGAGTCTGAGGAGGTTGTCATCGTCGAAGAACACGAAGAGGGTGAAAAGTCCCATGAGCATGGCGCCTAGGTCAGTTCCTGGGTCTTCCAAGACGATATCAATTGGTTGATCTAGACCCGCCGCATCCCGGCTGGGGTAAGCTGTCGCCTTCCCATCCAAGAGATTTCTTCCTCTCCCAATTCGGGTGAGTTTGTTGTCTTCCTTTCTCATTTTCAGCGCAGGTTTGGGTTGCCTGTCAGTGGCTTATTCCATGAATTCATCACCACTTTTGCTCTCGAACCTCAGCACCTTCCGACTAATGCCATTACTTCTCTTTCTGCTTTCACTTCCACGGTTGAGGGATACCTTGGCCTTTAGCCCACCATACCCATATGGTACAAATTATTTGGCTTTAGGGCCAATGTCATTTCAGATAAGGAACTTGCCCTTGCCGACAAATCTCTGACCCAGTGCAGGGCGGCTTCCATCTCTCCTCGGAAAATTCTATCTTCCCCAAATCACCGGCTTGGAGTCCTTTAAGGGATGGACACAGATGTTCTTCTACATGAAGAATGATACCTCAGAGGACAAGATTCAGCTACCTCCTTTCTCTCTCGGTGTCCTTGATAGGACCTTGTGGGGCCAGATCCCGAGGAGGTCCGGCACCTTTGTGAACTTGGTGGAGAAACACATCAAAGAGCTGAATCTGTTGGGGTGATGTGGCGAGGATATAATGATCACTTCCATTCGTAGCCGAATCTCCCTGCTGCAGCGTACGCACAAGCTTTGCCACATGAGCGGGCATCTCGACCCCGACCGAACTTCATCCTTCGAGCTTAACAACACTCAGATCTTACACTGGATTAAGGCTATTTTCAAGATAACCCTAGACATGACTGAAGACTGGGAGTGGGGGTATGAGCACTTTAGCCGAGATAAGCTAGCTCCCACAATATATTTCTTAATTGACCCCTTTTTTGAGTTACGCTTGATGTTGGACCATACCATTTACTTGATCCTTTTGCAATATTCCCTTCGGATGTTTCTTCAGCTGACGATTGAGGATGGTGTGGACCCTCACCTTAAGTGGGAGAAGGAACGAGATACCTCGGATATTGAGGAGCCAGATTACAAGGCCTTTTTGCCTATTCCAGACTCTGGCCCCAAACAATCCTTTGGCAAGGCTTCTATTTTACGGGATTAGCCGGATGATGATGAATACCGTGATATTGAGATCTTGCAGGTATACAACCCTCTGCCTATCTCATATGCTTTTCCGGTTGATTCGACTCCAGCTAACCTGGCCGGTCAGGTCCACACCGATCCACATCTTGCCGTGGGCGAGCCATCACCTATTCTGGCAAAGAAACGAGCCGCTACTTCAGCTCCTTCTTCCGAGCAACCTCGGACTGGGAAAAGACAGAAGAAATCTAGCGATAAAGCCGCCAACAAGCCTTTGACTAAGGCCACTGTCTGGAGAGCCCTGAAGCCCAAGGAACCATCTACCACATCCGAGTAAGCTCTTCCTCCTTTACGTGTTCTTCGATTAGCTTTTCTCTTTTTACATGTATTTCTTGTCTCTCTCTTTCTGTTCTAACTTGATATCTATTTTCTTTCTGACTCGGCAGGCCCCCCAAGGACATCTCCCAGAGCGGCTCAAGCATAGCCTCACCTATCCAAGGTGATCCACCTTCCCCCCAATGTGAGGATGCTCGCCCCCTGAGCCCCATCTAGGAGGGTTCTGCGGCTGCACCGAATCTTATCCCACCTCGGCAAGAGGAGGGCAATGTTGGCACAAGGGGAGGTGTCGCCTCCAAGGACGTGGCCATGCTGGATTAGCCCAGCTCCTCTTTAGCTCAGCCGCAACCAGATGATGGTGGTGCTAGCAACATCGGCATCGAGAACACTTCTACCGAGGTGCCGGTGAGTCTGGCACCGACCCGAACTCAACCTCAACCAACTCCAGCTCTAAGCCCTTCTCCTCAGATTCCTCCTGCCTCATCCGAGTCTGCCAAGACTCTGCGAGATGACTAGACTTGGCCCAGCCCAAAGGCTACATCTTTTGCGCCAACATCTTCGGCCAAAGACAAATCTCGACAGAAGCCTCGGACCAAACCCGGAGAGGAAACCACATCTTTGTAGCAACAATCTAAATCAAGCACCAAGACCAAGAAAGGTGTTGATGCTTCCAAGGGCTAGAAATCTTCCAAGGCTGCCAAGGTCACGCCCAAAGGACCAACAGCCAGGTCTGGGCAGCGCACCCTTGCATCCATGATGCAACAAGGCAGTTCTG
This sequence comes from Avena eriantha, assembly GCA_910589775.1. Lineage (NCBI taxonomy): Eukaryota > Viridiplantae > Streptophyta > Magnoliopsida > Poales > Poaceae > Avena > Avena eriantha. Next base: position 418,420,582 of record OU342744.1, on the reverse strand, counting down.
CTTCCGGCTCTGCCGCTGACAAACATCTCACTCTACACTCCAGCCTGACCGCAGCTCAATTAACCCAGAAAGCTACTCACGCAAGGGCTTGGTCGTGGCTCGGACTCTCAACGGGGAGAGCTATGGCTCACTCTCCGAGTATGCAGATACCTGGAATAATGCCAAATATGTCGATGTCAATTCTGACAATCCATCAAAGTTCGGTCCTACTGATAATGGCACGTAGATGAACACAACCACCAACGCTATTGGCCTTGCCAGCAAGATGATGGAGGTAAATCCTTTTGCCATGCCTTTACATATGCACAAGTAGTTATAGTTATATCCTCCAGTCCCTGAGCCTCCAGGGGAGTAACATGCTACTCGACCAGATGCTCCCAAATCCGAAGTAGTTTAGCTGCGCCGAATTCCTTATTAATTTCAAACGTCCCCTTACCTAGGGCTGGGTTAAGTTTCACTTGGCTCGGATCTTCTATAATTTCAAAATTCACTCACATAGAGCCGGTTTAAGTTCCACTTGGCCCGGATCTTGAGCAACTTCAAATATTCACTCACCTAGAGCTGGTTAAGTTCCACTTGGCCTGGGTCTTGATTAGCTTCAAATATCCACTCACCTAGAGTCGGGTTAAGTTCCACTTGGCCTAGGTCTTGAACAACTTCAAATATTCACTCACCTAGAGCCAGGTTAAGTTCCACTTGGCCCGGGTCTTGAGTAACTTCTAATATTCACTCACCTAGAGCTGAGTTAAGTTCCACTTGGCCCGGGTCTTGAGTAACTTCAAATATTCACTCACCTAGAGCCGAGTTAAGTTCCACTTGGCCCGGGTCTTGAGTAACTTCAAATATTCACTCACCTAGAGCTGGGTTAAGTTTCACTTGGCCCGGGTCTTGTGTAACTTCAAATATTCACTCACCTAGAGTCGGGTTAAGTTCCACTTGGCCCGGGTCTTGAGAAACTTAAAATATTCCTTATAATGCATGAACTAATAGCTTCCTTTTCAGATCACAATCAACTGACAGACCATTGAGTTCAAGCGGCTTTTGTACTCCCACAAAGAGCTGTACGCGAAGCATAAGGCCGTGATGCTTGAGGCGAAGAAGAAAGGTAAATTTCTCTCTTTCATATTGCCCCATTTATACTTCTTCGTCTTTTGGCTTACTAAACTAACTTGTGACTCAGATTACACAACCTGGAAGCTGAAAATCAGACACTGAAGAAGAAGCTGGCCAATATGAGAGGTAATTGTCTTTTGGCTCCTTATCCTTTGTCCTTTTTCATTTGACTCGGCAGGTAATTATACCTCGGCTCCGCCGGGTCAAAAAATTGTTGAAGTGTCCCTTCAAGATAGCATGCCTCTGCCTGATATGATGCTTCATTTTCTCAAACAAGAAGGACAATATCAGGCCGAATTAAAGAAGAAGGACGATGAAATTTCTCAACTCCGGAAGAAGGATGATGATATTACTCGGCTCAACACCAAGATTGAGAACTTGAAAAATCTCTAGAAGGCTGAGCTGGACAAAATTGATCAGACATTTTCCAAGGAAAAGGAGTGGCTGAAAACCAACCTTGAGAAGAGCCAAGACATGCTGAAGGACGGCGACATCAAATTTGATTCAATGAACACTAAGTATGAAAATCTCAAGAAGAGGAATGCTGCCTAGCTCATGGAGTTGACTCGGATCAACAACTACATCTCTCGTGAGTTTCTCTTCTTGCGCTGGCATTTGTTTTTCTGGGTCATGCGTTCCTATTGACTTATCTCATATGTCTTATTTTCAAGAAATTTCCCGGAGACCAGATACCTTGCTGCCACTGCTGTTGACAAGTTCCGGCTAAAGTGAGGTACTCTGGTTGATCCTTCTGCAGCGCCAATTCCCTATGATATAGAGGATACTTTGGTGAGCCTCGCAGCTCGGGTAGAGCCTATGAAGACCTTTGGATCGGACCTCATGGATGCTGCCATCCGAGTCTTCAATGCCCTTTGGCCCACATAGCTCACTCCTGAAGGTCCCGCCCCACTGATTGCAAAGTTGATGGAATCCAAGACTCAACTCGATTTGTAGAGGGAATCCTCTATGCGTGATGGTGCTGACACAACTTTAAGCTTTGTGTTATCCTGGTATGAGGGTCTTGACCTGAATGTTCTCAGCCACATGCGCACTGGATCCAAATGGACCACTGATCCGGCCTGCATCGCCCAATGCCGATCTCACACCTATGAACTCATTCAGTATGCCCATTGTCATCAATGGAATGAGGGGCCGAGTTTACTTGAAGTCGTCGACGATGCGTATGTTGAGGATGGTTTGGATGGTGAAGAGCAGGATGTTTCGGACTACGCCGAGGAAACCGAAGATGCTGAAGAAGCCGAAGCTAACCCGGACGACGAGGCTGAAACCGAAGTTCCCCACCCCAAAGCCTACTTGTCCCCTCCTGCTGCAGATACTTCGGATGTTGCTGCTCCTTGATCGAAAAACACTTTGAAATTTGTTAAATCCCGGTATGTCAGGCGCAGATGTATTATGCACAATGTGATATTTTGCTACCGCTAAGTTTTTAATGTCGGATTAACTTGGGCAAAGTCCCCGAGTTTCATTTTCTTGTTCTCCCAATTTTATGACTCGACTTGCGTCTACCTTGATTTGGTGTTTGACTTAGGAGTCCATGGTTCAAAAAATTGACTTAACAATACTTGAAACTTTAGGATTAGCTCAAAATAATTCAACATAACAGGAATAAAGTAAGTCTAGGGGTTAGTCCAAAAAACAAACGTCGACTCAATTACGTTCCTTTCCTTAGTCGTTTTTCATGTGCTTAGCAATTCCAAACTTGTTCTCTTGCTTGCCATGAAGCTGGAATTAGCTATTTATCGGGACAGAGTTAGTTTTTGGTGCCTACACATTACTAATCCAACTAAGGTGTAAGTAATTTAAGCCAGCCGACGTATAATAGTAAATACGGAAAGTGATAATTATAATTAAGGCAGTCCTCGAGTTTCTGCTTGGGGTGCCAAAGTTTCGTTGATAAGCTCATTACCAACATATAGGCTGACATATGAGAGTTCGAGATACATACACTTTCAGCTAAGTGTAAAATGGATGAAGTAGAGCTACATTCCATGGGCGCTTGGACTCCTCGCTAGACGTGTCTACCTTGTTCTTCTCCTGTGGCTGTGCATCAATGAGGTAATAGGCATCATTGTGAAGTGCTTTGCTTACAATGAATGGCCCTTCCCATGGGGGGGGGGATAACTTATGCATGCCGGTTGTGCACTGCACCAGCCGAAGTACCAGATCTCCTTCCCCGAAGACTTGGGGATTCACTTTCTGACTATGGCAGCGTCGGAGATTTTGCTTATATATGGCGGATCTAGACAAGGCCAGTTCACTCGCTTCTTCTAGCAGATCAACATCATTTTTCTGGGCTTCTTGCACTTCGGCTTTTGTGTATTGGGTGACCCTTGGCGAGTCATGCTCTATGTCGACTAGTAATTCAGCTTCTGCCCCATATATCAGAAAGAATGGCGTATAGCATGTTGATCGATTCGGAGTTGTTCTTAAGCTCCATAGTACTGCTAGTAGTTCTTCTATCTAGCACCTCGCTGATCTTTGCAGCGGCTCAATGTGCCGGGGTTTTATCCTGGATAGTGCTAGTTCATTGGATCTTTCCACTTGTCTGTTCAATGCAGGGTGGGCTACTGATGTAACATCTAGCCAGATCTTTTTATCTCGGCAGAACCGGGCGAATGCTCCTTTGGCAAAATTGGTGCCATTATCAGTTATGAACTGTGAGGATAGCCATATCTCAAAATAATATCTTTGAGAAAGTCACGGCTGTAGCTCCATCACATTTTCTTATTGGCTTTACTTCAATCCACTTGGTAAACTTGTCCACCATTACCAAGATGTGAGTCTTGTTGCCCTTAGCCGGCTTAAATGGTCCAACCATACCTAAGAACCACACAACAAATGGCTAAGTGATTGGTATAGTCTTGAGTTCCGACAATGGCATGTGTGTGTTAGTAGCGTACCTCTGAGAACCATTACATTTCCTTACTAGTTCCTCGGCTTGCTCCAAGGCACTTGGCTAGTAAAACCCATGCTGAAAATCTTTTTCCACCAATGCTCTGGACGAGGCGTGATGCCCACATTCCCTCGGTACCTTTGAGAACCAATGCTTGGAGGATGTCTAGCCCCTCTTCCGGGTCAACACATTATTGCAGAACACTTGTGACACTTCTCTTGTATAGTTCAATGTTGATAATGGTGTATGCCTTTGCTCTCCTCAACACTTACCTAGAAAGTATCTCATCACTTGGCAAACTTTCAAGAACTCAAAAATTGGTTGTGCCCATGCTGGTACAGTGTAAACTGGGAAAGGTACTTCGTCAACCTCCATTGCATCCACTAACATAACCTCCGCCGGATAAAGCTGACCAGTCCCCAGGTTCTGCAAGGCAGTCCCTGGCTTTACCGAGGTAGTCCCTAGGTTTACCGAGGTATTCCTCTAGTCAATCTCCATAGGAGTAGCTTCTGATCCAGGGTTTGCCGAGATATAGATTGATTCGGATTCTGGTAAAGGTGTGATAGATGGTTTTCTTAGATGCTCCAAAGCAACTCCTGGTGGGATGGCCTACCGCGATGAGCCCAGCTTAGACAGTATGTCGGCTGGTTCATTTTCAAGCCGAGGTACATGATGGAATTCGCATCCCTTGAAGTACCCACATATCTTCTGGACATGAAATCTATAAAGGGCCATGTTTGCATCAAGGTCATCTCAATTACAAGATACTTGCTGCACCACTAAATCTGAACCACCGAAGCACTATATCCGACGTATCCCAACCTCTTTTGCTACTTTTATTCCATGCACGAGCACCTCATATTTGGCCACATTATTTGATGCTCGAAAATGGATCCGGAGAACATATCTTAGCTGATCTTTCTTGGGCGAGGTAAGTACTACCCCGGACCCTAATCCTTCCTCCATCTTTGATACATCAAAATGCATCCTCCAATAGTTAGAGTCCGACAAAGGTGGTTCGTACTGCATCTCGGCCCAATCCACGAATAAATCAGCCACTGCTTGAGACTTTATGGCATCCCTTCTATAAAATTGTGGTGCATAAGGGGTTAGCTCATTTGCCCATTTAGCAATCCAGCCACTTGTATCTTTGTTACTCATTATCTCGGATATGGGCGCTTCACATATCACTTTTATGGGGCGTTCCTCAAAGTAATGCTTGAGCTTCTTAGCTGCCATGTACACACCATACGCCATCTTCTGATAATGAGGAAAGTTTTGCTTCGAAGTATACAATACCTCGCTCAGGTAATATATTGGCCTCTGCACCGACTTACCTTCCTCGTCACGCTCCACCACTACCACGGCACTTACGACTTGGTTGGTCGCTGCTATATAGAGCAACATCGCCTCTTTGGATAGTGGTGAAGCTAACACTGGTGCCGAGGCTAGCATCTTTTTCAGTTCATGAAATGCGCTATCAGCTTGCGGTGTCCATATAGAATTTATCTGATTTCTTCATTAGCTGATAGAGAGGCAGTGCCTTTTCTCCTAGCCGACATACAAACTGACTTAATGATGCCAGGCAACTAGTGAAATTCTGCACATCATTAAGACACTTTGACAGTTCCATTCTTTCTATAGCTCAGATTTTGGTGGGGTTAGCCTCGATACCTCGGCTGGACATGAGGTAACCGAGTAACTTCCCAGCCAGAACACCAAAGGTAAATTTCTCCGGGTTAAGCTTCATTCGGAACCTCTTGAGGTTCGAAAATGTTTGCTGGATATCATCTAGGAGCATTTTGCTTTCTTTTGTTTTTATCACAACATCATCTACATATACTTGGACATTTCCCCCTATCTGATCATGTAAACATTTTTGCATACACCTTTGATACATTTCTCCTGCATTATGTAAGCCAAATGGCATGGTGGGATAGCAATAAGCCCCATACAGGGTAATAAAAGTAGTCTTTATTTGATCATCCGAGTTCAGGGGTATCTGGTGGAAACCAGAATACGCATCTACAAATGACAACAACTCACATCCAGCGGTCGAATCAATGACCTAATCTATCCTTGGCAGTGGAAATGGATCTTTTGGACACACCTTATTCAGGTTTGTGTAATCAATACACATACGCCACACCACTGCCACATTCGGATCATCCTTCTTCTTCTCCACAAGCACCCGATTAGAGAGCTAGTCCAGATAGAGTACTTCCATGATAAACCCAGCTGCAAGGAGCGGAGCTATCTCATCACCAATCACCTTTCTCCTGTCTTGGACGAAGTGGCGGAGAGGTTGCTTCACTGGCTTAGCTCCGGGTCTCACATGCAAAGAGTGCTCGGCCAACTCCCTCGGTACACCTTGCAGATCCTGTGTGAACCAAGCAAAGATATCCCGATTCTCACGGAGGAAGTGGATGAGCTCGCTTTCCTATTTGTCGCTTAACCCATCACGGATAGTTACAGTGCGCTCTAGGAACTGATCATCAATGGCACCTTCTTGGTATCTTTTGTTGCTTGAAACGAAACACTCCCATGCGGGTTACTCAGCACCGACATATTTAGTTGGGGCGACTAAGCCAATGCCACCACCTCTTGGATCCTTCTTTTCTCCTATGCTATCACCAGAGACTCGGCTAGATTTGACCCGGCTGAGGCACACTCAATGGAATGTTGGAAGTCCCCAGCTATGGTGATCACCCCGTTTAGCCCTGGCATCTTCATTTTCAAGTAACCAATGTGATCACTAGCCATAAAATTAATCATAATTGGCCTGCCGTGTAACACATGATAAGTGTTGTCCAAGTCAACAACTTCAAACTCTAGATTCTCAGTTCGGCAGTTCTCCCTCGTGCCGAATAAGACGTCAATTCGGACCTTGCCAATAGGCTCACAGGATATACCTGGTACAATGTCATGGAAAGTTGTCTTTGTTGCCTAGAGAATGTTCTCCGAGACTCCTAGCTTGTGCATTGTGTCCTTGTACAAAATGTTGATACTACTCCCATTGTTGATCATTAACTTGGAGAACCTCACATCGATATCCGGCCCAATAAAAGTTGGGTCAAGCACTAGTGCATACGATCCAGGACTCGGCATCAACCTGGGATGATCCTTGATACTCCAAGTAATTTCCTGATCAGACCAAGGCATACACGTCATCATCGTCGGCATAACTGCATTTACCTCCATACGTCGGTGCTGCATGCTTTTTTCTGTCAGTTTCCTCCATGGCAAACACACAGTATCTCTGATGGTGCTCCCTGTATTCGTTTCTCCTGTCATTGCCAGGGTACCTTTGGTTCTGCTGATGTTGGTTATCCACCTGATGCACTGCATCTCTTCTCTCATTGTTCTCATACCCCGGCGGGGGTGGTGGTAACATCATCTATTGCCCATTTGCCCCAGTGAGTTGCTGCTGCCGAGGTGCATTGTGCCAAGGTCCATCATGCCGAGGGGTGTTGTGCCGAGGTGCCTGAGCATTCCCCAAGCCACTTTGCTCTATTTTCCTCATCCACTCACATTGCTGAGTCGTGTTATTCGCCGGGTTACTCAGGTTTGGTGTGTGAAATTTGCACGGCTGATCCAACATAGACTCAAATGTATACCTCGGCCTATCCTTCTTTTCCTGCCACTGTTTCTTCTACTCTAGTGTCCAAGTTTTTTTGCCATCATTTCTCGGAGTCCATTATTGCCCTCCAATTTTCTGACACTGGCTAGCATTGGCATTTGGCTGATCCTTATCTACTACCGTAACTTGCTGCAAACTATATTTGTAGTTCGACCGCTCATCTCCCCTTTTACCTTGGAAATCATTTTGCCAGGATGACCTGGTCCCATCTCGGTTGTAGTACTCTTCATTTGAATCATTTGACACAAGCCGAGGTTGGGTCAGATCACCAATGCATACGAGTCAGCAATTTAGATTGTTTCAGCCAATGTAGTTGGCATATCCCTTTGTAGTCTTTGTGATACATACTCGCATACCTACATCCTTGCGCAAACCAAGCAATGGCTTGTGACTCAATCACCCCCTCACAGGAGTTACGCACATTGCACCAGCGAGTTAAAAACTCCTGGTCAGTCTCATTCAGACTTTGCTTGCACATTGCCAATGTTTGTGGCCTATTCGGCCTCTTATACATGCTCGTGAAGTTGTTGAGGAACATCTCCTCAAAATCTATCCAGCAGTTGATACTTCCTGTCGGAAAATTGTTTAACCAGACTCTTGCCGGGCCATCCAATATCTGAGGTACATATCTCACTGCCCATCTCAAGTTTCTACCGTCAATGTTTACAGAAATTGCATAGTGAGCCAATCGTCCGCTTGGTGCTGCCATCATACGTCTTTTTTTCCTCTGGCCAACTGAAAGTTCAGCACAGGTGGCTCTCTCATAATCTGAGGTCCAAAGCATGCTGGACCCGGAGGACCTTGTCCCTCTATCATCCCCGACATATAAATTCAGTCCAATTTTAACCTAGCATCATCCGGCTACAAGTTTTTGTTTCCTAGCCTTGATCCTATCACATGGTGCTCCGGCCTAGGAAACCCGGCATTAGCCATTGCCGAATAACCATCATTGTACCTATCTTGACCCGGATGAACATATTGCTGCTGCATAGCTAGGCCGGCACTTTGCCCTTGCCAAGATATGTATTGTTGCTGCTGTTGCCGAGGTGGGTTCTGCCCTACTCCCGCCAAGTTACGCTGTCCGGCATTGCTGTTTCTAGCGTTTCCTCGACCGACATTGCCTTCGTTGCGGTTACCTTGGCCAACTTCACCTCGGCTGGCACTGTGGAGGTCCTCATCAACTTGTACTACTCTTCCTTTCCCTAACCTTGCTAGGTCATATGGGACTATCTGCTTATTTTTCCTTGTTGAGGTCACTGCCTCCGCCCTTCTTGGGCCCGTGTGAGGGGACAACGCTGCCCTAGCGGATTTCGCTGGGTTACCCCTTGCCGAATGAACTATATGAGAACCTCCTGCTACCGCCGAGCTCGCTTTTTGTATTTCCTCATTCTGCTTGTTTTCTACTCTCACTAAGTGGTTTACTCTTTCCTGTTGCCTCTCCTAGGCTTCTCCGATTAAACCCTCTAACTTGGATGCTACTGCCTCTGCAATCGTGAGGTTCTTTGTCGGGGTACTATACCTCTCAAGCCCCGCTGTTACTAGGGTAGCTGAATGCCCCGGCCTAGGTACATACTCCTTGTCTATCTCAGTGATGAGGTTTCTACCCCTAATCTTTACTCCGTCCATACGAGTTGGGCTAATCCTGTTTGCTATTGCATACTCATGCAGAGTAATGTTCAGTGACTGCTGCAACTCAGCTACTTTCTTTGCCCCTACTAAAATTTTCTGTCGGGTCTCCTCTAGCTTGGCCTATGCCTGAGCCAGATCAACTACAGGTGCTATGGGAGTTTCTAAGCTATCTATTGCCTGCTACACCATGTTCTCTGGCCTCTCTAGTGGAGGGAACCTTGACCTAGGTACCTTTGGGGTAGCGTCCGGATCTTGTGCTGGGTCCTTCCTTGTTCCTGCATCTGGCGCCATCATCATGACCTCAACGCAGCTAGCGGTGCGAGTGATACGCAGGCCACGTGCCGCACTGAGAGGGTGTTCGCCTCCCTCGGTGACGTGCATCGGGTGAGCGCAGGACTCATCCATGCCCATGTAGACCTTATGTGTGCCAAGGCTGATGAAGAGGCCATTGCGTGGAGGAGGGCGATTGCCGAAGCTACGCGCGTTGTTGCTAACGTAGTCTAGCGCTCCAAAGCGTTGAACATGCCCGAAGACGATGCGTTCGCTGGTGGCGATGATGTTTCCCGTCCGGATCTTCACTCCAGCTAGCCCTGCTGCTGGCCCCACGGTGGGCGCCAACTGTCATGGTGGTGGCATGGCAGATGCCATGTATAGGCTAAAGATGGGGCCAAAGTGCGGTAGAGGTATCCAGGGAGGGATGGTGTGGTGATTCCACACATATAATCTTTTATTCTCTCTTTCAATGGTAGATTACAAGTGCTCCTTGAGCTGTTCGTGGGGAGGAGGAAGAACACCCTCTCTCCTTCCCACACCCCTCTCTAGGGTTTTCCCTTAGTAAAAATGGCTGACCCTCTCTATGGAGATCCTAGCCCTCCTTATATAGGGGATGCCAGGTTACAAACTAGGGCATACGTGGAAGTCATATTCTCTGAATATGCTTCTCCCAAAATAGCAAAGAGGTGCTCCTCTTTTTCCTTCCGTAAGCCGCTCCGGACTCATGGTGTAAGCCTCTCTGAGCCCCTCTATAGCGCGGTGTCACCTGACATTGGCTACATCACCCGACTTAGGTAACATCACCTTTGTCGGCCAGTACCCGCTGGTCCTTCTCTCTGTCCTCTACGCTCACGCTACAGTGGAGAGAGAAAACCTTTGACCAAGGAGATTACTTCCTTCCCTTGTAAGCCAAGTAGTAACCTGGCTGGCGCCTGGCTAACTCGGCTCTGGGGTACCTGCATACAAGTAATATAGATGACGCTAACATACATTCTATGCTGGCCAAGGTTACGTTGGGTGAACATCATCCGAGCCGGGTTAGCCGTGACTCAGCTTGTCTTGAGGTAACTCGGCCAACACTTGCTTTGACCTCGCCGTACCTCGGCTCACACAGCCATTATACCCCAGCTTGACCCTACCTGAGGTTATCCCCCCAACAGATTGGATCAATCGTACTCAGGGAGATGGATGATCTAGTTTCCGTGATCCTACTGCTAAGGTCGTGGAACAACATACCCCTATCGGTTGGCTTCCGCCATCGGGGTAGACTATGACACGTAAATCCAGATGTAGTGATTGAAGATCAAAGAGTTTGGTCAAATTGAAGTACTGATCGGATTTGGGTAAAATTGTTTTATCCGATGAAGAAATCCATGTTTGGAATGCAGATGAGATCTATGTTTTCAGAAAAATCATTGGGCACTGCCCGCACACGCGAGGGCCACCGCCACTTCGATCCCCGCCTGATATCCGGTAGCGGGACCACCGGCTTCGCCCTGTTGTAGCGCCTTAGATGTTGTTGCGAGTTTCACAACTTCGATAGATATCGTATCTATGCATAACTTGTTTTTGCAGGATGATGTTGTGAATGGTATGACTTATGTGCATGTGATGTGTGTAATCCATACATGATCTACGTATCATGGTTTTTGTCAGCCGACTGGAGCCTAGGTGCTGTCATTTTATTGTATATGACCTGGTTGTCGGATTCTCTATGTAATTTTTATTTACTTAGCTAGTGTAGCTTGTTGGAGAACCCGGATGGCATGCATGTCGATGTACGAGTCGGTGACATGGAGTAAGATGGCACGTGACAAGAGTTGGCACGAGTCAACTTACAAGCTTCGTGGAGATGGAGATCGCCATGAAGAGAGCCATACCATTTCACATTATAATTTGTTGATTTTGTGTTATGTTTATGTCTCTGTCTTACCTCTATTAGATAGTTGGTAGAAAGTAATCCCTCAAATAAGGTCTAGTCGGTCTCCCCGCTGGTGCTGCACCATCACATGTCAGACATTCTTAGTAGTGGGCTCATAAAATTGAGGTGCTACCAATTCTTTTCGACTAGGTGTGTTTGAGTCAGACTCTTGCAGTGGAAGCAATTGGTAAGCTAGAAGGGTCTATCACAATGGTTGTGGGACTCAGGGAGAGGTCGGTCAGGTTCCAGTGCATGTGATGCCACCCGACCAACAGGAATCGCATGATATGCGATTGGCAAGGAGTTGCCTACCTAGATCACTTAACGGTTAGCGGTGATGCTAAAGCTCACTAGTCGACTTGCTTATTTAGGGTCCTAAATCACTAAGTAACCATCAGAGGGGTGTTGGTTCTAGTGGGATCATAAGTATTAAAATGTTTAATATGCCTGCTCTTTTATGGATACATGTCTTAAGTGTTTTGCATATTTTCTGTTGTAGATAATGGCACCTAGTAGCAGTCTCCCTCAGTTATCCAGTTTTGCGTTGAGGTCCATCCTAGAGAAAGATAAGATTAATGTAACTAATTTCACCAACTTGTATCGTAATCTGAGAATTGTTCTCAAACAAGAACAGAAGGACCATGTTCTAGAGAACCCACTTCCAAATGAGACCAATGAGAATGTGAGTGTCGTAGCAATCAATGCCTATCATAGGACATGTGATGAGTCTACGGAAATTAGATGTCTTATGCTTGCTCGCATGGAACCAGACTTCTAGCAGTAGTTCAAGAATGTTGAGGCCTACGATATGATTGAAAGCCTCAAAAGTATGTTCTAGGCTCAGGCAAAGACCGAGAGGTATCAAGCCTCTCAAGCTTTGCTGAGTTGTAAGCTTAAGGATGGCGATCCATTGAGTCCGCATGTAATCAAGATGGTTGGTTACGTGCAGCCTCTGGAAAGGCTTGGCTACCCCATTATCGAAGAGTTCGCTACAAACATAATTCTGAACTCTCTTCCTAGTGCGTATGGTGAGTTCATATCGAACTACCACATGCATGGTATGGATAAGAAGCTCACTAAATTACATGGGATGCTCAAGCAGGCAGAGGCTGATCTCAAGAAGGGTGCTAGTCAAGTGTTGATGGTACAGAATAAGGCTAAGTTCAAGAAGAGGTCTTGGACTAAGAAGAAGAAGGCTAAGTCAGGAGGTAATGCTCAGGATTCGATCCCAAGCGTTTCCTCGAGGACTAAGCCATCTCCTTCAGCTGGATCCACCTTCTTCTATTGCAAGGCGGATGGCCACTAGAAGAGAAATTGCAGCAACTATTTGGCTAACAAAACCAAGAGTGGAGGTGTGACTTCCAACTCAGGTACGCTTGTGTGCAATATTATATACATTTATCTTGCCGATGCACCTAATAGTTCTTGGGTATATGATACCGGATTAGTAATTCACATCTGCAACTCTTTGCAGGGACTGGTAAGAACTAGGAGCATGGTAAGAGGCTAGGTTGACATTCGAGTCAGCAACAAAGCGGGAGTTGCTGCGTTGGAAGTCGACATGATACAACTTCATTTACGTTCCAGTGCTTAGTCAAAACATCATTTTTGCCTCATGTTTGATGAGACAAGGCTATGAGTCGAATATTAAGAATAATGGTTGTTTTTTATATTTGAATGATATGTTTCATGGCTTTGCGCCTGTCCAAGACGGGTTATTTATTTTGAATCTTGATGTTGAATCGGTCTATAACATAAATGTGAAAAGGTTGAAACCAAATGATCTGAATATGACTTACTTTTGGCACTGTCGGCTTTGTCATATAAGTTGGACTCCTAACTTCGTTCGACTTGGAGTTGTTCGAGACATGTGAATCCTGCCCTCTTGGCAAGATGACCAAGACACCTTTTGCAAAGAGTTGTGAAAGGGTGTCCGACTTATTGGGACTAGTACATTGTGATGTATGTGGCCCGATGAGCACGACAACCTGAGGTGGTTATGAGTACTTCATTACCTTCACTAATGATTTGAGTAGATATGGATATATCTACTTGATGAAACATAAATAGGAAGCATTTGAAAAGTTCAAGGAATTCCAGAATGAGGTATAGAATTAACTCGGCAAGAAAATAATGTTTCTTCAGTCAGACCGAGGAGGCAAGTACATGAGCCATGAGTTTGATGTCCTTCTGAAGAGTTGTGGAATAGTTCCTCAACTCACCCCGCTAGGAACGCCGCAGAGAAATGGTGTGTCGGAAAGGCGGAATCAGACCTTGTTGGACATGGTACGATCTATGATGAGTCGGATAGATCTGCCTTTATCATTTTGGGGTTATTGTCTAGAAACGGCAGCGTTCACACCAAACAGAGTACCATCAAAATCGGTAGAGAATACACCACATGAGATGTAGATGGACAAAAGGCCAAGTTTGTATTTTCTTAAGATTTGGGGTTGTGAAGCATTTTTCAAGCGACTTCAGTCGAACAAGCTTACGTCCAAGTCGGATAAGTGTATTTTCGTGGGGTATCCGAGGGAAACCTTGGGTTACTACTTCTACAACCGAGAAGAGGGCAAAGTGTTTGTCGCTCAGAATGGTGTCTTCCTTGATAAATAGTTTCTCAATCGGGGAGTTAGTGGGAGTACGGTGTAGCTCAAAGAAATTCGAGAGGAACCGGCCAGTAGTGAGTCAGCAAAGGCCTTATAGGTTGAGCCGGTCGTGGTAGCTGAGCTGCCAGCTGCACCTGCACCGCGAAGGTCGGTCAGATTACAAAGTGTTCGTGATGTGTTGCTGTTGGACAGTGATGAGCCATCAACTTATTCAGAAGCGATGGTGGGATCTGATGTCTACAAGTGCATCGATCATTTGTAGCTAGTTTTGAAGTATAGATATCGATCCCATAGGGAGACCAAAGGTAAGTGTTTATGGGTGAAGTCTCTATCAGACCCGAAGTTGTCACAGGTCTTCGAGTGAATTGACTACAAGTGTTGAAGTAGGAATGGGTTTTGATTAAATGACATGTATTTAAATAGAACTAAAATGTATACTTCAGAAATATAAAGCATACAAGTAAAGAACGACTTGGTTGTTTGTTGTTTACTGCAGATGGCAAAATAAGGCACGGGGAGATTCAGTTCATGATGATAGTGACTGTGCCAGGTGGATGAATAATAAATGTAACAATTATAATCTTATAAATATATCTATAGGCGAGCAACCCATAATTAGCCGGAACTCCTCTTGGTAGATTTCATCCCAACTTCAATAATCCTACTACCCTGTTACCAATACCATGGTCAAACACTAGACGATTAAGACCCTTCAGGTCGCTTAGTGATTAAGCTCATTGGATCGGACTAATGCAGTAAGCACAGTGGTTCCTCGTTATCCTCGAGTCTACGAGTTTTCCATTGATATCCCCATGTCACCCGGGGGTCACTGGTCCACTAGCAAACAAGATCTTATCTATGTAGAACAAAGCATCATGTTGTATGGGCCCATAATTGGACAATAAGCATTAGACATCCCACAGATAGTCAAGCACACATAATATAGTAATTAGAATCAATCACAAAATAATGGAAAATATATGAAGGCACATCACATCTCACCAATCCCCTACATCTCCCATGCCCAAGGGAATTACTCACACATGAGAGAAGACTGGATCATCAATATAATCAAATAAAGGGAATTCATCTCGGTATTACCGTGGAGATCCACAATAAGAATAGAAAAATATCCAACACAATTCAAGATGGGAACAAACAATCTCAAACCCTAGTCTTGCAAGGTGGAGATCCCTCTCTCTCTCTCTCAAGTATAAGTAGTGGCTATGGAGGTGTATTGGCTCGGAGGTTGAAGATTGTGGAGAAAGATGAAGAACATCTTCTCCTTCTTCTCCGGATCTCTTATTTCTCCCTTCTGGATGGTGTGGCGTCTGCTGTGTTGTGTTTTTGTCCTCGGTACCTTCACGGAAGTTGTCCCTTTTGACAAGACAGATGCGGCGGCAAATATACAGTGGGAACTATACGGCCAAAAAAATATTCCCGCTGTATAGTTGCTCGTTAAAGCTTCTGTGAGGTCCACTCGCGTGCTTCCAAAGTGAGACTTGCTTGTTTTCTCTAGAATATTGTGTTTCTCTAGTTAAAACCTTCTATTGATGTTCAGAACCTGAAACACACATTAAAAACCATGTTTTCCTCGCTACCGAAGTATTAGCGTTAGGTAAAGCCAGAAAACGATCAAATTCGGGAGAAAACCATCAAAAATGTGTCGAATCTCACAACTTTCAACTCCCCCAAGATTAGATGTTGCTTGCCCTCGAGTGACAAGGAAATAAGGAAGAATAACAGAGATTTGAGACTGAAGATAGAGGAACTCACAAGTTTGAATTGGTGTCAAATTATTTTCTTCACAATTCCTGCCATCTTCAATATGTTCATACAATTATTCACAAGATTGCATCGATTCCACTTCCTAACCACATGTATCTTGTCAGCAAATAAATTATATGCCCAAGCAAGTGTTGAAAGTTTAGCTAGGAAAGTGAGACAAATTCTTTTGGTGCATCTCTTTGTTGAGAGATGAATTTTTTGTTCTTGTTTGCTTAATCAATTAAGAGTACTCAAGTTGGCATCAAAACATTAACTCATCTATTCCCATGTCAAAATTTCAAGACTCTCAAAGCACCTTTTCCTTTCTTTTGTCTTTCAAAAACTTCAGCTCTTTCATAGAGAAATCATGCCACTATTTTTAACATATTAATTGGGGCTGTGTTGCGCACTCATGACCATGTCAATAAATAATTGTTGAGAAATAATGGGCCAGAGGAGTACTACAACTTCACTTGGAACATGAAACCATGAGGAGACTAATTTTTTTACAGTCATAGCATTACTGCTACAGACATTTTCATAACCCAATAGCCGAAATCAAGTGGTTTCCCATATTTAGATCGTTCGTTGGCTAGCGGAGTTAATAGTTCCCCGTGGAGCACGATAGAGTTGTAATGACACACATAAAGCAATATCTTACGGTAATTATTAGAAAAAGTTGTGGCGTAATTTCTACTACTTCGAAGCATCCATTTAATCAAACAATTTCAATAAAGGGTACTATCGAGTCTATTTATATTAAGCTCAAATAGGATGGAGTAGTTCTAAAATCAAATTCTTTGAGCTAAGCATGGACTCAAGTCATCTTTCATATGCTTTTTCTTGTTTTAAAAATGTAGGAAGTATTTTTAACCAAGTTCATTGCTCATTGTTTCAAAGCGAAAAAGGAGACACTAGCAAAGGAATAGAATTTGTAGGATAACAAGCTAAGCGGGGAGTGACTCCAGTGCAAGCAAGTCAATAATTGTAGGATCAATTTAAGGTTGCAAAGAGTGTGATGAAAGGAATGTGATACCTCCTCTTGCTTGTTTCATTCTCATATTTGAGTCGAACCTCTCCTAAATTCCATATTGCCAAATCACCTGAAATTAAGCAATCTCCGTGAGAAACAAAGAAACGAACTTGAAAATAAAGTTACAACTATTTGTTTTGTATTTTCGGTTTAGGAATGCAAAACTGAAAATAAACATGCAAATTTTGAAGACATAAAATAAATCAAAAGAAGAAATAAAAACATGAACGCAAAGTTTGGAGGTTTTCAAACCTCCCCCAAGCTTAGGCTATTGCCATGCTCAATTGTTGCTGTCATTTGGCGGCTGGTGCGGATACTGCTGGTAGTAGTCGGGGAAGTGCGTCATAAAGTGACTGAAGTTATGAGTTAAAGTATTCACATCTTCATTCATTCCTGAAGAGTGTGGTTGATCTCCCCAACATGCTGGTTGAGCTGCTGGAATTCCTGGTAGGGGACGTAGTCGTACCCCTGCTGTGGCTAGTTGGGCCACGGGTCCCAGGATCCTCTTGGCTGCTGCTGCTTTCCCTCCCAAGAAGGGTTATGTCCTTGCTCTTCCTCTTGCTCCTGATCCTTCTCCTGCTCATCCTGCTGTCCTCCTTCTTCACCTTCCTCTTCATCAGGCTGGAGCTCGGCCAGGGTCTCCATCACTTGGTCCTTGGTGAGGATCCAAGCGTCCTTCTCCACAATCGAGAAGGCTTGGGGGCATGGCAACTGGACCTACTCTCCCTGTGCATCACTAAGATAATTGAATTGATATGCTCGGAGCCTCCGCTTAGCATGGTAGACACCAAGGAAGCCACAAGCAGTCAAATACTTGATGTCCATAAGTCTGGAGCCATCAACAGGTTCCATAATAGGTAGTACAATATTTAATGCATAGGCAAGGTGGGTTACCAATCCACCAATGCGAATATCACCTTTGGTGGCGAAAGTGCTGGATGAGTAGAGCTGCAGGACTGGGGTTTTGCGGTGTAGTGGGGAAGAGAGCCTTGGTGATCATTGCCATGTCCGCATTGGCCATGGAACCAGTGTCACCCCTTCCCAGTAGTGTGTTGGCGAGGAACAAAGCAAAAGTGGATGGTTGGGTTCTGAATGGTGTACATCTTCTTTTGGTAAAATTGACTTCCACCATTAACAGAAATAACCTCCCATGTCTCTCCACTTGTGACGCTATAGAGGTTAGTAACATTGGGCTCCCTAGTATGAGGGAAGCTGAAGGCATTGCAAAATTGTTTGAAATTTATTTCATAGTGCTGCCGGTTCATGGTGAAGCTTATAGTGCACATGTTACCTTTCTGCTTGTGGTCGTCATAGAAGGAGGCAAGGAACTCATGGGTGAGCTCGGCATAGGTGTCATGGCTTGCGAAACCAAGTACCGCCAACCCTGCCCTGTTGCACATGAGATCGAAATCCTCCTTCGATCTTGCCGCGGTGAGAAAGTTGTGGCCGGCCCAGCGTGTGGGCAGCACCCTCCATGATGAGACAATGTCCAACTTGGAGTTGCGCGGGGCTCGGGACCTCGAGCTCGAGCCCTCACCTTGTTGGCGCTTGCTCGAACGAAAGAGGTTACCGATTTTGTTCATCGTGATGTATTAAAAAATTTCACCATAAAACCTTAGGCATATAGTTTCTATATGATATATGAATGATTCTACATGGAAAAATCCAATCCTATCATGAGAAATTAATAGGTAAAATGAAATAAGCTTGAGTTCATCTACTAGATCAATGTGAGAGTTTTAACCACGGGAATCTGAAAATAAAGCATGGATAGGGGGAGAAACATACCGATCTATTGATTCCCCCACTCAAACGAATGAAATCTACGAAGAATCAAAAGTTCTAGGTGGATTTTGAGAGGTTTGGAGAGAGAATATGAGAGAAATAATGAGGAGAGGAGGAAGACCTAGCCTCCCCAGTGCGATTTTGTGGTCACACCAAACTATACGGCCGAAACTATACAGGCGGGTGATGTGGTTCCGCCCGTATAGTTGCAGCGGCGCTGCCAACTAGGGTTTCTTTATATAGAAAATAGCTATACGGACACAACTATATAGCCGGATTGCAATGATCCCGCTGTATAGTTGGTCGTTAAACTGTCTGTCTCTCGAGATAAATTTCTAAAACTAGCATCGATATCTATATGAACGGAACTATACAGCCAGAATTTTTATTCTGGCTGTATAGTTGGTCATTAAACTCCCAGTACCTTGGGATAAATTTTGTATGGAGGCATCGATATATATACGACCGGAGCTATACGGCCAGAATTTTTATTCCTGCCGTAGAGTTGGTCGTTAAACTCTCAGTACCTTTCAAAGAATCTTGTACAGAGGCATCGATATCTATACGACCGAAGCTATACGGCCATAATTTTTATTCCCGCCGTATAGTTGGTCGTTAAACTCTCTATGCCTTCGAAGAAAATTTGTTGATGACAAAGATATATATACGACTAGAACTATAAGGCCGGAATTTTTATTCCCGCCGTATAGTTGGTCGTTAAAACATTAGTAATTATCAAAAAAATCTATTTCTTCAAGGATACCTTCTTATCCCAAACTTAGCAAAATACCTTATTTTCAACAAAAATTGATAGTAAAAACTGTCGACCAACATTAGCATATTAAAAGATTTTTTTAACTTCTGTAAATGGAAAACTCAAACTTTTATTCTTATTATTATTCTATACTCATTCAATCGACGTTTCTACTACTTTTTGACCGCTACATCTTCACGGGCGTGCTTCCGCAAGAATGTCTGTGAAAAAGTGGTAGTAATGCGATGAACTTCTTATTCTCTAATCTACTTAATTGATGGGATGGGTTGACTCCCATTAAGAATTTATTAAGAATGCTTGAGTAACTCAACCTCTTATCTCTTCTCGAATTCTTACCTTGGGTTGCCCCTTATCAAGAGCACTAACCACATGAACTCCTTTTGCCGGTGGAACATATCTTTCTCCTGCTTCTAGCTTCTTTGGAAAATACCGGATGATTTCAACATCATAAACATTGGAGATTATCCTTCCTTCAGCACAATCTACTGATGCACCTGCAGTACTAAGGAAAGGTCTTCCAAGTATTATAGATAATTTTTCATCTTCAGGCATTTCAAGAATGATAAAATCAGTGGGAATAACATGCTCATCTATTCTAAGTAAAATATCCTCAATCATACCAACAGGTTGTTTAGTGGACTTGTCAGCCATCTGTAAAGTGATAGTAGTAGGATAATACTCCCCTAATCCTAACCTTTTATAGAGGGAGTATGGCATTACACTAACTCCTACTCCTAGATCACACAAGGAATTGTGAATATCCGTTTTACCTATTGAGCATGAAATAGTTGGTATTCCTGGATCTCTAGACTTAGACAACAACTTCCCATTAGCAGGATAGTTGGTTACCATGGCAACAATTTCTGTTATTTCTTTCTTTCTACTAAGAATATCATGGAGGAATTTACTATAAGTAGGAACTTTGATTGCATACGCAAATGGAATTTCTAGACGAAGGTCACTAAGTGCATTTGTGAAAGAATTATAAATTACCTGATCCGGTGGTTTCTTTTTTGATCAGGATAAGGAAGCTTTTTCTCACCTGACTTACTCTTGTCTTTTACCTTTTGTGTGTGTGTGGGGGGGGGGGGGGGGGGGGGGGGTTAGGCTCTTTCGTTGCTTTCTTTTGTTGTTGCTTATGGCTTTTCTTCTTTTCTACTACAACAACTTCAGCTTCCTTGCTTATTTCTTTATCTTCTCTTGGATCAATCGTCTTTGCATCAGAGTCATAATGGTCATCCTGTGCATCATTTCGGTCCTCCTTGGTTTGATCTTGTGTCTCAGTTTCATCTCGAGGATCCACCAATGTATCATCTTCTTGGCTTGCTTCGAGCAAGGCTTTTTCCTTTCGCTCTTTTTCAACTTCATATTCTGGTGGTCCTAAGGGTCCTGTAACAACTACACCCCTTCTTGTGACGACATTAGTAGAAATAGAAATATCTTTATCATCATGAAGAAAAATCTGATAACCAGATGCTATTTGTTCACACTGGGTTTCAATCATACTAAGATACTTGTGAAATAGTTTTATTTCTTGGCCAATCTCATCATAATTTTCAGTGAGTTCTGCCAAAATCTTTTTGTGCTTTTGGAAATGCTTATGCAAGCTATTATGAGATTTCACTTGTCGATGTTTTAATTCTTGAAAAACTTTTCTAGTTTCATCTTCTTCATTTAAAACTTGTAACAAATCTACTTTATTTTTGTTAGAAAGTTCAGAAGGTATCCCTTTTTATTTCATTGTTTTGCGTACCTTAGGCATAAGATCAGGAGTTATTCGGAGTATCCCTCTTTCCAGCTTAGTGCCAAAATCAGGATTATATAAAGAATCATTCTTAGCCCTAGTAGACATCAATTCCAAATATTCCTTAACAGTTAGAGTATTTATAGACCCTCTTGTCGAGAGGTCAAGCAATTCTCTACATCAAGTATTAAGACCATGATAAAACAAACGGAAAATAGTAGATTCAGAATAACCATGATTAGGAATACTATTGATCATTCCAAAGAATCTTTCCCAGGCTTGTGGGTAGTTTTCTCCCACATTCTGACTAAAGTTAACTATATTCTTTCTTAGTTCAGTTACCTTTAAAAAAGGATTAAATCTGTTTATGAATTTAACAATGCAGTTTTCCCAACATTTGATGTAATGGCACGGGAGAGAATATAACCAGTCTAGATCTTTACCTTTAAGAGACCATCAAAATAATTTAAGATGAGAAAAGTCTCTCGGCAAACCTTTTGGTCCAAGTGATGTTATCACATCATCAAACTCCCTTATATGTCTTCCTGGGTCTTCATCTTCCCTTCCACTGAAAGATTTTTCCTGCAAAATTTTAATAATTCCACCATCAAATCGATATTCTCTAACTCCAGGATTAGGGAACTCTATTGGTTGTTTAAGAAATTCAGAACTTGGAGCACTGTATTCCCTGAGAGTTTTCTCAGGTTTCATAGGAGTTGTCCTGTAAATAGACATGATTTCCATAATATCACTCAGGTTTTCAACTTCAACTTTATTTGATCTTAAAAGTTTTTCAATAATTTTGTTGCGCCTCTGAGTAGGCACACGCTCAATATAGTCTGGCAGGTAGGTCCTACCAGAATGTGTAGACCCTTTGTCTCCTAAGGAGAACATTTTGTAGTAGAAACACCTAAAATGTCCAAAGACAAACACTTAGCGCTTAGGTCCCCGGCAACGACGCCAGAAAATATGTCTACAAGAGCACAAATCGTTTGTAGCTAGTTTCAAAGTATAGATATCGATCCCACAGGGAGCCCAA